>JAQFVV010000397.1:0-480000 GCA_028023455.1 Epiperipatus broadwayi | reverse complement strand
AAGAATTTAAATTCGTTATAATGTTTTTCTTTTACTAAAAACATATACTTTAAAAAAATTATATTTATGATTACATGAATTGTATTTAATTATTTTTAACTATTGTGAATTATTAATTTATTTGTTTAAATTAAGTTCATTTTTATAGATAGATTGAACAACCTCCATACTTTCCCATTCTTTTTAAATTCATATAAATAATGACACAATAAAAGACAAATGACCCCCAAGATGCATTTCGTGCTGAACCAGCACTCATCAGTTGGCCCAGGTCACTATTTCCTGTATATATCTCTACTGTATTTCATTTTATGCGAAAATCTTAAACATACTTAAATAGATTATCACTTATTTGAATAACTAATTTGATTTATAAAATAACTTTTTTAAGTATGAAAAAGAAATTGATTAGTTAATTTATCATGAACTCATATGATGTTCAAACATTAAAAGTGATGTGTTGAACTCTTGCTAGAAATGTTTAGTTCTTGAATCTGTTTTCCTAATCACTGGACAGAGTATAAAGTAAATGCCTGTATATTTAAAAACACATACATGTAGATATAGTTCAAATTGGCATATGTTTATTTGTTTGCATAATGAAGTACTTTTTTTTTATAACCTGAAACTGCGTGCACTTTTGATGAAGTTCATTCAACATAATCATATGCAAATTTGAATTACAAATACAAATGAAGAGAAAAATCAATATATATACTTTTAGATAAATAATTTATTATATATAAACTTATTAAAATATTAACCATATTAAGTATATTTATTTCATCCATAATCTTTTTGTACATTGAAAATGATTATTTAAAAATGTATCTGTATAATAAAATACATTATAAAAAATTCAAAGAATTTACTTTTTTAAAGTTAAGCTATTTAGATATATATTTTTAATAACATGGAACATTTTTTTAAATATTAATAAAAATGACATATAAATATAACCGTATTTTTTATCCTATGAAGCCTATGCTTACATTTTACAATGAAGTCATACCATATACATTAGAAAAAATAAAACAATCAGGAGCTCCATGCATGATGTCACATGATATTTTTACCAATAATCAATGGAGATAGATATATTATATTTAAATCAAATATTTGCTTTAGAGACAGTGGCTTAATATTTGTTTGACCAACACAAATTATACTGACATCTTCATCTTGCATAATAATAATTAGATACCTACCTATTTACTGATTAGCAACTTAATCACCAGTTAAATTGGTGAAAAAGCAGCTATGGGTAAAATGTTTTAGGTTTGCTTGGTAAATCCTCAGCTATCTACAAAATTTCTAGCCACTTCAAATCTTAATCTCAGATCAAAACACTAATTACTACACCATGAGGTCCTTTCAAAAAAGCAAGAAAATACCAACTGAAACACTATATGACTTTCTCTGCTTATTTTTAGTACAGCTTTAAAATAAAGTAAATAAATAATTACAATTAATGGAGGATCAAAAGAATAATATTGACAAAACAATCAATATGCAAGTACTAATATATTGTAGCATACCAAATTCTTTCTTCCTTGTCACTTTAGTATTTAATAAAACAGGATGCCTAGTGTTGCATGTAAAACAATAATAAAGCATTTCATTATTTTATATATATATAAAATACTTATACTTTATGTGCAAATCATAGAGTATTATTAGTTTATTTTAAAACAAAAAGGCTTGGATAACTACAAGTGTGATATTTTTAAAAATCTATAATTTTTTATCAGTGAATTCCTTATTCCAAATTCCATTATATTACAAGTATCAATCCACAAGCATAGAAATATAAAATTAACTCTTTCACCATGCATTGCAAGCAACCTTCACTCATCAGGTGAACTACAGATGTCAAACAGTTAAATTTCCACATCCATGTTGACAATCTCACATTATTTCATTACATCATTTTCTCACAAAACAGAAAATGGTTTTATTTTATTTTAATTTTTTAACTTGTATATTTAAAACTTTATATTTCTCTAAATGCTTTAAAGAAATGAAAAAGTTTAAATAATTGAACATAAATTTAAATATTGACAATAAGGTATTTACATTTAATTTGTAAAAGTAATAATAATAATGGTGATAAAGAAATTATTATAAGAACTTTTGAAAATGTATACAGTAGTAACATACAGTTTACTATTATCTCACTATTCTAATAACTTAAACTGAAACAAAGCCATGAATAAAATGATCACTATCTTTTATATAATATTATTTTTTGCCATTTTTTTTTTAATTTTGGAAATATTGTAAAATAAATAAATAATAAGTATTAAATAAAAATAAATAATAATATGATCACTTGCTTAAGAGAAATGATATCTGAGCACATAAATAAACATATCAGTTTTGTTCAATTAATTAAATTGAGGATTTTTTTTCATACTTCAGTTGAAAAGTTATTCCAAGACTTTGTTGAATCTACCATTGCCAAACTGCACAGAATATATATTATAAAATAAAAATATTCATTTGTGCATATAACTTTTTTAACTGACAATATAGTCTACTAAGTCGACATTCTAGCAAGTCATTTACAAAGCATATATATTTTAAGAATATTTCAGTATATTTTTATTAAAACACTTTTATTACAACAAACTGAGACAAAATGCAAAATCAGTCACATTATAATGGAACATTTTTGCATTTCAGCAAAACTAATATAATGACTTTACCAAATGAAATACATTAAATGTGTGTGAACGCGTGTGTGTGTGTATACATATATTGCCAAAATGTTAAAAAATTATATATTTTAATATTTTATACAGTAGTTCCTGGAAGTTACTACTAATTATGATATTTATATACTTTATAGACAATATTTAGTTATTAAAATTAATGAATAAATCAATTATTTTACATAGCTCGATGTTTATAAATCATTTATAGTTAAAATCTGCAAAGCGCATGTGCAACAGTTTAATGCTGTTTAAATATTAAAATTAATGAACTAAATTTAAAAATAGTTAAACAAATATCATATTTATGAATTTAAGCAAAATTTTATAATTACTAAATGAACTTTCAATCTTAAAATTGATTACTTTGTACTTTTCTGAAAATTATAATGCATTTGTTTCTCTCTTTTATGCAATTTAATAACAATATTCTATTAATATTCATTTTTATAAGAAGCAAAAATCTTTATCAATATACGTTATTAAAATAATTAAATAGTTACTATATTAATATTTTATATTTTACTAATTAATTAAATAGTTACTGCAGTGGTTTAAAATATACGCTACTTATTAGATCATATATTTGCAAGTTAACTTTTTAAATCGTGAAAATGTTCAGAAGCTGAGCAAATAACTTTTTGCATAAAATAATAATTATTTTGTTTCATCATGTACATTTTTATAAAAAAAAAAAAATCCACAGCATAAAACTATTATGAAAATGTCAAATTCAACAAATGCTATAGTTCTAAAAAGTTAATTCTACTGACCAATCAGATTTTAAAAAGACAAATATAAATGTATAGTTAATGTATGAAAAGCTTTTGCTTTCTTTCTGTATAACTTTTTTTTTTGTGTTGTTCTTTGACAATTTTTATTCCTTTCTCATCATTAAAAAGGAAAAAAATCAAAACTTTAGCATCAAATGATTTTTTCTGAAATAAGCAACTTTAAAATTTTAAAACATGAAAATTTAAAGACATATTATTCCATTTTATAGCCTCTAGTAACCATCTTTATTGGGATGTCGGTATAGCTTCTCATAACAATTTGTTCATGTTTCACCGCTATACGTATATGATACATATTCATACATGTGTATATAACAAGATTAGTTAAATAATGAAAAGAAAAAAATCATCTACTATTTTTGCATCAGTAAACAAATGTGAATTCTTTTGAAAGTCATCTTAATAAAATAAGATAAAGAGGGGTAAAACTTTAAATGAGTTTAAAAGCTATCCTCACCAGATATAAACCAGATTTTGTTCAGTTCCAATTCATAAATTTCTTTACTACCATAGAATGTAAGTTTATTGTTATAGCTAGGAAATTAAAAGGATGAAATATCAATAAACAAATGTTTAAATTTTCTAAATAAAAATAAATCATTTATTTATATATATAAAACTAATTTTAAATATTTATTTTGCCTACTAAAAATATAACAAAATAAAAATAAATTATTTATTTCTACATCAAACAAAAATATATCTACTTTTAAGGATTTCATATTGGTTTTGCTTACTAAAAATAAAATATTTATATAATAGAAAAACAAAACTATTAAAAATTTACTCATATTATTTTCATTTCGTTTATATATTTATGATATCATCATTGTAATAATATTTTGTTATAAAAAAAAAATTAGAAAAAAAAAGAATTTAGATAGATCCCTTACAATCAAATATTTATATGACAAGGCAGAGCTGCAATCCATGGATGTTTTGCTCCAAAATCTGCCCCTCTACCATCTACATTAAAACATGCATCATATAAAAATTTGAATATAATTAAAATAGTGTAGTTCCAAAAACCAAAAGCAAGACACATGATTAAATCATATTCTACAAGATAATGATAACTTTTTTGTCATTATGAGTATTCACATTAGTAATATATATATTGTAACAGAATATAAGTGATGCTAAGCTCTTATTTAATAACCCCACAGATTTGGGCGGCATTTGTAACAGAATAAAATGTGCTACACCACAGATTTAGGTAACATTTGTAACAGAATAAAAAGAAACCATGAAAAATGGTCCCAGTTTAATCCCCATGAATTGCAATGACATTTGTAATAGAATAAAACTCTAACCTAATTGTTAATTATCATTTGTAATGAATTGGAAATGAAAGCAACAATAACAGAATAATACTGTCTTATAAATAATAATATGCCTATGTTGGACAAACTATTTGAAATAGAATAAAACGATGATAACGAATGAGGAAGATAAATTTTAGTATTGCTCATGAATTGAGACACCATTTATAATAATATAAACCATCCTAAATGTTAAAAACTATTTCTAACTGAATAAAATAATTCATGAATGAATAAAAATAATGACCTTAATATACTCTACCAATTCAGAAGCTATTTGTAACAAAATGAAAATGATAAGGATAAGAAATGAAAACTTTAATATAATGTGCAAATTTAAAATATTAATTATAATCGAGAAAAGTATAATCCAATAGTGGATCACTAATAGTACTTGAATAAAATGAAAATGATGCTAATACAAATGAAATTAAAGGCAATACTAATAAAGTAATATCTTAAAATAGTAATATGTCCTTATTAAATAAATCATTTGTAATGAAATGACATATTTAAGAATAATAAAAAATCTTGCTAACCTATAAATTTGTGCAAATTAATCTATTCTTAATAAAATATATAAAACTTTCTGTTTTAAAACTTTGTAAATTCATAACCTCAAACTGTAATAAAAATGAAATATCTCAATATTAAATTATAATAAAATATAATATACAAACTTGATTAATTTTGTATATATCATCACCTACACCAACTTATAATAATATAAAATAAAATCAACCCTTTAAATAACTAAAATTTATGATATCCAATCATGACAACCTGAACTAAATGAAAGATTCTTATTTGATACTTATGCAAACACTATTAACAAATCACTGCTAATTACCTTTCAAACCAATAAAGTTAAATTGCTAAACTTTAAATTATAATTACCTTAATATGTCTAATATTAATAATAATGTATTATATTCAAATGTCAATATCTAAACTTAATATTTAAATTAAATTTATGATCTATGCCAAAGAGCTTTTGAATGTAATTAAAGCAAATCACTTTATTTAATGAACTTCAAATATCAATTTCAATATGTACTATTACCAGCTTTATAATATAAAAAGATTATTAACTTTATAACTAAATACTAACTTAATTTAATATTTACCCAATAATCCAAAAGAATATGCAAGCATCCAATTGTAATTGCTTTCATTTATCTTAAATAATTATTATATTTGTACTTTATAAATTATCAAATTGGTTCAGATATAAATTTCTATGCTAGCATAATTGTTACACATAACTAATAAAATAATTATAATAAATTTCTATTTACCTATTAAATAACTAATAATTCCAAATCAAGTAATTTGTTACCACATAAAAATGTATATCTGGTCCAAATGATAAAATATTAAATTAAAACAAAAAGAATAATATATGTGATTGTTTGAACACTTAACAATCCTATGTCTTAATTTCTAGATTGTTTAATGATTACTTATGAATATTATATTGTCAAAATATTAATTATTAGCCAATAGATTTGCATTATAAAGTTGAATGACAACTAAGCAAGTTTATTTGTTTTAAATAAATTTAAAGTTTGTTAACAATATTAAGATTCTTTTACTTTTGCTAGAATGAGTTGAGATTCCTCCTCCTCCTCTTGATTTATTAATAGTATTAATTTAATTTTTTTATATATTTTATTATGATACTTCCTTTATATATCTTTTTATTGTGGCATATGTTAAGAACCTGCTGAGCTTAGCTATACTGCTATAAAAATTTAGCTTAATACTGTTGTTGTTATTGTCATCTCCCAATTTTTACAGGTTACAATATATATATAATCAATGCATCTGCCTGACATGTTTATGACTTAGGATTCAAGTTTAGGTCAGATGAATCTTAGACATTTTTTCAGATCACAAACAGATTTATATCTGCATTAATCAACAGTAAAAAAATAAAAATATAATTATAGAATAATGCAGTTTTCACCATTAGCAAATGAAATGTCATACTTCCATTATATTAAACTCATAATTTACTTCATCTCTTGGGAAAATGCTCTAATCCCCAAAATTGTAAGCAACACATAAAAAAATAAATCCTAATTAAAGTAAAAATAAAATAACAAAATCGAATACTTCTTTTGTGTAGATATTATATACTATTAAGAAATAATATTTTGCAAAGACTTGACATAACAAAATAAAGGTTTTAAACATTTTTAAAAGTTGATTATCAGAAGACATATGATGTCATTTTACATTTAATTACACATTAGATAATTTCCATCAACTATTTGAAATTATTAATTATTATTATTGTTAAAAGATGTATGTATTTGAAAAAGTATAACATTTTACTTTTTCTAGAAACATTTAACAATTTCAATTATATAATGAAAATAGATCGATAAATAGTTATAAACTTATTAAAGTTATTTATATTAATAATCTTGTATAAGTTTATCACCTGTTAAAGCTGGCAAGATTATAAGTATTAGTTTGTTGTTTTATAAAAACATGCTAGAATAAAAGTAATATCATGACTAACTCTTGATAAATATTTCACTTCCAGCCTCTATGGCTTGTTTTTTTAAATGTCTGATATTTATTTATCATTATTAGCAGCTTCTATCTCCGAATTTAAGTATACCTCAGTGCTTTGATTAAAATATATATTGTTTGGAAGGTAATTCCAGAACAGTGAATTATTGTTCAGGAAATAGACTGATTGTCCTTAAATAGATTATAATATTTAGACGACTTTTTATTATAATGTAATATCAGCATACTTGTTTGGTGTATTTGTGCTACTGATTACTTTTGCTGTTGTTATTTAATTGGTCACCTATGAATCATACCATAATAACTTATCTGGGATCTTTTGGAAGTATTAGATGACATACTGAAATTATGTAATATATTTAACTAAAAACTTAGCAATTTTTATCAAAAATCTATCTTCAAATTGTGTTTACTTATTAACTTCTGTAGAATATATATATATAATTAAATTGCATTCATTAAGGTTTTTTTTAAAAAAAATAATTTATTATTTTATTAAAATTACTTTTAACTTGTAGCGGTTTTAATTTTCTTCTATTATGTATTAAAACTGAGAAATATCACTCAAGATTACAAATTGGACTTTAAAAAATAAAAAGACTATCTATAAAAAAAAGACTAATGTATTTTGGAATAAAATAATTGGACAAAAAATATATTAACAATTAAATGGAAAATAAATAACAGTTTTTAATTTTAAGAAATTTTTGTTATATTTTTTTTCTTTTAAAAAACATTAATAATATTCAGTCAAATTAAATACACCATCAATCTTTACAATCTTTTTTGCAAGTAAAACGAATAACCATCCAAGTTAAAAAAAAACAGACAAAAGAATATTTTTAAGCGATTATCGATTTTTTGACAGATCTCAAATACTGGCCTTATATATGTATATATAAGATGGTCCTAAATCTAGTAACACAGGAAAAATCTCACAATATACTGTCAGCTCTGTTGCTGCTTGTTTCTCTGAATCAATATGCGACTTGTGTGAATTGAGTAGAATATTCTATTGATTCACTTAACCATTTCCATAAAAAGTTTATCAATAAATAGAATAGACAAAAATTTGGCCTTCAATATTATGATAATATCAATTAACAAAATTCCATTTCCCAATCAGAATCATTTTTCTTGACTTTTCTATAGGACTTAAACTTTATATAGATATAATTTCTGAACCATAAGAATGTAGTAAATCACAGTTTTGATTAAGAATAGCAATCACTGGATTATTGATTGATGTTCTCAATAGTTTATTGCATAATTTATTATATATAAATGCCACTTCTGTAAACTTTGCACAATTTTTGGTGCTTGATCATTTTTTTATATTTGACATATGTATATATATTTGTGGTTAAATTATTTAAAATAGAAAGATAGCAATTTTAATACATTTCTTAATACATTTCTTAATTTGTTAAAGAGGTTGTTTAGGAACAAATTAATGGGTTTTCTGTGTTGTTATTTTTTTCTTCAGTTGTATTTTTTAATGAAAAAAAAAGATTGATAAATTTCATTCAAAGCATGTGAAATTAATTTTAGAAAAAAATATCAATCGTTAAAATAAAAAATAGTAATAACAAATAACACAAAGAAATTCACAGTAGCCTAAATCTTTTAATGAAAACTTTTTGGCTTAGTTAAATTTCATAAAAAATACAATGAAATTAATCTTACAAATACTAATCATCAATTTTCATTTTAAAAAATAATAATAAAAATGTATACACTTTCAATGGACTGATTTTTACCTTAAAAAATCAAATATTTTTAAATAGAAGCTATATACAATTATCACAAACTCAATAAAAAATAAATATTTAATACTTTTATAAAAAAAAATTAAAACAATAAAATATGACAATCCATCCTGCTTGATGGCATTGTTTCTCCAACAAAACACATTGATATAACATTACTGGGCCATTACATTTTCTTTAATATTTTAACAAATAAACAATACACAAAACATTCTTTAAAATTACATTATTTTATTATTTTTGAAACTAATTACTTTTTTTTTTTTGGTTTTGTAATAAATGTTTCTTTATTTTAGCTTTTTTAAAAAATAACCAATATTTTTTCTTTTGTAAAAAAGTTAAAATTACATTATTTTTGAAACTAATTATTATTTTTTGGTTTTATAATAAATATTCCTTTATTTTAGCTTTTTTTAAAAAAATAACCAATATTTTTTTTCTTTTGTAAGAAATATTCCTTTAGGTTATATTTGCAAAATGTTTGTTTGTTAACTTTTTTTTCACTAACATTGATTTTATTATTTCAAGCATAGTTTTATTTTTGATTAATAAGCAATGCCTCAATAACCAATTTATTTTTGTTTGGTAATAAATGTTACTTCTTTTTAACTTTTTTTTTTTTGAACCGTAATTTAATATATTTGCAAAATGTTTAGTTTGTTAAATTTTTTAGGAATAACATTTATTTTATTACTTCAAACAGTTTGATTTTTGGCTAGCTGTCGAACCAGGTATTGTTACGAACAGAACATCTTCGATGGCAAGAACACATTCTGCATTCCATCTCATAAGTCCTACATTTACTTAGAACCATCTTCCCACCACACACACTTGTCTTCTCTGTTGGTAGAATTTGTTTCTCTTGCAGGAAGGCCACAGTGGACACTTATGTATTAGGCAATAGAGAAGGCTTGAACAAATACTTTTTTCACAAGTAGCCATTTTTTGACCAACACAAGCTCTTGCAAAGTACCAGATTTTAGATTCAGCTATGCTGAATCACTACATTTAGTAATTTTAACATATTTACAGGGGGGTGTTGACATTGGGTACAATGTGACAATTTGGAGGACCTTATAGTAAGTAATTCATGTATATGTGAAAATAATTATTCTGATCGCATATTAGGTCACTTTCTGTCATTAAAATTATTCACACCTATCATGATAAGTTAGCAATATGTTAAGTGTGAACATTCATATAGAGGATAAACAACACATGTCAGAGCTAACTGATATGGTAGTCTGAGTTATTTAAAAATGATCATAACCTTCCAGTAATCTTGTATGAGTGTATAAAAAAAGACAACAGCTAGCAAGTTTATAGATTTTAATTCTACTGCAAAATTGTCAAATAAGTTAATGTACTATAAAGTTGATCAATATATGTAGGACTACATAAAAATAAATTTAACAAACCTAATCAGACATTAATAATGCTGCACCTGTTACTTAATGATTCAATAATTTTTTTTTTTAGAAATAAACTATATCAAACGATGCAGAATCTCAGTAAAGAAAAAGAGAAAGGAGGGGAAAAGTTCACCTAGAAAGATCTGTCTTTAAGTTTTAAAAAAAATGAAAGAAATTACCATTCTGGATTTTGATTTCTCCAATATTTTAAAACTTCACACAATTAGGCAATTAGTGTTAAATTTCTTTATTGAGCATATAAATAAAAATATTACTATCATATTTAATAGATTTTAGCAAAACTAATTATTAATCAGACCATTAATTGCGTTATTTTTTTCCAATCACTACCTAATATAACAGATTATGTAACTGATAATTAAATTTGTTAGAATCAAAGAAAGATGAGGGGTATTTTAATTTGTATTTATCATTTCTATCCCAACTCTAAACATTTTAATTATATATAAGCAACAAATCCTTTATAGAAGTTGGAATATATTACAGGAGAAAATAAACAAAATCTTTATAATGCAAATAATAGCATTATTTTTTTAATAATCATTAGAATATATTGTGGTTTCAATTTTCAATAAATATATCAATTTTGTATTTTTTTATTATTATTTTTAATAATTTAACTAAAGATGTTTTCAGCTTTTAATTATACATAGTCATAATTTTTCGGCATATTTTAATAAAACATATGGAAAAAAAATGTTTTGAAATAAGATTTGTTATGAAAATAGATTTATCAGACAGAAATTTAAAAACAATTTTTTAGAAGATTAAAAAAAAATGGACTTCAAATATTAGTTATTATTTATTGACTTTAAACATACTAATATAGGTCAACCTTTTATTTTAGAATTAAAATTAAATATAAACTTTAAAAAAAAAGTTTTTATGAGTTTATGAGTAAAATAGTACATGATGAATTTTTTATTTCAGAATATAACCTTGATATATATACTTTAATTAATCAAATTTCAATGTTAAAATTTGTCCATAATGTTGCCTTTTATAGATAAACTTTAAAATAATCAACTTAAAACAAAATTGAAACAGATAACTCTCTATAAATTAAAAAAATTATTTAATACATCAACCCAGCTCTCATTCCTTAATGAAAGCTTATCAAGATGTTTCTTTTTACAAAATCACATGACTAGCTAGCTATTCTACTCCAACTCCACCCAATGGACATTATTTTCATTACATTACAAAAAAATATAATTATTAAAATAGATCATCATCAACAACCATATCAATCCACTGCAGGATTAAGGTCTTTCCAAATTCAAACCATCTCCGATCTATAGTTTCTCTTCTCCACAACACCCCTGCACACTTTCTTATTTCATCCATTCATCTCACATGTGATCTCTTTCTATATATACATAAAAATGATTAAACTTATTACAATATATTTACAAAACAATCTAAAAAAATATTTTAAATTATAATTCTAAAGTTTTCAATAATTTAACAATGCTCATTTTCCCCTAATTGTGCTGGACCTTTAACCACATTTACACATTTGTTTAAATTTTGTTGAATATACAAAGTTTCATAATATTTTCTTTGCTTATAATTTTTAACACACTTTATTACCTGAATATTTTTTACACAATTCATTTTATGTCCAGTATCCAAAAAAAAATGTATATATGACCCTGATCTTATACCATTTTTGCTAATTGCCCTGTCATGCTCCTTACCCTTTCAATGGCAGTCTTTTCTGTCTGACCTATATATATATCGTGCTGTAAAATTCATAACTAACTTTATAAACTAAACCTACTTTATTTTTAATATTACCCATCTTTTTTGCATTACAAATCCATTTTCCTAAAGATTTATTATTTTTCTATCCTATTTTAATATCATCAGGTAAATTTTCTTTTATCAATGTCTTATATAAATGTTCTGAATATGGAATCAAAACCCATTTCCTATTTGCATATACATGTCTTACATTATTTTTGTATTACGATTTTTACTTCTAAAAATATTTTCAATATCTTTTCTTTTATATATTCTCACTTCTAATTTCTGTTCAAATGCTTCATATTCATTCATTGTTAGTCTATCATATTTTTAACTTAAACTCTTTCAAAACAGTTATTTTCTGAGACAATGGCTGATGTGAATTTGGATCAATTATATCTCTTTTTTCTTCATCAGTTAAAAAAAGTATTTTACTATAAATTCCTTTTCTTAAAAAAATGTCTAAATACTTTAATTCCTTTTCCTCTTTTTCCATTGTAAACTTAATATATGTATTACTGTTTAATTCTTTAAATGCATTAACAATACTTCTACTATTAACTATTACAATTGTATCATCAACATATCTATGAAATTCTATAATATCTTTATTTTTTATATATTTACCATTTATATTTTCATCTATATAGTCAATCATAATCAATAGCAAAATCCCACTAATAGAGCAACCTATAACCCACCTCTTTGTTATATTCCAAAATTCTTCCATATACTTAAAATGTAAAGCATCATTTATCACAAATAATACTTCTTTAATAGTGTATAATCATTCTTCTAAAATTATATTACTCATATTTATTTTTATCTATAACTATTTTTATACTGTTTTCCTTAGGTATATTCTGATAATTTTTTAAATATCAAATGAAACAATTATTTTATTTCTATTTAACTTTACATTATTTAATTTATCTATAAGTTCTTCTGAATTTCAAAAACAATATTTGCCAAAATCTATTGCAGTGAAAATCTTTTTATATATTAAAACACATAAATCTTTAAGAAAATTATTATTAAAGTCTAATATTATTCTTACTCACATGTCATCCTTATTTGTTTTAACTTTCTCAAATATGCATGGATGTTCAAAGGCTGTAAGATATAAACACCTATATTCGTTTTCATTAATTAACTGTTTCATTTTCATATAATTTTAAAAAATCTTATATGATATAAATCTTATATTGCATAATAAAGTGAAATATTAATAATCTGATATATTGCATTTGTGAGCCTCACTAGATCAGTAATTGTATCATAAATATGATGTTCATGTATTAATTTATATTATTCAAATTAATTTATTTACAAATTTAGGTTTCAAACAGGGGTTTCCTATTAATTGAAAGAAGACTCTTTGATCCCCCTCTTTGAGGCTTTAAAGAAACTGAGCAGAACAAATTCTATAATGTCTTTACAAATTTCTTGTCATTGTAGCAGTTCATAAGTATTCATATAGTAAATAAACATGGATGGACTGGTCACCAACACACATTTAGCTATTAACATAAGTTTACTGACTTCCCCTCCCCCTGAATTGAAGATCAAGAAAAGCCACCCCCCCTCTAAGTTGTCTATAGTTAACTGGAATATCAATTGAGTTTTCTTAAAAGCAAAATCAATATATGTGACTGATTACTTTTGTTATCGATATCTTCAGGTAAAAGTAAATTATGATTTTTATTCTTATACATCTGCAAAGTCATCAGCTAAGACACCAATTGATAGCAAACAGCAGGATGTACTAAGAATCTCTTGATTGTGGACCTAAACTGATATTCAATATTGATATTTCATTTAGGTTCCTATTAAGTGAAAAAAGATTGCATAATTTTGAAGGAAAAATGGCTGTTATTAAATAAGCTATTGTTAGACTTTATGAAGTTAGTAAAAAAACATGTATGTTTACTACAAAGTCCCACATATAGAAGCAAAGGGTAAATGGAATTTATTGTAAATAAAAGGTGAAAGAACAATATTATGAAGTTTATAAAATATTAAACAGTATCATAAGAATTAATTATTCAAATTAATGGAAGATATCAATTGAAGATAACTCAGATTTTCCAACAAATTCTCATTATGATAGTAAAAAATACAGAAATTTTATATGGATGTACAAAATGTTTTTGATCAGACCAAACAATATTTTTTAATTATTATAAAAGACTTTAAAATTAGATTTCATAAGCAGTTAAAAATTATAATGTTGTGAGTACATTTTTTTGTTGAGAAAAATGTGAAAGAGAACACAGACTTATAATAGTTGTAGAAAAAGAAAAAACTATTTAATCATTTCTTTTTTGAGAAAATTGCTAAATGGAAATGAACATGGCAGCATCCCAATAATGGTACAGTAAAACTGAATTACATTTTGACTAACAAAAAATACATATTTCAAGGTAGTTTTCTATTAATGAGATGAAAGATATATGTTAATGCAACACTAGAGAAATCAAAACTATTGAAATAAAAAGTGTAATCAGTTGATATTTCAAACCTTCAGAAAAATTCTAATAAAATTAAATTAAACTTAAAAATCATTTAAAAATATTAATAGACTTTGAAAGTAATTCAGACTTTACTAAAGTCAATAAGAAAATTACTGATATTTTATTAAAAATAGTAATTAAAAAATTGTGAAAAAAGAAGGAATATGAAGATATTTAAAAATGATCCATTAAAAAGAATTGAATGTCTAGAGCTTTGTAAAATGACATATAAAAGAGGAAGTAATGACAAAAAAATATAACTGTGAATTTGAAGAAAATAATAAAAATCACAGAACCATAAAGCAGCATCTTGGTATTGGAAACAAAGTTATTTTGTAAGAAAAAGAAGTAGATTGAACCATTAATAAAAAGAAAAATGGCATCATTAAATGTATGGGAGAGTTCTTTAAGAATTATATAGTAATGTAGAGCAAAAAATTCTCATTAGTTATTACATTTTCTGAATTGTCCATCATTTCAAAGAAAGAAGTGAGCCATACAATTAAACATAAGAAGAGGGGAAATGGTCCAGAAAACAATGGAATTATTCTTGATATTATTTTAAAAAGTAGACGAAATAAAAAATTATTGAAAAACTTATATACTAAGTGTCTAAATATTAAAGATGTATTAGATGATTGGGAAAATGAGTACTAATACTATTAGTTTGATAAAGAAGATATCAGAAATTTTAGACCTGTCAATATTTTATCAGTTCTATTTAAAATTTTGATCAATATGACAACTTATCTGCAGCAAACTTTGGATTCTAATCACTAAAAAAAACATTTTGGATTTTAAAGTGATTTTAGAATAGTGAATCAATCCTAGTATTTAAAGAACTTAGAGACAGGACTGATTAATATTAGTTGCCATTATACTTTGGATTGGTAGATTGTGAAAAGGTATTTGATTCCATAAGCATTTTCATAGTGATTAAAACTTTAGATCATCAATATATAGATTTAGAATATTGTCATGTTCTAAAAAATATTTATCAAATGTAGCAGCAGTGATTAGATTACATAGTAATATCAAGAAGATTAATACTGAAAAAGTCAAATAGATTTGTAAATGATGTAGTTTTCTTTTGTAATTAATTTTTAGAGCATCAAGAAATGTTGCAAGAGTTAGTAAATAAAAGTAAGAAAATAGGAAAAAAAAATAAATATTAAAAACACTAATGTTCAATGGATTTTTTAGAGGAATAAAATAAAGCGATAATTGTGAATTAGAAATTAGCAATTGCAAATACCTTGGTCAGATTATTAGTACAGATAGAAACTTAATAGATGAAATTAATTACAAATTTAAAGTAAGATGGAATGCTTTTCATAGAAATAACTTGAGATTAAAGTGAAATATATCTATATGTTGGAAAAGGAAAGATTTACTTATATGTGTTCTAATAGTTCTAACTTATGATGTGAGACATGCACACATTAATAGAAAAATAGAAAGACTTTATACTATTCAACAAAATATGGTTAGATGTACATTAGGATTAACAAGAAGAGGCCACAAATGAAATATATAGATGAGAGAAAAAAAGTATCACTGATATCACTGAAAGTATTGACAGATTAAAGTACAGCAGGGAAGGATTTATTGTAAAAGAGGTGATATTTATTAAAAACCAAAGTAAAACAAACTTAACTATTTGTAAATCTGCAATAATTAAAAGTGCTCTAGAGAGAGCAAGAATACAAAAAAAAGTTCAATGAATTTGATGCTTCTGTTATTTGTTAGAATTTTTTTTATTAATTCAATGTTGTTTAATTAATTTTAAATTTAATTTAAAAATTAAATTTAAAAACATTCTTTTGATATCACAAATATTAAATAATTAAAATTTTTAAAGCTGAGTAACAAACTTAGCTATGTGTAAGCATTATGATAATTAAAAATACTGCATAGGAATCCTATAATTTATTAGCTTAACTATGATTTATTTTTTCAATGAATAAATAATTTTTAAACAAAAATGATTTCCCCCCATTCTTTTACATATAAGAATAAAAATATCTAAGGAGTTTGACATTAATTGAAAAGACCCTTTGATTCCTCTTTGAAGCCTTAAAGGAGCCAAGCAGGAAACTTCTTAATATCTACTCCATGCTGAGTATGCTAACAACCCCCAAATTGAAGACCCAGGTTGACACTTGGTGATCACTTTGCATAAATTGGAAGAATTATCTAATATTAAATGAGACATTGTTAGACTTTATGAAATTAGTAGAAAAAGTGAAAAGATGATTTAAAAAATGGACATGTATTGTTCTACAAAGGCATAAACATTGGAAGTCCAAGAGGAATAGGATTCATTATAAATAAAAAGCAAAAGAACAACATTATGGAGATTGATGGTGTATCAGACAAAATAGCAAGATTATTTATTCAAATTAATGGTAGATAATTCAGGTTTATGCTGCAATAAATTCTCATTGTGATGCAGAAATAGAAGATTTTAAAGTGAATGTTCAAAAGGGCCTTTGATCAGAAGAAACAATATTTTTAAATTGTCAAAAAAGACTTTAATGCTAAAATTAGTAAATGATTGAAAGATAAAAATGCTGTAGATAAATTTGTTTATGGTGATAGAAATGAGAGAAGGCAAAAACTTGTGGCATTCACAAAAAAAAACTTATATATTATCATTTTTTTCTCTAAGATAAATCCTAAATGAAAATGGACATGCAAGTATCCAAAATAAAATTACAGAAGAATTGGATTATGTTTTCACAAACAGAAAATATGTATTCCAAAATTATAATGTTCTTAATAGATTCAATACAGGAAGTGATCATCAATAAGTAGATATAAGATATGTGTTAATGTGAAACTATAGACACAAATTATTAAAAAATATATATTCATAATTGACATTTTTAACCTTCAGAAACATTCCAATAAATTTAAATTAAAACTTGCAAATCATTTTAAAATATTAACAGATTTGGAAAATGTTTCAGATTTAAATAAAATCAATAAGATAACTGATACACTAGAATTTCAATAAAGATATTGGGTACAAAATAATGACAATTTACCAATAAATTTTCTACTGAGATGAATCAATGCATGAAGAAAAAAAGGAATATGAAAAAATACATAAATGATCCATTAAAAAGAATTGAATATATACAGTTTTGTAAAATAGTATGAAAAAAATGTAATAATGATATTAAAAATATAACTGTGAACTACTAAGGAAAGCTGTAGAGGAGAATAAGTCTCAAAAATATAAAATAATATCTTGCTATTGATATGAAACTTATTTCTAATATAAAAAGAATAAATGGAATTATTACTAAAATGAGAGATAACAGCACAAAATGTGTGAAAGAGTTCTATAATTGAATATTAATAAAGAACAAGAAAACGAAGTATATCTTACAGTTACTACATTTTTATTGACAAGCATTTTAAATAAAGAAGTTAAGTATGCAGTTATATTTATAAAGAAGAGAAAAGTTCCAAATAGCAATAGAATTATAATTGATATCTTAAAATAAGCAAGTAAAGAAATAAAACTTTGATGAAGATATATACCAAATGGCTAAATGATAAAAATTTATCAGATGATTGGAAGATTGCAATGATGATGATGATAATAATAATAATAATAATAATAATAATAATAATAATAATAATAATAATAATAATAATAATAGGTGTACCTATCTAATGGGCAACAACCCCAGAAGGCATCCATCCACCTTCTACAACAAATTAAACCAGGTATGTAATAGAGACAAAATAATAGCAAATCCCCATATTTATGCAGCTACATGGTCTCTTATCAAACAACAATCAATGCTATAAGCACCAAAAAATTCAAGAACACTGAAAATTCAATAACATTAAAACACTGAAATAAAACAGACAATTTTTTTCCTCTCTCTACAATTAATAATTTTTTATGTAAGAATTAGATTACTTTTTATTGAAAATATGAACTGAAGACTATAAAAATGCTTGTATACAAAACCAATGGTAAAACCACTGTTAAAAATCAATGTAAAATCAATGTAAAAAACTATGTATTTCTTTGATTAATAAACTTCCTTTTTTGAAACATCATCATCATCATCATCATCATCATCATCATCATCATCATCATCATCATCATCATAATAATAATAATAATAATAATAATAATAATAATAATTTTATTTCAAACTTTTATTCATATATCTCTCATGAAAAATTGCTATAGTGTTCTAGATATTTTAAATATAAAATTTTATAATGTAAAGTTTAAAATGAATAAATAGTTTACATGATAGTGAATTATTTCTTTTAATTATGTTTGCTATCATAATTTCTTTGTAAAATGATTTATATATATTATAAGCCAACATATTCATTCATTTTTGATCTTAATTTTTACCTTTCTCTACACTATGTTTTCTGTTATAGTTATTTTTAAGATTTGTTATTATTATAGACAAAGTTTCTGACATTTATCACCATTATAACGATTCTACACAATTTATCTATAATACATTTCAAAATATATATTAAGAATGAAGATTTTCACAGGAAATAAATAAAAATGACATATTGTCTGGGTTCAATCATATATAATTCATATTCCTATTATATTGACGTTTCATCTAGATCAGCATTTCTCAACATTTTTGCCGCGCGACCCAATAGATTTAATTGAAATAGTCCTGCGACTCAAATGTTTATTACATAAATTATAATATAAAATAAAAGAGATATTACATCAGCACGGTACAGTATATATGTATATATTCGGATCAATTTGATAATATTTATAATGAACAAATAATTTGTAAGTTAAAAGTAAAGTTAAACTACATATTTCTAATTTAAAAGCTTAACACATTTTGTTAATTATCAAATAAAAAGTGTTTTCTTTTCAAATAAGGGTTTATTTATATAAGAAATACAAGCAAAAATTACAAAAATAAATTATACAGAATTTTATTTAAGTTACATATGAAAAATTTAAAAAATTGTCTACATTGACGTATCAGTTCGATTTCAATTTTTTTTTAATTAATACTAATATTTTCTTAAAATATAAAAAGATTTTTGCTATCAGATATATATGTTTGTATTTCTTGGTGCATATTCGCGACCCATTAAAAATTTAACGCAACCCAAAGGTTGAGAAACGCTAATCTAGATCACACTTACCATCTACTGGGTAATGAATGTTATTATAAAAAAATATTATTGTAAACATACTGCAAGTATTGATATGCAACAAGTCTAAAATTTCAACCAATAGAAAATAAGAACAGAAAATTTAAAACATAAAAGTGGGAATGCAAAAATAGAAGACAAAAAAATCAATATGAAAATTAACAGCTATTCTGATCAGTGATTTTTTTTATCTACTATCATTCTACCCCACTTTTATATTATAAATTTTCTGTTCTTGTTCTTTTATTGGATGAACCTTTAATCATGTTATATGTCAATGCTTGCAGTACCTCTACAAAAAATTTTATATGAACATGATGGCAGATGCAAGCCATCCAGTATAATTTTAGTATGATTTACACATGGATAATAATATATCACTTACATATATATTGTAAAAAATATATATAATTTTAATGTGACAGAAAAACTGGATTAATATTTATTACAATAATTAAACAAGATTTAATTTTTTTATAATAAATAATCTTTCCTAACTATTAAAAAATAATTATTTTTTTTATTAGTAAAAAAAACTGATATTTATTTGCTTTAGACAAATTTTATGCTCAATTGATCCTTGCAAGTGTTGGATTTATTTATAAGACTATTTTAAAAAAGTTACAATTTTGTTTTCTTAAAAAAGGAAATAAAAATAATTTGAGATGAAGTTAATTCTTTTAAATCATTTCTAATTTAAATTTTAAATAATGTAAAAAATGTGAGAAAATATTACTAGTATTTTTAATAAAATAAAATGTCATTTGAAATTTAAATAAAAATAAAAACTACAAATAATAGATCAAAGTGATAATGTATCAGTGATAAATGAAAAAAATTGTATAGATAATGAATAATGGATTCATTAAAAAATTATGTAGCTCTATAATGTTGATTTTGGGACGAAAGAAAACAGACAAAGTAATGCATAAAAATAATAGATGTATAAACAATGAATCAAAAATTCACTGAATATAAAACAAAAAAAAAATCATATAATTACAAAAGTATTATTAAAATAATCAATAA
The DNA here is from genome assembly GCA_028023455.1 of Epiperipatus broadwayi. Taxonomy (NCBI): domain Eukaryota; kingdom Metazoa; phylum Onychophora; class Udeonychophora; order Euonychophora; family Peripatidae; genus Epiperipatus; species Epiperipatus broadwayi. The sequence continues at coordinate 458,952 of JAQFVV010000397.1, read as the reverse complement.
AGATTTAATTAGAACATAATATTAATAAAATAATTAATAAATATATTTACAATTATAATTACGTAAATGTAATTTGAAAGATAAACCATTATTAATTTTTTTTTTTTGTTAAATTTAATTAAATTTTAAAATGAATAGAAAAAATGAAAAATATATAAATTGAAATTTGTAATAATTAAGTTTCTTAAAATATGGCTTAAATATTAGAATGCATTTATTAAAACTTATGCATCTTAATGATATAAAGAATTACATTTTTAAAAATAGCTCTAAATTTAAGATACAAAAATTAAATATGAAAAAGTATAATAATCATACAAAACATAATATATTATCCATTCATAAATGTATCAAAAACTATCTATAATTTGACCTAACAATTGGTAATTATTTAAATACCAATGGCATTTCTACTATCTGCTAGAGTTGAATGTACACAATAATGATATCTATTTTTGCTCATAATCCTATATGTTTTAATTTTTTCAAAAATGCCAAACAGTGCCAAATAACTGGAGTTCATTGACAGTCCAATGTGGAAGCATTTCATAAAGCCATGAATTAATAAAGATCATGCAAAAATAACTCAATGTAAACATGATTCCATGTTTTGTAAGAAAAGATTATATTTAACAAAACTTCATATGCTTAGCATGTTTTCAACTGTTATATATAATTATAGCAATATTAATTTGTCATGAGTAAAAAGTATTATAATAGGGGGTATTTAAATATTCTATGTGGAAATAGATATGAGATAATTTACATAATTCATTTCTTTGACATAGGGATACAGGGCTCTCTTATTAATAGCATGTGCATTATTGGCTATGTGCCATGCCTCTTTACTTCACATTTTTGTCATTTCTCTTAGAACACACTATACTCACACACACTGACTCAAATCTGTGACCATATTACCCATGTTCTATAAATATATACTTGACATTGGTGTTGGATTTGGTGCAATTATACAAAGATCTATGCTGCACCACCCTGGTTGCGATGTTTGCATGTGATTCACTGAAGTAAGTACACTTGCAAAGGGAGTTGTTGCAACTAATCTTGCAAGTAACCTGGGGGATCTGCTCCTGGTGCTACTTATCTTTGTTGTTGTTTATCAGATGCTTTTAGAATAGGTCCTATGTGTGAATATAGTGTGTTCTGAGAGAAATGACAAAAATGTAAAGTTAAAAAAGCAGGGCACATAGCCAATAATGCACATGCTATTAATAAGAAAGAGTCTTGTATCCCAATGTCAATGAAATGGATTGTGTACATTAACTCATTTACATTTCCACATAGGTGATTTAAATACCACCCTATTATAATACTTTTCACTTATGGCAAATTAATATTGTTATGATTATGAATATGTAAACGTTGAAAGCATGGTAAGCATATGAATTTTTGTTAAATATAATTTTTTTATGAAACATGGAAAATGTGTTTACATTGAGTTACAATTGGGAAAAGAAAAGTAACAAATACTTATTGAATTATATTGCTAAAATGTATATAATAGTATATAAAATCATGAAATATTTAAAAATTGATCAACAGAATAAAATAATGAGATAAGCAATCCAATAAATTTTTAAATTTTCTACATTTAATTTCTAAATATAATATATTAACTTATTACAGAATACTAATCTTATTGCATTATTTATGTATTTTAGTCAGAGGTTTATAGCCATAAATGTTTAAACATACTAAAGCTTTGTAAGCCAAGCAATAAAATTTGAAAACAGAATTTATTTTAATGAGATTTAACATATAATATTCAATTTATACTGAACAAAGCTTCACGTGATTTTTTCAGCTTACATTCAAGATATGCATTAGGAGTTATAACCACTTTTTACCTACTAAAAAGCAATATATTGTAAACTTGAGTATGCAATGAGCATTAAAAATATCTAGACTAATTTCTGGATGTTACCTTTCATCAGTAAACAGCTTAAAAACTTCACATATCCCACCTAAGCATATGAAATTTTAACACCATAAGGTTTTGAAATCAGACTAACTTTTTTGTACTCATATATAAGTCTGAGCTCAGGTTAATATCAATGCATATTAGTGACATCCATGACATCTTTCACCATAAAAAAAATAGCAATACATATCAAACAAATCATCATACAAAATTCAGCTTACATTTAATATCTGCACAAAAGAAATGAATCAATATATTTATTATTCTTTAGAACCATTTATTTTAAGCTTTAGTAATCAATGAATATTATATGGTAGGGTAAATCAAACCTCAGACTAGTTTAAATATAGAGATCCGAGAGCAAGTATTTTCTTCTAAAGTTAAGCAGGTTTCCTTCCAGAGAGAGAGAGAGAGAGAGAGCAGGTTTACATATTTATATTTTGAGTATTATAATAAGAATCATAAAGTGTATGATAAATAAGCCTTATTAAATTAATGGCATTTAAATTTTTAATTATAATGTATTCTCTCTCATTCAGTTTATTTAAGTATGAAGTGGAAGTATAAATGAGTGATTTTTTATTATTTTTCTTCTCATCAGCAAATTATTAAGAATAATAAAAATATCACTTTAATTTTAACATAACCAGTTCATTCACCTTGAATTGATAAGCTCATTTATAAAATAAATGTATCCAAGAAAAACTGTTTATTGAAATAATATTTTAAAATATTATCAAAAATAAAACATTTCAAAAGTCATTGATAATTACTGTTCTCTCAGATAAGCTAATAAAAGATGCATTTTTAACTATTAATAAGCTGTTATAAATATTTACAAAATATGAGCTGTCAATAACTTTATTTCTAGGCTCTGTTTATAATAAAGTTTATTGCAATTATGAGATAAAAATAATGAAGAGTTCTTACATGCACAGGATGTCATACATAATTCCTGTGATATACTAGTATTAAATAGATATACTTTAGCAACCAAGATTGAATAATTGTTTGACATTTTCATTCTTAGATTTTCTTCCTTTTTAAATAGTGTTAACTTTTGGATTTCCAGTGACTTCAATTTAAAACTCCGATACCTGAATTTAAGGGTTTTTAAAAATACAGGTTACTTTAAAATAAATAATAAAAAAAAATTATAACTTACAATTAATTTTATAGTTGAGAAATTTTGAAATTTCTCCTTTGCATGTCTGTTTTCTATTAGCAGTTTAGTGTTTACAAATTTTCTGTAGCACAGTGGTTTAGTAAACATAGTTCAATTTAATGTGTATATGTCAACCTTTTTATGCATCTAAGCATGCCACTCTTTTTGATTGATGGAACATCTTTTTACTACATCCTTTGACCTTCCCACCTTAGAGTTTAAAGGGTAAATTTTCTATCTGTGGAGTAGAGTTAAAAATAGAAACTCGTTTACATATTTTCAGATATTTTAATTAATATGTGCTGTCTGAAATAATTCATCATCATCAATCATTATCAAGCCACTGCAGGATGAAGGTCTCTCCAAGTTGAAACTATTTTCTCTGATCTTTAGCTTCTCTTCTTCACATCATCCCTGCACACTTTCTTATTTCATCTATCCATCTCACATGTGATCTCCTTCTAGGTCTTTTATAATCTCTTGGAATCCAGTTTAAGATTTCAATTGTCCATCTATTATCATCTCTTCTAGAAATATGTCCAGCCCACTCCACTTCAGACTTTTAATTTTTCAATGAGGTCAGTAACACCTGTTAGATCTTTTACCCATATATTGCGTTTTCAATCTCTTCTTGTTATTCCTAACATGCATCTCTCCATACTTCTTTGGGTGGTCTGAAGTTGCTGTATTGCTCTTCTATTAAGTGTCCAAGTCTCAGATCCATAAGTAAGAACTGGTAAAACACATTTATTAAAAACCTTTCTTTTCAAACACATAGGTATATTTTCTTTTAGTATCAAGTTATTTCTACAAAAAGCATTCCAACTAAGTTTAATTCTATGATTAATTTCATCCATTATGTTTCCATCTGTATTAATAATCTGACCAATATATTTGTAGCTGTTCTAAAATAATTATGAAACCAAAATTATTATTAAAGTAAAATAAAATAAAATATAATGAAAGAAAATATTACATTACTCTTTTATAACTATTTTTAAACTATTTTAAATAGATTAATTAAGAAGTTCACTAGGATTTAATTCAATATTTTAATTAAAATAAATACTTAAAAATAATATCTAATATTATAAATAAGGAAGTATAAATTAAAATTAATAAATGTAAGCACACTCACACACACATACACTGAAATTATTTTAATAATAATAAACCAAATTTTCTATCTTTTAAGTTAATTAATCTAACTTTATCTTTATCTATTTAATCTTAATGATATTATTTTATGAATATATTATAGCAATAGCTAATTTAAACTAAATGCTTTATTATAAGTATGAAAATTCAACATAAACATCTGATATTAAAATTTTAGACCTAATTATTATTACTGCTTACTTAAACACTAAAATATGAGACTCTAAGTACTATATGAAAGCAATCCTAACTTTTAGCATTAATTTCTTACTACATAGAAAACCACACCTTTAGGTTAAACATTTAAAATCACTTCAATCATAGACAAGTTTAAATTAGTATAGTAAAATATTAAAATGGACTTCAATTATGTCCAGGACTTATAAAAATACTTTAAATAATTTATAATTTAAATTAGAATATACTTAAGTTAATGAACTTTTTTTTTATAATTTTTTTATACACTTAAATTCATTAAATGGTTGAAAGTCTAGCTTACTAACAAAGCCAGAGGCTAAAATATACATATATGGAAAAAGACCTGTTTATATGAGCATATAAAAATAATAAGCAATTATTATTTTTAAACTGAATACTATAAGGGAAAGAAAAGAATCAGATTATTTATCAGAAACAAATATAATTAAATCTAAATAATAACATAATATCAGTAGAAAATAATCATCATTATCAAACCAATGCCAATTATAAGGCATAATATTAAAAATTCAATCATCAATATTTGTTGCTGTTTTCACATATATATATAAATAAATCAAAATTACCCCAAATTTGCAATTTAGACAGTCTAGCTAAGAAAATAAATTCTAAAACACTACCATAATTTCACTGCTAGAAGCAGACTTCTCAAGGGTAAAGAACTACAAAATAACATATTTAAACTAAACATTATCCACAATTCCATTTACTTCCCCAACAACCTTAATATTAAAAGAACTTTTAAATAAGTTAATTGCTTCAGAAGCATAAAATTTTAATAATCAAGATTCTTTAATTCTTCTTTTTATTTCATTTCTCTCAAATAAGACAACCTTGACTTTATCAAAATAAATAGTGTGTCCTGTATCTTTTTTATGGATACAGGTCACACTATTCATTTTGATGAAGCTAAGGTTGTCTTCTACGAGAGAAATGATATAAAAAGAATTAAAAAATATTTATTATTAAAAATTTATGATTCTGAAGCAATTAATATATTTAAAAGTTATTTTAATATTAAGGAGGAATGTGGAGTAAGTGGAATTATGGATAATGTTTCATTTAAATGTGTTACTTTGTAGTTCATTACACTTGAGAAGTGTGCTTGTAGCAGTGAAACCATTGGTAGTGTTTTAGAATTTATTTTCTTGGCTAGTCTAGTTAAGTTGTGAATTTGGGGTAGCTTTGATTATTTATTTACTAGTTTAGCCTTATGCATTTAATAAATGACAAGCTTTTGATTTTGAATTTAATGGCAGTTGAGGCAGGTTGGAGAAATTCACTGAAAGTACTTCTGCGGATTTTAAGGATTGTGTGTAATAGTTTGTAAACCGTTAAATTTATTATTTCATTTATAATTACAATTTTGTTTTTAATTAATGGACATTTTATTTATTTTATATATATATAAGTGCTGAAATAATTGTAAACTAAGCATATATTAAATACTATGAAATTATGCTGAGATCATAGAATCACTGCTAAACACAATCATTGTTCAGGGCTATCTGATGCTACATATCTATATTAGTAATCATTATCATGAAACACATAATAAAATAAAAGAACTTTAAAAGTTTAGTATTTTCTAAATAATTCAAAATAAAGTTATATAATGTTCTTCTACCCCAAATGCCATTAAATACAGAGTTAGTTTCTTGGCAATGATCTTGGTAACTATATGTAAAACAAGTGCAAAGATCCATATTGTCAAGCGTAGGTGGTCGAGTGGTCAGCACAGCTGCCTTACAAGCAGTTGTCCTGGGTTAGCGGGTTCGCTTTCCGGCCGATGCTATGACACATGAAAAAAAAAGATCCATAATACTTAATCTAGAGTTTAAAAATTATAATAAATTAAAATAATAATTAATAAATTTTTTAATTAATTAGTAATAATAATTAAAAAATCAATAATTAAAAGTCTGATAAATATTTTCAATATAAATGCATTATTTCTAACTTTCATTAAATATGTTCAGAAGTTGATAACAAAACAATAAAATAGTAATTTTGTTTAAACTGTAGTTTAAAGTCCATAAATTTTTAGTGATCTTAATTAATCATAGATATATACTGTTTTGGAGGGTTCACCCGTATATGATTTTGATTATGAAAATACCAAGGTTTATATCATTTATATCTGTAACACGCGCAAGCTTTCTTTTCAATATATACATATGAACACAGACAAACGGAATCAAAATATAACATGAACAACTATTAGAGCATAAATATTATAATTATTAATGATTAATTTCCTTTTAAAATATATAAAATTTCATTATTCATTATTATATAAAGAACACCTGAATTTAGAAGAGACATAAACATGTGTTTTTACAATATAAAATATCTTAATTATTAATTTTACAGCATAATTCTTCCTATATTTGTTTGTATAATTTATTGATTATAATTTTAGATTTTTTATTTATCATTAATATTTTTAATTTTAAAATCACTCAAATTTTTTTTAACAAATTTTTTTTTTTATATCAAAAGTTAATTTTTAAAGAAACTTAAAAAAAATCCATCATTCTTTTTTCCCTTGAGACTTCTACTGGAACAGTTGCTTTTAAAATCTTAAATCAAGCGAAAGTAAAATAAATGTTATAAAAAACTAGGGTTTTCTTTTTTTTCTTTATTATTTTGAGAATTAAATAAAAGGCATAATATACATAGGTATGTTTTTCTCATCACTTGATTATATCCATTGTGTTTCTAAACATGCATAAACAATATATACAGATAAGTGACCTTTTTTGTATGTGAGTAGATCCTAAAAGTTATACCAATGGAAAAAAAACAATGAGCTGTTCTAACTGCTCTAACAAGCTTTATTGATAAATGCTGGCAAGAGAAAGCATTTTAAAATCTCCATCTAGAAACCACATCCTAACCTCAAACCAATGGTTTCATGCTTTGGCAATGCTCAGTAAGGTACTAGGGTAGTTTCAGACACTAGATCTAAAAATAACAACCCAACACCAGCATTTATATAAAATTTACCTATTGAGTGAAAAATCTGAAATTTTCAGACACCTACATGGATAGCTGAATTTAAAGACATGTAGGTATCTGAAGATTTCAGATTTTCCACTCAATAGATAAATGTTGGCTTTGGATTGATATTTTTAGATCTAGTGTCTGAAACTACACTAGTGCCTCACTGAGGAGTGCCAAAGCATGAAACCATTGGTCTGAGGTTAGAGTGTGGTTTCTAGATAGAGATTTTAAAATGCTTTCTCTTGCCAGCATTTATCAATAAAGCTTGTTAGATTTTTTAATGCTTTCTAAAAAGATTAGGTCATGTGATACTATGACTTTAATTTTTTATTGACTATTTATAGTCTTTTGCTTTAAAGTCTTAAGCAATGTTATATTGGTAAGGCTGTTAATATATGATTCAGCTGAGATCTCTCAGCCCCATATAGCTATTTGCGTTGAATAGCTAGGGTTGAAGACATGTAGGTGTCTGAAAATTTCAGATTTTTTCACTCAATAGATAACTTTTAGATAAATGCTGGCTTCGGGTTGTTATTTTTAGATATATTGTCTGAAACTACCCTATTACATCACTGATGATTGACAAAGCATGAAATCATTGGTCTGAGGTTAGGGTGTGGTTTCTAGATAGAGATTTTAAAATGTTTTATCAATAAAGCTTGTTAGAGCAATTAGCACAGCTCATTGATTTTTATTTACAAGCTTAAAAAGATTAGATCATGTGAGATATGACTTTAATTTTTTATTGACTATTTATATCAATGAAGACTTCTATTAAATTAATGTTTCTATATGGAAAAATAATATCTAATATAAATCCCTAAAATTTCACAAGATTAAACTGAATGCCATAAATGATTGTGTGACCCATTTCGTTAACAGATAGATAAGATAAATGCTAGCATTTATCAACTAAGATTAGACTTCAATAATCTCCAAACTTTAAGTATACTAAACAGCATCTACTACACATATACTGGGCTATGAGACATTATAATCTAATCCCATAAATACTTCTACAGGAGACCCATACTTGAACTAGCAAGAAGAGTAATAGTAATTGTTCTTCTTTTTAAAGCTATTTTTTTTTTCAGTTAAACTCATCCCAGTACTGATATTCACACTAAGAAATACACAAAAATTTATAAGAAGAATTAAACAAATTTTTCTTCTTCTTAATTAATAAAAACAAGATTAAAACTGTATTAACACTGATTGTTTCTTATCTTACACATAATAAAATAAATATATTTTTTAAACAGTTTAATTAAATTTTTTCTTCATTTGTTTAAATATAAATAAAACTGAAATTTTACAATTATATATACTATATACAATAAAACAAATATCTATTTTATACAAAAATATTATTTTTTATTACACCAAAATTTTAAAATTTTGTCAAAATCAAAAATAAATCAAATGTTAATCATTTTGCATCTGAAACCTTTTTATATAATTTAAAATACTTTTATGGTACTTCAAAATATCAAAAAATATTATGTAGTTAAACAATTTTTAAAACATTCTAGATTTTATTTTAAATAAAGTTAAATGTTATCTATGCCACATCTTTTTTTCTTTTTAATTTTGAATATATGTGAAATCACTATAAGGTTACACATTCTTTGTGTCATTTACCATGAGATTAAACCATGTCAGCATATATATATATATTAATGGTAAGATTTTAAAACAATGAAACTGACTTTAATCTCTACCTATTCAGAATATATATAATTATATGTGCTTATTAAAATTATAAAGTATTACATTTAATAATTGTTTGTGTTTCACCTTTTATACTTCAAAATATCAATTTTTATTTGTCATCAATGATGATATAGTTCATAAGTCAGAATTTTGCTATTGTATATTATCTTACATCTTATATTAAATAATGAGCGTGCTTAAATGTTCTCATAATCACTGTTTGAAACATTCAAAATATTTATGATTTACTTCATACATTGTCTTAAATATAATTTACAGGACATGATGATTTGAAAAATATATAAACACTATTTATAAATCACAGATATGTCATAATACAATAGAGTTGTGATATCCACTATATTATATTCCAAAATCCCTTCCCTCACATACATTATGCATTGCATATAATAGTTCATGTTTTGTTGACAAACTTTGGCTAGAGTAAAATACATACTGTTTATTTAATTGCAAGTGTATGAAGCTTTTTAATACTCACATATAAAGAAATGCTTTTTACATGAATAGTATGCATATATAAGTTATGATTGTAGTATAAATCAAATTAAAAAATAATAATCATCATTAATAAAAAATTGAGGGGTATATTTTTCTGAGTGTATGTTCATTTATTCATTCAGTGGAAAAATTAGAATAAGAAAAAAAACTAAGTTATATATATATTTTTAAACAAAATGATTAGCAAAATGTTTGACTTTTATCACAATTAAATATGCTCTGGGTAACATTCTTTTTTTTTTCAATAACTTTTTTTCTATTAGAGAAATATAATACTAGTTTTCTTATCAAAAAACTATGATTTCTCTAACTGTTTTAATGTTTTTGATTCAGAATCAACTTTAAGTATGTTATTACATTTTATAAAATTTGAAGCATTATGTTTAGAAAAGATTTTATTACATGAAATAGTGCACATCAAATATGGAAATAATATTGAAGAAAAAATAAAAATGTAAATGTTTTCAATATAAATCAAATTTTTTTTATTAATATACATGGTCATATATGATGCTGCAAGATAGGAAAATAGAAACTAATATATTGTAAAATTTATTTACATATTTTAATTTTTTTAAGTATCAGCCTTACATATCATAAACTATACAAATATTGATGTTTTTTTTTATTCCTTTACATTTTTTTAGATAACAAATAATTGAAGTTGTATTTAATTATAAAGCATAATATATGGCTTTACAATACATAAATGTCTTGAAAGATCATTTTATCATGTTTTAATTTATCAGATCATTCAAATTCAGATCTAACTGTTATAATCTTTGAATGTTGGCTTTTCTTGGATTGAGTAAGATAAATATAAAGTTGTTTATTTACAAAATACAAATCATGTTTGAGATATGAATATTGGAAGAATGACTAGTTTGGAAGACATAATTCTATTATCAATATATATTTTTATCTATACATAGAAGTTTTGTAACTATACTTATGTAAGAAAATAAATTAATTTGATAATCATTTGTAGAAATATATATATATAATAAGTAGGAGTCATTGAAACTTATAAAAAATTAAAAAGTTGTAGACTAGTTTTTTGCTTTAAAATAATTAATAAATTGCTTATAATGTTATATAGCCATAACAAAGATGTTTAAAAAAATGCTGTCAAGCGTTAGTGGCTGAGTGGTTAGCACAGCTGCCTTACAAGCAGTTGTCCCGGGTTCGCTTCCTGGCCGATGCTTTAACACATGAAAAAATGCAAGGACCAAGCAGACATTGAAGATTATTTAATGTCCTATCGAATTTTTTTAAAAAACACTTACTAAATGTTTTCAATCATTTCTAACTTAATATATGGAAAAAGTTGAACTATTAAAAAAATGAAGATAAAACAATTGGGACTTCTGAGAAATATGTTTTAAGAATATGATTGCAAGTGTTAATAATGTTAAAGAGGATAAATAAAAAGTTATTATATTTCTTAATAATAAACATTTATTATGAAATAAAAAAGAAACTGTGTAGGATATATGTTTAGAAATGAATAAATTTTGAAGTATGCGTTGAGTTTAGGAGGAAAAATGGAAAAGATAAAAAAACAACTATTAATATTTAGAAAGAATTTTTATGATTGGTTAGAGAGTAAAGCAAGAGATCGAAAGTTAATCATATGATGAAAGAAAAATGAATTTTGGTGAAAAACAAGTTGATAGTGATGATATACTATTTTAAATGAAAGTAAAACATTGCTACCTTCGTTCAAAATTCCAAAATTGTTGGCAGAAAAATGCAGGCTACGTTATCAATCATATATCAAATTTTAAAAAAAAGCAATTATTTTTTAGATATTGATATTGCAGAATAAAAAGATAACAATAAAATTTATAATATTTTTTACTATCATTATTATTAATCAATTCTTATAATCAATCCTCTTATTAACTTCATATTACTTTAATCACTTTCAATATCAGTATTTAAGTAAATATTTGTTTTATTTAATTAATTTATTAATAAAGTGAATAGTTATTAACTTTTTAAAATAGAAATGTTATAAATAAAATAATAATAATCTTTACACATGAATTTAATACTGATCAAATATTAACATAAGAACAATGTTAGTAGTAGGCTTTACCTGTTTTATCATTTAATTCAATTTCTTCCAGCATTTCTTACTTCGTATCATTATTATTAATTTTATTATTAATTACATATAATTATATATTCATCAACTACAAATTCTATGTATTAGCACAGTATAATTAATTTTTCACCAAGCCCATTTCTCTAATACATATATTTGAAGGTAATCCAATTTCACACTTCTAAAATCTTACTACATTTTTTCGACAATTTTACTTATTTATCAAATAAAAAATTATTGTTTTAATTATATAACTTATTTCAAGTCTTTTTAATTTATATATATGCACAAATTTTAATGAACTCAATTAAAGAAATAAATAATAGATATCTCATTAAATCCACTAATGAGATGAAAAATCACAAGATATAATTAACAAGGTAAAATTAATAAAAATGTGACAATTTCATTAAAAATATTAATTAAATATATTTTAATGAGAATTTAAAAATATAAAATTATTTATGCAGATGAACTTAATTACGCTTGAAATACTTGATGATGTATATAATTTTAGTTTAGATAAAATTACAAAGAAGGAGCATATAATCGTCTCTAATGAACAGTTTTTCTTACTTTACATTTAATTATATATATATTGAAACAGAAAGGTCAACCACGTGTTTCACTTATGAGAGATTTCCCTTACTAATAGATATGAAACGGTGTAAGAAAAAGTAGCTTTAAAATACCTTATAATAGGACTAATAAAATTAATATTTCGTGAGAAAAAACGTACTATAATAAATTAATTTTATTATTAGAACTGAAGGGTTTAAAATTAAAAACAATCAAAAATTATATATTCATGTACATAATTGTAAGAATGAATATTTGAATAAATTAATAGAATGTGAAATTATTTCCAAAAAAAAAAACAACGTAAGTAAATTCTACAAAAACAAAGATTAAAAGGGAATATAATTCATGTAATATATTTTTATATAGTTGCATTTGTATAACATTTGTGAAGAGATCATAAAAATTAATAATTAGATAAGACTGACTGTAATCTATCGATTACATTACAAGAAAAGAATTTAGTTAAGAAAATAATTATAGGAAATATTTTTAATTAGATGTAATTATGAGTTTATCTAAAATTTAATAAGAACAAAACAAGTGCAGTCATAGAGCGCATATATACATATATATATATATGTGTGTGTGTGTGTGTGTGTGTGCTAGTGGGGTTTTTTTAAAATAATTGAAGTTGAATATTATTAAGTGTAACATGATTTTCAGTGGATAGAAGTTTGGAACCACTACGATCTATATGAAATCTACCTTGGAGCTCTTTTTATTTTTTTGCAACTTGAATATGTCATTCTATAAGCTCTTATTTATAATAAAAAATCCGGTTATAATAAATTGACAGTTTTAGCTAACAGAATTAATAAGCAAAATTCTGAGTCAGAAAAAGAAATCCGTGCAGAAAATTTACAAGAGGTTATTTTATCTTTGATTGAATAATATATATGTATAAATCGACAAGGGAAATATTAAGACAGGGATTATATAATTCTCACTAGAAGCTGAGTGGGAATTTCAACCAAGGAACTACTTTGACTATTATTTTGCAAATGTAGGCTATTTGAATCCAAATATTCTTTAACTATTTGCTAACGAAAAAAATCTTTCATAATTTATTAATATTGTTTGATATGAATTGATACTTATATTTTTTTAAAACTTTTAAAATATTTTGCATTGACAGCATAGTATATATCATTGTAATGAATAGTATAAATTTATCGTATATATATTAGATAATGAATGAAAATAATATATATTGTATAACTTTATTTTAATATTTTTCAATGAAATAACATTTATCCTTGTCAAGATAAAAGTCTTAATAAAGACCTGTTATGCCTTAAGTACTAACGAGATTGAGCCTGAAGTATAGAGCAATCATTCTTACATATATTTGATGGCTGAAAAATCAGAATAGTTGGATTAACATACTTCATTCAGTTTTGCAATTAATTAATTCCAAGTTGATTATAGAATTAAGGAGATAAAATAAATGGCCTCCCAAGGCTGAAATATATTGGGCTTCTTCAGTTTTGTTTAAATCACCTAGTCTTTTCAATATTTCAATAGATTCTCTCATAGTTCTTAAATCATACTTTTCCAAATTAGTAATATTTACTAAGGCTGTAAATCTCAAGAATATGCACATGAAAATGTGAAGGTAGGGACCTCTACAGGTCTTAACCACAAGCTTATGCTTTGGAAGAAAAGAGGGGAACCCTTCATTACTTTAACCTTTCTATATGAATAGGTGAAGCTGAAGTGGTTAGATCTAAGAGCATGAAACTATTCAATACTTCACTGATTAAGTCCACAATGCCTATTACACATTAGTACTTGCGAAATCTTTCGATTTACAATGAGTCAATGGAAAGATCTTATAGTTAGAAATCTATTATGATAATTTAAAGTTGTAATTATAAATTTATTTAAACACATATTGATTACATAAGTAATATTTACTAAGGCTGTAAACCTCAAGAATTAGCAAATATTTTAGTAATATCAAAATCAGGTGTGTGACCTTTTTTTTAAAAAAAAACTGGTGTAATCAACTTTTGATTGAAAGCAATTTTATGTTCCCTAATTCTGTCACTAATATGTGTATTTGATTGACCCACATAGCTTCTAAACACATTGGTATTCTAAAAATACTCAGTCTTTAGGTTTACAAAAAAAAATCATCAATTTTTTGCTAATGGAAAAAGTAGTCTTAATACTGAAATTAGGTAGACTTCTATTGATCTCAACAATGACTCCCTTAATATAAAATAAAACAACTCTATAACTGGTTAAATGTCAATTTTATCATTTTTTTTCTTCTTAGTGTCAATGCTATGTAAAACAATATATATAATGTTTTTAACCTTTAGAAAGTAGAATATTTTACTTAATGCTATTTTTTGAGTAAGATAATCCTTATCAGACAAATAATATGCTCTCATTAAAAGATTTTTTGCCACAGAAAATATATGAGTAAGATGGTAATTAAAATTGAGATATCTGTTTATATGAGTGAATTTTTTATAAACAGATACTAATAAAGTCATCAGATTTTTTAGCAATTAAAATATCTATAAAAGAAAATCTTTATTTTCAACTTCTATGGTAAACTTAATATTAGGATGACATCAATTTAAAAAAAAAAAAACAGAAAAAGAGTGCAAGATATCAATACTATAAGGTCATATACCAACAAATGTATCATCCACATATCTGAGCCAAATAGATAGTCTCTTACTAATTGAACTTAATATTTGATTCTCAAAATTATTCATGAAAAGATCAGAAATTACAGATAATAATGGAGAGGCCATAGAAAGCTCTTGAATTTGGTTTATACTTTTGAAAATCATAAATAAAAAATGTATTTTCTGGCAATGTTTTGCCAATGGAATAAAATTAGTAAATTATATTGACTGATTACAGATAAAGCTTCCTCAACAGGAATACTGTTAAACATAGAAGAGACATCAGAACTGACCAATAAATCATTATTTTTAGGTAGCCTTAAGTTTTTAATAATAGAAATAAAATGAGCTGTATTTTTAATTCTGAATGGAATGTTATCAGTCAATGGTTATAAACATTGAGCTAAATATCAAGCCAAGAAACATGTGGTAGAACCTATAGCACATATAATAGATCTCAATGGCACCCCAGGTTCATGAATTTTAGGTAACCCATAAAATTTAGAGAAATTTTAATTTTTATATCCTCTTCTAGTCTGGAACATTTGATAAGAAATTTGACTTTTTTTCTAAATATGTGAGAGGATCTCTAACAATTTTTTTTACAAATCCATCACTTAATAAATTTAAAATGTTTTTGTTATAATCTAAATGATTAAGTACAACAGTCAAATTATTTTTATATGTTGGAATGTTAACAATAGAGTTATCTCTTCTAAAATTATGAAGTGCAACAAATTCTTGTTTAAATAAATTATTTTTTGGAGGTTTCATATTTTTCAAGACATTACAGGTTTCAAATCTAATAAGATCAGCATGCAAATCTATATTTTTTAAAGAAGATTTCACTCTATAGATAATGTTTACAACTGGAGTTCATTTAGGAGCTAGCACATAATTAAAACCTTTCTTCAATAGGGGAATTTGATTTAAATAATTTTTTGACAATTTGGAAATAAATCGAAATAAGTTACATATTGTTTTTTTTAGAACACTGCTTCCGACTATTGACAAATAATATTCCATCCAGAATTAAAAATTCAGCTCATTTTGTTTATATTATTAAAAACATAAAGCTAGGTAAAAGTGATTTACTTTTGATGTCTCTTCTATATTTACCAGTATTACTGTTGAGGAAGCTCTATTTATAATAGCTCAATATAATAATTTATCTCCTTTTATTATTCCATGAAAATACATTTTTCATTTAAGATTTTCAAAAGAATAAGCAAATTAAAGGGCTTTCTATGAGCTCTTCACTGTTTCCTGTAATTGCTGATCTCTTCATGAAAAATGTTGACAGTTGATTTGTAACATGATCCCGTGGTAATGATGGATTGAATTCTTTTCTTGCTTTTGTTAATGGATATCACCCTAATATTAAGTTTACCATGGCAGTTGAAAATAACAAAATATTTTCTTTTCTAGATATTTTAATTGCTAGAAAATCTGATGACTCTTTATCAATATCAGTTTATAAAAAACCCATTCATACAAATAGATATCTTAATTTTAATTTTTATCATCATCCTGCTCATATATTTTCTGTGACAAAAAATCTTTCGATAAGAGTATATAATTTGTCTGTTATCTTGCTCAAAAAATAGCATTATGTAAAAAAATGCTATTTTCTAATAGTTACAATAAAACCATCATATATAAAGCTTTACATAGCATATTATACTAAGAAGAAAAAAGATAAACATTATTAGTTATAGTTATTTTATCTTATATTAAGAGAATCATTGATAAGATTAGTAAAATACTAACAAATTTCGATATTAAGACTACCTTTTCCATTAGCAAAAAAATTGGTGATTCTTTCTATAAACCTACAAACCAAATACTTTTAGAATATTGTGTCTATGAAATTTTATGTTCACAGTACTTAAGAAATCAATCAAATAGATGTCTTAATATCAGAATTATGGAATATAAAAATGACTTCAATAAAAAGTTGATTACATCAGTTTTTACATTTAAAAATTGGTCACACAATTTAAGAAATATAAGAAAATCCATTGATATATTAAAAAGACAGGGTGATATACACAAATCTGAAGAAACACAATGTATTTCAGTTTAGGAGAGGCCACTTATTTTATCTCTTTCTTCTATAATCAACTTGGAATCAATTGATTGTAAAACTGAAGAAAGTAAAAAATATTTTGTTAATTCACCTATTCTTAATGATCAACCATCAAACATATATTAGAATGGTTGTTATTTACTTCACACTCAATCTTGTTATTGCATAAGACATAACAGTTCTTTATTAAGATCTTAACCTTGATAAGAAAGAATGTTTTTTCATCAAAATATAGGGTATGAAGACAAAATTATAGATGTTATAATCTAATAAGACTTTATTTTAATCATATAATTGTGAAAACATTAACTATTTATAAATTTTAATCTTTAAACTTTATCAATAAAGCTCAATTTCCAGCCATCTAATATGTTATTTTTATAGCAAGTCAACTTATCAGGGTTTGATACTTAAATGTTAGTTCATCTGCTAAGTCTGTGAAATTAAAATTATTTATTTACTTTTTAATCTGGCAATAATTACCTCACTATTTATTTTAAAATATTCTATGATAGTAATGGAATATTTATTTTAAATTTATTGCTAGTACTATCGTTTAACTATAGTTGGTACTAAATAATTGGAACAGTCACATGCTTTATAAAAGAAATATAAAATACTCTTTACTGAATTATTATTCAAGTTTATTACGCAATTAATTTTATTACAAATCTGTTTCACAATGAAATCTGCATTTTATTTAAAGAATATATGTTCCTATACCTTATCATTAAGCTATATTCCCCATAGAATAAGTGAAATGTTAATATACTATACAAAATATTATTGGCATATTATTTAAAAATTCTTCATAAAAAATTGAATGATCATTAATTGTATTTTGTGCCTATATTCTTCAAAAAAATCTATTACATATAGGAAATATTTTGAATGCTGTACATATAATGTTAATTTTGCTGTATTTTTTAACAAAAGGAGAAAATTTTAATGTTTGTAGAATGGTGCAACCTCCAGGATGAAGGACTTTTAATTATGTATTTTGGTAAACTGGGTATAATTTTAAAAATTAATTTTATGCTATTGTAATTTACTATGTAATTTATTTTATTTATATTATGCATTTTTGTCTGATATATTTTTATGCATTACTTGTAAACAATAATCTCCAGAAGATCACAGAATATTTATTATTTTAAAATAATATATAATTTTAAAATGTTATTTGTTCCTTATCATGAGTAATTCATTTATTTATTTGAATGTATGAGTTTATGAAGAACCAGTGAAGATAGTTATATTCTTATTGATTATTTCGGGCTATTTTTTTATTGTCAGATTTGGCAAATTTTTTTTTGTCAATTTTACACATCAGTTAATTATTGTAATACTTGTTTAGAAGATTGTAGTATTAGATTCTCTCTTGTTTTATTGTGCATGCTTATCTTGCCATTACATTTACAAAGTGATTGTAGCTTTGTCTGTCTCTTGTCAGTATTTATTTTATATTTTTCCAAAAGGTTATAGCTTTGCCTCTCTCTTTTCAGTATTTATTTTATTATTTTTTTCCAAGAGATCCTAGCTTTGTCTCTCTCTCTTTTGTTGATATTTGTTTTTCTAGCACATATTTTATAAAAAGATTGTGGCTATGTCTATATCTTATTATAATATATTTCATGAGTTATATCTTTCATGTCTCATATTTAACCATAAATGCTTTATTTAAGGCAGCTATTATTGTTCATAATATATTTTAATGGTTCACTCTCATTTCTCTTATGTTTTAGAGACATTGTCCTAGCATAATTATTGCCCTCAAAATGTAGATGCTCCCTTTTGAGTTCATGCAATCATTTAGGCCCATTGCCTTACTTATCTTTACCTCTTGGATGTATTATATCATGTATATCTTTTATGAAGCCATGTGTGGTGTACCACCATGCCTTTATTTTTGGCAATTGATATTGTTTGTTCTGAGAAATATAATCTTTTCTTCTGCTGCATTCTTGAATACCCTGAGTGTAGGTTATGGATAGTTTTAATGTGTAGGTCTGTGCTTTGCCAGCATTATATAACATAAAACATATTTGTTTTAAAAATTAAAAATTGTATCCATGGGCCTCAATATATGATAGGCATCATTTTTAATGTTTATTTCATTGTTGGATTGATAAGATATGCTTAATATTGAAATATACTCATTTTTGAGACAAAATCATAGTATGATTGTACTGTAAAAATGTAGAACTTCTTGTGATAATGCTAATATTAAGAAAAGCTATCATTAGTCAGATGAAGGTAATAATCAATTATTATTTAATCTATAAGTTTTATTTTATTCTTATCTGTAAACTTTAAAAAGTATTTCTCCTTTGCAATGAATAGACTCTAAATAATTTATTTTGAAATATTACAGATGTCTAAGATTGTTATTTATTTAATTATCTTTATTGTCAAAATAAATGTTTTTATTGTTACGTATGTCTTACACTATTTTATCATCATTAGCACATATTATCAGAAATCTTAACATTATATAATTTATTATACAATTATCTTATATGTTGGTTATTAAGAGTATATGTATTGTAATGAGCACATACGCCATTACATTATTTTTCTTTATTATTAGACATGAAATTAAAATAAAAAGTTCACATTTAAAAACTTTTTTTTTTTTAAGACATAAAAATTGAAAATTAATTCTATCTTAAACTCGTATATATAAATTGCACAGATGAAAAAAAAATTATTAAACGAAAACTTTATTAAAGAAAAAGTATTTTAAAACTAAATTTTCAGTAAAGATTTAAAGATAAAAATATATCTTTAAGTTTGAAAACAAATTAATTAATGTTATTGAAAAATGGAAATGATTATTTTAATTAGTCCAAGTGAACAAGCCCTTGGGCATTTAAATGTATAAACAACGGTCAGGTAGGAAAACAATAGAAACTTTTAGCAAATGAAAGAAATCCATTGGGAAATCGGACCTCAACGAAAAGGTTTTCACCATCATGACATAATGTTGAGTTAATCCACAAAATTATTATAAAAGGAAAGGTTTGAAAATAAAAGACTTAATTAGTTATTATGAGAGGACAGATATGTGTTAGTGCGGAGTCGAAGGAGAAGGGATTGAAAAGACGCACTCTTCAATCCCTTCAGTTCTGCTAAAAAAATAAAGAGAAATGACATTGTTTTCTACATTAAGGACCAGCTCAAGTAAAGACCTCCAGATAAATAAAAACAACAGCTAACTGGATATCAATATCTTCAGTACGGCGTGGGAATTCCCGTTCAAAATTACCAACAACAAGCAATTGTAAAGAATAAAGATGGACATTTTAAAAATTGTAAGAACTTTATATTCATTTGAAAACAATAAGAACTCTAAATTCTAAACCTTTTAGTAAATAATACAAATAGAATCCTATCTGACCAATGTAAATTAATATTAATAATGTCATTTGATGTATTTTTTTTTATTTAAAATCATTTCCATTTATTTTTTTTTGTTCTTTTAAGTTTTTATAATGATTTTTGTTTTTCGATAAATTAAATTATATAAATGTTAAACTTAAGTCGGGTGTGAATGGCCGTATAGATTTGTAAAGTTATATTAGGGGAGGATAATCTTAGGTTATTTGTGTCATTGTTGAATTGGGTCAATGGATTGGATATATTTGTGTAATTAGTAGATGTAGTATGAGTTTCGCTATGTGCAGAATCGCTGTATACACCGCACCAACCCTTAGCCTATGGATGGGATTGTAAGTCAGCAAAAAGAATCGCAGTCCCTTCCTATGGAGTTTTTATTTTATTGTTCTTCTTGCCATACAGATGTCATATTCCTGTATTGGACAAGAGTCAATGTTTTCTCTAACTATACTGTCCAGATGTCCATTCCTGACAGTATAGTATATTTGTGCTGTTGTATTTTCATGTTACATTGAATACATAAATGTATTGGATGGATTGACGCCAGTTTGACTGCAAACTTTTAGCCTAAGGTTAAATAGGGATAGAATATTTTCTTTTCAAATGTGAATCTATGTAGTCTATTCATACTCAACACTAAATAAAATTGCATTAAATTTAAGTTGGGTATATATGTTTGCATGGATTCGGTATCGGTTAATTATGTTTTGGTTTTCATATTTGATCAAAATATATAGACATTTGGTAAATAATGATACCTTACAGTGAGTATCTAAAATGTATTTATTCGGATGTCTTTTAAGTTATTGGTGTCAATGCGGGCATCTTACGATGAATGCTATTGAGTTTCTTGTGAATTCCCTCATGCAATTCCACCAATGATTTTATATTTTGATCATTTATGTTTATTTTGAAATGTTTTTAACCGTGTAATCTATGTAACCGATCTATATTCAACATTATAAAACAAGCTTTTATAATCCCATCTGTGCAAACTTATAAAAAAAAAATTAAAATGTAAATTTATAAAAATTAAATGTAAATTAAAATCAAAAATCAAAGTTAAAAATATAAGTTAAATTTTAAAATGTAAAACTAATACTAAAATAATTTTAAATCTTATATATATGTGCATAAATAAATGTTTGTGTGGTAATTACTGGCAGTGGCTTATTTTATTGTTTTTTATATATATTCTTAGATAAGAATTTATTATATTATTTAACCTCTGCTACTCCTTGAGCTAGTGACATGGGCTAACAACCGGATATCAAAATATATAAAAAAAAAAAAAAATTTTTTTTTTTACTTACGTATCTGCCTATTTTATAAATTTTTCTAGGTTCAAATGCCTAGATGGCGCCCTGTAGTGCAGATCACGTTAAGAGTTATTCTCCGGATCGTTACAGTATATAAAATTAAATATAATAATCACTTTGTTCTGTAGATGTTAAGAAAGCATTTAATGGACAGGTTATTCATTTTCTTAAATTTAAATGATTTTGTATTTATTAAAAGGAAACTGCTTTAGTAATAAAATTATTGTTTACTTTATTCAGATTACAGTTGATTATACATCATAAATTTAAATTCTTAAATTATTTATCTAAAATTCATAAAGAAAGATTTAGTAGAAGTTTTTAATAGAATATCCTGAATGACCATAAAATCCCTTATCCATCATTATGTCTGAATGCAATCCTAGTATTTTTTTTCCTTTATTCCAAATTAAAAGTTTTTCAGGTATTTTATTTTAAATAAAATATTTCCTTGTAAGATTTATTATTGTTATTGATAGACATTATCTTATGGGTAAAAGTATATCTCATATTACTACTAGGATTCCATTCATTGCCTAATAATTTTTAAATGAGAGAAAAGAGTAAATATTTAGATTTATAAAATTTTAATTACAGAATCCTGAGATTTCAATATAATATAATTGAATACTAAAAAAATTATTTTACAAAAGAAATCATTTTAATAAAAAAGGTGGTACAAAATATAAAAAACCTGTTATTCTTTATCAAAAGATTTGAAATGTCAATCTGATCATAGCAATGAGATGCTGATGATGGTTATTAGATGTGTTGTAATGGGGGAAGGGGGTTTGTGAAAGATAATTTAATATAACCTAACCACTATATGATATATATGCTTTCAATATTAAGAGCATCCCTATAATTAGTAAGAGTATGATAGTTCTCTTAAAATTTATTAAATGTAACATATCATATTGAGAATATTTATTTATTGCTATTCTTATGCAAATGGCTCTTTGTATTATGCCATATAGCATATAATCTCTCTGAGCTTAGCTCATAGTTTAGTTATTATTATTATTAGCCCATAGTATATAGCGTTATTATTTCAGGCATTATATAGTATTTATTATTATTTTGGACATTATATCTTGATGATTTAGATATCATCTTACATCAAGTTCGTGTTGGGATACACTATTATCATTATTCTCCTTCTCTTTTCATAGATTATATAGTTTTGGCTTGCCCAATATGTTTGGTTTTTGATTGGTTAAGTGGTTCATGAATAGATGTAGTTTGGTGGTATTATTATCGATTTATTTTAGATTATTATATATGTGCTATTGATTGAAATCTGCATATATTCTTTTGCAAAAATAAATGATTTGTGTTATAAGTGATTTGAAAGTAGTAACTTGAATTGAATTATAGTTTAATTTATTTTAATATTTAATCTTGGTTTAAGAGAATCTAGAACAGAAATCTTTGCTACTTCTAATTGATATTCCTTTTAAAAATTTGGTATCAGTATTAAAAAAATATTCTACTTTACATGTTATTCATTTTTAAATATAAGCAATTTGTCAAGTCGTTGGTGGTCGAGAGGTCAGCACGCTGACCTTACAAGCAGTTGTCCCGGGTTAGCGGGTTCACTTCCTGGCCGATGCTATGACACATGAGAAAAATATATATATACGCAATTACAATTCAGAAAAATATCGTAAAAGGGTTGTAATTATAATAAAACAAGGTAATAATATTTTAAGTCACAGTATAATTCCATCACAGATTAGTATAAAAATCACAATAATTAGGTTGTTGTAGCATGTGTGTGGATGTATGAATATATGATAAAATATCAAAAAATTAAAATAAAAAGACTGTACAGGATTTAATTTCAGTCAAAAATATTATCTTATTAGCACATATATGATCAGTATTGATTTAAACTGAGATTTAGACCGCTGCAATATTTATTACAAAAAAAAAAAAAATAATCAGTATTAATGATATATAATTTTAGATTTTGGACGTTATTATATAATTGCAATTATGTATGGTTATTTATTTATAGTAAAAAATATCTTCAATATATGAAAGAATATGTTTTATAAGAACAAAATTGTTTAATTAGTATGAACATTATATATAAAAGCAGGCAAAACTCTCCATATAGTAGTGCCACTCAGTGCAAGCCAAAGTAATCAATGGATGCCAGAAGGCTTGTGCATAAAATCCTTATCTAGTGCCTATTCATCCAATATCCTCAGACTAGTTTCTAATCTAAAGCACTAGATAGGGATTTTATGTACAAACTTTTTGTCATCCATTGATTACTCTGGCTTGCACTGAGTGGCACTACTGTAAGGAGAGTTTTGCCTGTTTTAATTAACAGTTATGAGCAAGAACAGGCAAAACTCACTACATGTATTTCCACACACATCAAGCTAGAGTAATCAATGGATGCCAGAAGGCTTATGCATAAAATCCCCATCTAGTGCCTACTCATCCAATATCACCAGACTTGTTTCTGGCTTGGGGCCTTCATCATTGAGGAGTCTTGGACCTGAAAGCACTGCACCTAGATCTTAGGATCTAATGCAACCCTCCAGCAAACAACTTTTATCTCCATTTAACTACAAAACTATGAGTCTTAAACTGAAAACATCTTAATGTTTTCAATCTGAGCCCATTAGCTTATATAGTCATATGGGTCTGAACCCAGTTCAGTACCTATACATTTTGGTGTCTTTGGTTCTTTAATAACCATAGCCACCACTATCCTATTAGGTAGGATTGGTTTTAAGCCAATAAACATCACATGACCACCACCTCTTATGCTTGTGTATAACTTGTTAAAACAGGCAAAACTCACTATACGTATTGCCACACACAGCAAGCTAGAGTAATCAAAGCAAGCCAGAAACTAGTCTGGGGATATTGGATGAGTAGGTACTAGATGAGGATTTTATGCATAAGCTTTCTGGCATCCATTGATTACTCTAGCTTGCTGTGTGTGGCAATACATATAGTGAGTTTTGCCTGTTTAACAACAGTTATACACAAGCCTAAGAGCTGTTGGTCATGTGATGAGTTATGAGAAAGCATAAGAAATGGTGATCATGTGATGTTTAGTGGTTTAATAACAATGTTTATAAAAGTTAGAATATGAGACTGGCTAGTCTGGGGATATTGGATGAGTAGGTACTAGATGGGGATTTTATGCATAAGCCTTCTGGCATCCATTGATTACTCTAGCTTGCTGTAAGTGGCAATACGTATAGTGAGTTTTGCCTGTTTTAACAACAGTTATACACAAGCATAAAAGCTGGTGGTCTTGTGATGAGTTATGAGAAAGCATAAGAAATGGTGATCATGTGATGTTTAGTGGTTTAATAACAATGTTTATAAAAGTTAGAATATAAGAATGGCTATATGAATTATTATTAGTTTTTATAGAAAATATCAGTGAGATTATTTGTGGTTATATATGTTTTTTAAGATTTATACTGGAGAATTATTGGTAGACTAAAATTTAATTTGAATATATACATGATGATTGTGAATCTAAATGTGATTAAACAAATAGGTTATAGTTTTAGAGTGTCTTGGCATGTGGAATTATATCTTACATGCATTAAAGTATTAGTTATGTATTAACAGTAATACAATGCTTGTTCACATCATAATATTAAATGTCATGCTTTATAAAAATAATATTTAGAATTTGATAATGGATAAATCTTTGACATTTTTACAGTTTTGTTGTTTATTGTCTTTCTACAAGTCTCTTATGAAATATAAATATAATTTAAAGTTATAATCTCTCAAGAAATATATTGCTTATCATTAAATTTAAAAAAGGTAGTTGGATATGGATTTATTTTTGCTAATGAAGAATACAATTTAAATTAGAAGCCCCAGAGATTAATAAAAAGAAAAGTGGATTTTCAATTGCTTTGTTTAAATATAATTAAAACATATTAAAGAATGAAGGAATAAATGAAATGTCTCAATTTAAATTTATATAAAATGTCAATTAATAAAATATTATTGAAGATTTGAAATAACAATATGTAAAATATTATAAATTATTTGATTACTAACCTGCTAATAAGTCAGTTTGTTTATTGTTATTTATTAAACATAGAGTTCAATAGATTATATGAATATTGTAACATCACATGATCACCATTTCTTATGCTTGCTCATAACTGTTATTAAAACAGGCAAAACTCTCCATATAGTAGTGTCACTCAGTATAAGCCAGAGTAATTAATGGATGCCACAAAGCTTGTGCATAAATCCCTATCTAGTGCCTACTCATCCAAAATCACCAGATTACTTTCTGGCTTGTGGCCTTTGTCAGTGAGGAGCCTTGGATCTGAGAGCACTGCACCTAGATCTTAGGATGTAATGCAACCCTCCTGCAGACATCTTTTATCTCTACTTAACTACAAAACTATGAGAATAAAATTGAAAACACAATAATATTTTCAATCTAAGTTCATTAGCTTATATAGTCATATATGTCTGAACTCAGTTCAGTACCCATACATTTTGGTGTCTTTGGTTCTTTAATAACCTTAGCCACCACTATTCTATTAGGCAGGATTGGTATTAAAGCACCAAACATCACATGATCACCATTTCTTATGCTTGCTCATAACTGTTAAGACCAATCCTGCCTAATAGGATAGTGGTAGCTATGATTATTAAAGAACAAAAGACACCCAAAATGTATGGGTACTGAACTGAGTTCAGACCTATATGACTATATAAGCTAATGAGCTTAGATTGAAAATATTATTGCATTTTCAATTTTATTCTCATAGTTTTGTAGTTAAGCAGAGATAAAAATTGGCTGTTGGAGGGTTGCATTAGATCCTAACATCCAGGTGCAGTGCTCTCAAATCCAAGGTTTCTCACTGATGAAGGCCACAAGCCAGAAACTAGTCTGGGGATATTGGATGAGTATGTGTTAGATAGTGATTTTATGCATAAGCCTTCTGGCATCAGTTGATTACTCTGGCTTGCACTGAGTGGCACTATGGTATGGAGAGTTTTTAATATTGTAACATACAATATTAAACCTTAAATTTATTTATTTATTGTAAAAAAATATATATACTTTTTCTAAAAAAAATAACAAAGGGTTTTAGCAAAATCTGAAAAAAACTATTTATTTAAATAAAAGATATTATTTTAAATAATTATGCTTGAATTTTTTTGCTTTGAAATGATTATCTAGATATTACAATATTTGAAGCAATATTTTTTAACTGAATAAAAAATAAGTGTGAAAAGAAAAATATATATACATAAAATTTCTATCTGCAATGTAAAAAAAAAACAAAAAAAAAACTAATCATTCACAAAAACTTTATTATCATTCTAGTTTTATCAATTTTTTTTTTCATATATTTCATTTTAATGCTAGAAAAATCTATAAATACAGGAGATTAAAACTGCCTGGAATGTTCATATCCTAAACTTTAATTCAAATCTGAGCTATGTGAATAAAGGATCCCCCCCCCACCCCAAATCACAGTTATGCTAAATGTATTTCTTTCAAATATATTGTCTGCAGCTATCTTTGAAAAGCCATTAAATACTGGTAAGTAAATGAGGATCAGTTTATTATTAGTTAAAGTGTAATGAAAGTTAATCAGGATTAGTTAGATGAATGTCAATAAACTGATTAATACAATAGTAATATGATGCAGCTTCACTGTTACTTAAAAAAAGTTGTACTTAAATGGATGATGAGCTCATAATTTACATATATTTTTTAAATTTTATTATTTGCTTAGCTGTCCAATTTTTATAAACACAGAAGAAAATAAGTATATACAGAAACTATTAATTTGGAAAAAGAAAAGATCAAATAAGAATAGTTATCTATCAGTTGTCATTAAGAAAAGCTTAAAAAGACAATAAAAAATCCATCAAAAGCAAAAATAGTTATGGATGCTGTAATGCATCCATACATATCAGAAATAGCAGACAAACTAAAGAAAATCTGCAATCAATATAATCTCAGAACAACTTTTCAGGGCTATGCCATATTATGAGAAAATCTAACATCTACAAAGCCTAAACTTGAAATTCTGAAATGTCAAAATCTGCATCTATGATAAAAGAGAAAAATGTACATTGGTAAGAACAGTTGTACTATTGAAAAGTGATCAAAAGAGCATTGCTGTTGGTTACAAAAAAAACCAGATGTGTCTAAAGTAGCAAACCATGTATAAACTTATGTTCAATTGGGAAAATACACAATTTTGGATAGACAAAAAAGTACAAAGAAGAAAATTCAAAGAAGCTGCTCACATGACAATAAAAATTATCCCCTGAGTCAACCTAGTGTGAAATATGTAATGTCCGGGAGCTACTAATTATTTTGTTTTTAAAAAATGGAGAAATCAGAAGGAAACTCATAGATAAGTATATGAAGTTTATACTGATCATTCCCTTTGGGAGAATAGCTTAATTTGGTTAGAGTATTAACTTAAAATTCAATACTTAAAAATCTAAAAGTCCAGGTTTGATTCCCATGTTTGTACTGTCACTGGTCAGGCCAGCAACACCTGAAGAAGAGAGAAGAATAATACCACTTGAAACATATATATACAAACCTATATGCTATTACTAATAATTGAATGTGACAAATTTAAGTAAAATTTAAGAATTTTTCTAAAGACATTCAATACTTATTGCTAGATGATGGATATAGTCCAACATATATGTACAATAAAATAAATATATATGTGGATGAGCTCCCTAAATTTATTATTAATAACTATATTATTATAAATATGATTATTATTACTTATATTTAATACTATAATCTTAATTTATATATGTATAGTATACAAATAAAAAGGCAACAATGTTTTATACATGTGCATTAAAAATTATTATATACTTGCTGTTCAGTAAAATAATAAATATTCTATTGGAAAGAGTAACTGTAACAAAATATAGTGGACATAATAGCGTCATTATATTTACAAATATTATAAAAGGATCTGCATAAATTCCAGAAGGAAAAAGATTTATCAAGAGTTTTATTAAGTTTTTCAATTCTGCCATTGTATGTATAGATTTGACAATTATTATCTGTATGTTTAGTACTTGGCTAACACAAATTAAGTTCAATGTTTGGTGATTATCCATATCACATAATCTATTATTAGTTTTAATCTTGGAAACATTTTGAATTACTAATTTCCCTATCCAACGAAGCTTTTCACTATGAATATTGAAAATATTGAGATTATTTTACTCATTCAAAGTTCATTTTTAAAGTTTTATGATTCCTTATGTTTTTTAAAACATGAGTGCATTAAATAATTTCCCAATATATATATATAAAATTCCATAATAAATAATTTCAAATAATATTACTTCAGTAATAATAAAAATTAAGTTGCTAAAAGAGAAGATAGCAAATGTTTTGCCTTGAACAACATCTAATGTGTTCCATACTTTATATAGCATTGACAATGTATGTGAGGAAATACATGTTTTAATTTCACACATTATATTTAGATAATATTTCTAATCATTTTTCATAAAAATTACAATCTATTTAAACATCAAATTCTCTAATAAAATGTGATTCCATGTCTTTGATAAAACAGTTCCCAATTACCAACCAATATTGGATTTTTTTCTTTCTTTTAACTGTCTGAAAAAAAAATCTAACCTTAAACCAAACCCGAAAAAAATTTTCAAGTTTTATCTGGCAGAGAATCATTCAATTCAAGGATATAACAAATGGATGCACTACTATTAATTAAATCATATGGTATTTGATTTTGCAGAATATAATATTTTATATTTCATTTTAAAATGAGAATAAAAAATAAACGATTTAAAAAAAATACTAGGTTTAAGGCATTTTTTTTTTAAATAAACATTAAATATCTCCACTTCTTTTGTTAACATACAACTAAATAAATATTTATTTGTTTATAAAAGATCCCTCTTTTCTTTTTTCTTTAAAAAAAATATTAATTTACAAATAAAAAATATAAATATAAGAAAATTCTTAAAATATACTTAGAACAATTTGCTTTAACATCTATTAAAAATTTGAGATTTGTTCTTTCTTTTCAGCTGAAAATATAAAAGATTTTAGCGTCAAATAATATTCTTGCAGGATTAGTTTCCTTCAAGCATGTTATTGCCTCACATATACCCAAAGGTCAACAGAAAGCTTTTAAAATAATGTGCTAAAAATAAATTAGTAGACGATCGATTAAGAAAATGGTAATATATATCAGTATTATCTTCTAATGCAACGTCTGACTAATAAAAAGATATAATGAATGTTCTTTCCCACTGAATCAAAATACTATTATAAGTCAATATATAAAAACAAAGAAAAAGTATTTTTCCATAAAGATTGTTAATTGTCAGAAAGATAAGAGTTCAAAATAGTTCCCATTCTTATTTCCCCTCTAGGTAGATAGCCAGTAGCTGAACAATACTGAAGGGCTTTCTGGGTTGGCTATCGAAAAAAATAAATCTTAAATAACAATATTTGAAAGGTTATATAATTGATTGAATTTTTCAAAACAGGGGTTAACTAATCCTGTAGCATTTTTTTGCTCTCACATTGAATATTTATTATGTGCATTTCCACATTTCTGCTTTATCAGAAATAAATACACAAGTTAATATCAAAATATTAATAATTACAAAATTATATATTATAAACAAAAACACATTATATACATTTCATTACATACTTATCATGGCAAATTATTTTCAATTACAGTTCAATTTTTTTTATATATTTGTAATAAAATAATTACAAAATATCTATATCAATAAATTTTTAATTATATATTTTTTGCAGCCTACTAATGAAAGATTTGTTTAAAAATGAATTACTACTTTTTTTAATATTAAAGGTATCTGTTTCTCTGAGCAAGTGAATCTGCACTTTTAATTCTATCTTCTATATACAACTATTAATATCATTTTTTCCATCAACTAATTTTTTAACATTATCATCTTTAGATATTCTTCTAACGAATAATACTGTTTCAACATTTAAATTTTCTCCCTTAATTAATTTAATAAATCTTTTCACCACATTATGGATTCTAGATTCAATATGAACTAAATCCAGATTTGATATAACAGAACTATATCCTAATTATGGAACAATAAAAGAACAGAATAATGTAATATAAAATGAAAAATTTCTTCCATATCTCAAGATACATACTATTCATTTATAGGCTTTTGTTTGTAATATATTTTATATGTGAATTAAAAGTAAACTGTTTACAAAACATTATCCCTAATTCAGAAACAACCCCTTTATTTGTAACAGAATTTTTTTCAATCCTATAATGATTTACAGATCTGTATGTTTATTAGTATAAGAAACAATACATGTTTTGTTTACATTTAGTAAATTTACACCAATCATTAAATTGTTTAATAATATTGCAGTTTAATATGATCCTCATAAATATCAATTCTTTTAAATAATTTACAATCACAATGGCATAAGTAAATATCATGCTTACTTAATGTTTTGATCAATATTAAACCTAAAAACATAAAAAATGTAAAGGAACCAATGCTCCATTATCCCTACCATATCTTAAAAAAAACTAGACATAGTTCTGCTCATATATATAAAGAACTCTTAATCAGATAATTTTCAAACCATGCAACTAAATGAAAACTATATCCTAACATTTTGAGTTATAAATGAGTCTATTATAAGGCATTTTATCAAATGCCTGATACATATGAAAATAGACAACATCAATTTGTGACTACTTAGAAAATAATGTTGAGAATAATGAAATAAAGTTAATGAAAAAGAAAATAGCAATAGTGTGACCTTCAGTTCACACTATAATAGTAACAAAGAGTAGAAAGATAGCTTTTACTTTCAAGTTTTACATATGTATGTAAAATCACATTATATTTTAGAATTAGATTTTTTTTCTAAGTTATTATACTTAATGATATTATGTAACTTATGAAAATAATTGTTGTATAATAGTACAGTATTTTAATTTATAAAAATAAAATAAAAAATTTAAATATTGTGTCACAAGTTAAATAATTAATCTTGTGTAAAAACTACTGCAAAATTACACAAATAAAAGAATGTGAAGAAAACATTTTTGATACACAATGTTGTTATAGCTATATGTTTAATATAATAATAAATCTAAATAAAATTGAATCAACTAATTATATTTACAATTATTTAATTATCAATCCAGCTTTCATCTCCTATTTTTCTTTTTTATTGAAAAGGTCTCAATAGGAGATGAAAGCTGGGTTGATAATTAAATAATGGTAAATATAATTAGTTGTTTGTTTCAATTTTATTTAGATTGATTATTATATATAAAAAGCCACATCCAAAATAAAAATTATTTCAAAACACTATGAGTCATTGGAACACATGCTGTTTAGACCAGTGAAATTTGGTTATTAACCTGCTAATTATTTTAAATATAACAAAATAGCACAAGCAAAATGTTCTATAATGAACTTTTAATTAATCAAATTAATATCTTACCATCAAGTCTAAAGCATGCAATAATTTTGATTGTTTGGGTGTTTTTAAAAATATATAAAAAAGGTCATATAACCCTCTGTTCATTCTCAGTGTTAACAAAAAAGTAAAACATTTTTTCTTCTAAAAAAATTTATTTTAAAATGTATAAAATTAAAAATGTTCTGTTCTTCTGTGACAAGGTAAGAAAGTAAAGTCTGACTGTCAATGCATCGAATTAATAAGAAGAATAAAAAATGTGGGTGCCCAGAAAATAATGGAGAGAGCTAATCTAGACAAAGACTGAACTGCAGGAAGGCATTTTATGGCAATAAATACTTTTTTCCAATTTCATACTGATAGAAATGCCAGGTGACATGAAAAAATATGAAGAGCATGAAACTTACTAGGATTTGAAAATGATAGTGAAAACTCAATCAAGGGAATAAAAGAAAATAAACTTAAATCCTTTGAAAAACTTCCTTATCCACTCAAACTAGTTCCACAAGATTGATTTTATTTACTACTAATTTGCTAAAATAAGAATAATGATGAAATTGAAACTAGAAATGTTGATTGGATAAAATTAAAATTTCAGAACTATTATTGAAATGAGAACGCTGTAAAAAAACATTTAAATTCCTCCTCATATTTCAAAAAGTAAAGAAACTACACCAGACTATTATGAGGTGACATAAAATTAAGAACTTGGGTTAAATATACTGGTAAAAAAGACTTGTGAGTACTATTATATTCAACTATCACCCATCAGCTAAATTAGCAGCAAAAAGCCTTTTGTAATTTTTTAAGCACAGAGTTTTGTTTAGAGTTAAAATAATGTATGAAAACTCAGTTGTTTGTATATGTGTATGTAAAGATATAATAATTTTAGATAAACAGGTACAGATATGTCAATTTGAGATAATTAAAACTAATATTACATAATATATTAGTGGGAAAAAGTAAAGATTATTTGATTTTAATAAAAGGTATTATTCTGCTCAGTTGTGGTATGGTTTCACTGTTTTTTTATAAATATATTAATTTTTATAAATTATTATTCTTATGATTTATATTAGTCATTAAATTATTAATATGTGTATCATAAAAATATATCTCTGAATCTTTAATTTTATAATATCAAATCTCTAAATCATCAGCATCCACTTGCAAACAAGTATAGTTAATTCCAACTCCAAGAAAAAAACTATAATAATAATATTATTATTAATTTTATTTAATAATAACAATAACACTAGAAATTAATTTTGCAAAGATTATGTGAATTAATTTTTGACTCATAAATACATTCACATATAGAACATGATGATTCATTATTCTGTTTATTTAACATTTTGTGATGTCATCTTTTATTTTATTTTTTTACAATAAACTATTCATGTTTAAAAAAAAACTTTAACACCTTGTCTAGTTGTTACTTTCTAATTCTAATCTATCATCAGCCATATCTTCCCAATAAAATCAATCGATATTGTATTTTCTTAAAATATCTCTGAAATAATCTTTATAACATAGAGTCTGAATCTTCCATGAAAACTATGTTGCAAGTTTACCATAAAATAATTTTTCAAAAATCTTATATTGTTTATCATTTCACATATCAAATTCAATAAAAATATGATTTCATAATAGTATAATATTATATCCAGCAAGCTATAAAATATGTTAATTGGTCATATGATTTTGCCATTACATTTTTTGAATTTTACTGGGCTTCTTAAATTAAATTTTTTTTTTATCTTTATATTATATCAATAGAAAACCCAAGTCTCAGTTCCATGCAATAAGTTAGATAAAAATAACAGCATATCACTGCAATGACAGGACATTTTTTATTTGTTAAATCATCAGTAGACATTGGAGTCCCCCCCCCCCCCCCCCCCCCTCCCCCCCTCCCCCCCCCAAGTGGGGGCCGGGGGGGGTGGGCCTCCGTTTCGGCCTACAAATAAATTTTTTTTTGCCCCATCTGAGTTGCACATCAGCATCTATGTTTACCCTTCTTAAAAAACTATCAAGATAATTAAATTGATTCTTATTTTCAAATTAATCAGTAGCCACATTAAAAGTTACTGAAAAAATTTCTTCTATCACTAACTAATAAAGAACTTGAATTTTTTTTAACATTAATTAGTAAACCAAACTTTCTAAGTTTTGCATTCAAAACATTAAGTACAAAGATAAAATATTTAGCTTTTAATTGATTCACATTACAAATTACACAATTAGACCTATATTAAATCATTCATGAAACTACCTTATTAACATAAAAATTGAAAACAAAGTTGAAGCTAATACAAGAAGTTTTCATTTTAAATGTCTCAGATTTGTCATTTATAGCATTTTCAGTAGATAATCAACTAATTTCAAATAATACTTAATTTGTTCAACTAATTGAGTCAAATACCTTGATCTAACCAATAAAAATAATATATAAATCACTTTCTTTATTGCCAACACTTTTCTAGAATTTATCTGATAACAAAAATTATGATTAAAATGCTTCTTGATTCTCAAAAACCACAATGAGTTTTTGGCAACCATTCATGTATGACTGGAAGAAACTTATTCAATAAAATCATTGAAAGTAACTTTGCTAAGTTACTTTCAATGATTTTATTGAATATTATGATATATTAGCGCAGCTTATTCCTAAAATATCCCAGTGCTTTTACAACTAACATATCCAAATATATTTTAAAACTTATTCAGGTATCTCATCAAGATCAGCAGTCTTTCCATTTTTAAGATTACAAATAGCTGTTTTAATTTCACTAAAGTGGATACCTTTGTCCAAATTTATATTGTTTTTAATGATAATTTGAAAAATAAGAGAACAATAGTAGTAATTAGGATAAGGTACTGGGTGGATTTTCAATTGTGCCATTTATTTTTATTGAGATTAATTATCTCTTTGCTTTATTATAAAGAAAGTAATGTGATTATACATTTTAATTTATCTAGGAAATATATCATTTAAATATTGATATGAATTGAAATTGTTAGTTACTATAATTAGTTTTGAGATAACCAATTTTGATTGTAACTCTGTTTAGAAACAGTCAATATTAAAACTTTTGAATTCTAACTTTTAAGTAGCTTCTTAATTTTAAATCTCAGTTTGTTTGCCAACTGAGAGTTATAGAAAAGATTCACACTGTTTATTTTTTTAAAAAAACTGAGCATTTTGCTGCAGGACATTATTTGATTTCTTAATGACCCAATCATGTTATTAATAAATTAACTTTTTTTTTTAAACTGGCATACAAGATTTTTCTTAATTTATATATTTTTTATAATGCTTAATTTTTTTTAGTTTGTTTTGATAAAAGTTTGAAAAATTAATAAATGGCAAAGGTGGTTTGGTAAGAGTATCTCACTAATAGAATTAACAAAATTATCCAAATTAAATAACTAACATCTCTATTTTTCACAAATTCAATACAAAAATTACATACTCTTACTATATATTAAAAAAATCAGTTTTGAAGGTCTATAAATGATATATATATATATTGTAATGTCCACTACTTATTTAGTGTTTTAAACGAGTTAACTGGTAACCAAATTACGTCCTATCTATTAAATTTGTTTCGTCATACAATTCAGTAAAATTTAATGGACGCAATTATTTTTCCTGGTCACACAACACTCTTTTAACTAATGTAGCCACTAAAATAATGGGATAAAGTAAGCCAGCTTTTAATTTATTTGAAAGGCGCCAGAATTCTATATTAGAATCCACTGGCAAACATCCCTTTTTTATTTATTTAGCTACGACGAAATTATCTAGAAACTCTGGAAAATTGAGTTTCGATACAGCGTTGGCAAGGTAAATTATATTTTCAAATCATAATTAACTTTAATAAATTTATTAATAATCATTAATAATGCACAATGAATAAGGGTATTAGAAATCAAGATTTTTATTTTAACAAATTAAAATATAAATAATAAAAAAAAAAAAAAACATTATGATTTAATTAATTGGAAAGATGACACACACACTAATCTAGATATGAATTAATTAATAATAAAAAAACAGTTCAATGATTATAGTTCTTAGGTACACAAGAGTCTCTTGAAGAATAAATTTTGAAGTCTTGATCGGGATTATTTTGATATCAATTTTTATAATTGTTTGCAAACTTTGTCACAATTAGGAAAAGTTACTCTTAACTTACCGGTAAGTTGGTGTGTGTTTTTGGGATTCCGAGCTCCTAAAAATTTCCATCGGTCTCTCCTGCCGGCATCTTCCATTATTGTTCCGTTCTATAACCAGAGAAAAGGCATGGCTGTCGTGACCCTTTTATTGCAAAAAGCGGTCTTCACAGGACCCGTTTCCATTGCTTGCTTGATGACTGGGTACTGCAAGTGGCGTACCTGTGTAGACATATATTCCTGCCACAGGTTATGCTCACGGAGAAAAGGCTTGGTTGTCATGACCCTTTTATCAAGAAAAGCGGTCTTCACAAGGCCTGTCTCCATTGCTTGCTTGACGACTAGGTACTGCAAGTGGAATATCTGTGCTGACGTCTATTACTGCCACAGGTATGCTCACAGAAACCTCCAGCTTTCAGACACGTAACTAGAAGGTATAGAGCAGACCTAGATCGAGGTTGTCCTCTTCCTTTTATACCCTGATCTAGTTTTTGAAACTTCTGCGCATATCTTTTGCTCATTCTTTTATCAGCATATAAGATAATAATCTTCTACACTTTCTCTTAAATTTAAGTTACAAAGTTATTATTATTTTTAGCATAATTCCACCATCTTTAATTATTAAAAAGATTTTTCTAATTGTAATCTTTTTACTTTTGGAATTTTTACTTTATCTGGATCAGTAATCTGTATGTCATTTATTCTTTCCAATTTAACTTTTATTTTTAATTACATAAAAAAAATACGAACGACAATTTTAACTTTCATTGTATGTTATTTTTTAAAAAATAAATTATACTAATCAGAAAAAATCTAAAAATGTTTTTCTTTTAAAAGATCACTAAATTTACTCTTTTTTTTAGCTTTTAAATATCTTACCGGTTGCTAATATATTTGTACCGTATAAATAAATAGTACAATATATATATAATAATATCAATGTGATATTTAGTTCTCTCAAAGACACACTATACACTTTATTTTTATAAAGGACTATTTCCATCATCTAATATGTGTGTTGAATGTTTTTAGAAAAGTTTAATTTTAGTTAAATATTCCAAATACATTCAACTGTTAGTAATATCACAGCAAACAGGTTAGTATATGTTCCAACTGTTAGTAATATCACAGCAAACAAATGTTAGTAATACCACAGCAAACAGGTTAGTACATGCACTAACTGTTAGTAATATCACAGCAAACAGGTTAGTATATGCACAACATTTCGAGAGGTATTTTTCTCCCCTCTTCTTCGGGTGTTGCTGGCCTGACCAGTGACAGTACTAGCATGGGATTTGAACCTGGGTCCTTAGATTCTTGATTATTGAATTTTAAGGTAATGCTCTAACCAACTGAGCCATCCTGCCAAAGGCAACAGTATGTAGTAATTTCATATACTTATAAATGAGGTTCCTCCTGATTTCTCCACTTTTTTCTCAGAGCAAAGTTGATTAGTGGTTTCCATACATTATGTATAGTCACACTAGGTTGTCTTATGGGATTTTTTGCCATTGTCATGTGAGCAGCTTCTTTAAATTTTCTTCTTTGTACCTTTTCTTCTTTATCCAATATTTTTGTATTTTCCCAATTGAACGTATGTTCATTGGTCCATACATGGTCTGCTACCTTAGACACATCTGTTTTCTCTCTTCTAATCATCAGTTTATGTTCTTGCAAGCACTTTTGAATAGGATGGCTGGTCTCACCAATTTATGTTCTTCCACATTCACATGGTATTTCATAGATGCAGTTTTTTCTTTGCAGCATTTCAAGTTTAGGCTTTGTAGATGTTAGAATTCCTCATAGTGTGGTATGGCTCTGGAAAGCTGTTCTGATGTTATACTGATTGCAGATTTTCCTTAATTTGTCTGCTATTTTTGGAATGTATGAATACACTACAGTACCAATAATTATCTTTTCTCTTGATGGTTCTTTTTGTTGTCTATTTAATGTTTTCTTAATAACAGCTGATGGATAACCATTTTTCCTAAGAGTTTGTTCTATATAGATTTTTTCTTTTTCCAAATCACCAGTTTCTGAACAAACTTCTTTTGCTCTGTTCCACAATGATAGTATAACTCCATGTTTTGTGTTTCTGGTGTGATTAGATGTGTAGGCTAGGTATTTTCCTGTATGTGTAGGTTTTTAGTAAACTGTAGTTTTGATTTTGCCATGAGGGAGTCTTGTCACAAGAACATCTAAGAATGCCAATTTTTGTTCTTGTTCTGGTTCTATTGTGAATTTAATTGAAGGGGATATGTTGTTGATGTGTGTCCAGAAAGTTTGTAGCAATGCTTCACCATGTGACCATACAACAAATATATCATCCACATAGTGAAGCCAAACTTTAGGTGGATAAGAAGTATTTTTTATGGCTGTGGTTTCAAGTTCTTCCATGTAAATATTGCTAATCAGGGGAGACAATGGTGAGCCCATAGCCATTCCTTGATTTTGTTGGAAGAATTCTGTGTTATATTGAAACTAGGTTGTTTTTATACAGAATGTTAATAGTTTCATTATGCTATCAATAGGAAGAACTGTTCTGGTTTGTAAACTATTATCATCATTTAATCTTTTCCTTACAATAGACAATGCTTCTTCACATGGTACATTTGTGAATAAACTTTCTACATCAAAGCTTACCAGTAAGTCAGTTCTTTCAATTTTCATGTTCTTGATTAATTCTACAAAGTGTCTAGAATTCCTGACAAATGATTGGGTCTTGTATGCCAAAGGACTTAGAACTTTGAGAAGAAATCTTGCCAAATTCTGGCAAGGTGAATGTCTATAACTAACAATAGGTTGTATCCTTGTGGATTTTAGGTAGACCATAAAGATAAGAAATTTTTCTGATATATGATGTTATTTTACTCTTTTCTGAATCAGTGAAATCCTTGCGATGCTTTCTGAGTAATGCTTGTAACTTTGTTTCTGTACTTGGTATCGGATCTTTTGCCACTTTTTTATATTGGCCTGCTGTGAGGAGTTCTTGTATTTTGTTGTCATAATCAGTTGTATCCATTACAACTGTTGCATTGCCTTTGTCTGCAGGGAGAAAAATTATAGATTTATCTGCTTTGAGAGATTTAATTGCTTTCCTCTCCCCATAGGATATGTTTGACTGCAATTTTTGTTGCTTGTCAAGTGTTCCTTTTATTCTCCAGCGTAATTCTGCTGCTTCTTCTAAAGGCAATTTTTGAATGACTTCCTCAGTGGCTGCCATTATATCTAATAAGGGGATATTAGATGGTGCTACAGCAAAGTTTAATCCTCTTTCAAGAACAGAAATTTCAGTATCTGTTAGATGTTTAGAACTTAGATTTTTAACAGATGAAGCTGTTACATTGCTTGGTACATTATGATTTTTGATATGCCCATGTACGTTAGCAAGTTTCTTCTTTTGACATTCTTTTATTTTTCCATGTAATATAGAATGTGATTTTCTTACTGCTTGAAAAACTCTCATGTAGTCATCATCAGTAAGTTTATTTTTTAGAAGACATTCTACAGTATTAATTGAATGCATTGTTTGATACTTAGAAAACCTTTGAGCATTTATTCTTTCTCTTAACAGAGCTTCACTTGCTCTCTGAGTAATTTTCTCAGCTCTCTGAGAGTGAAACCTTCAGAAAAACACACTGCACACTTAATTAAAAATTATATTTAATTTTTATTATTTGTAGTTTATTTAGCATACACAAGCAATTTACAATTATAGTGTTTATTAAGTTACCGTATGTGTACATATACATAAATAAAATAAAATGTCGTTATAAAATAATTATTGTAATAAAAATAATAAATCATAACGGTAATAGTACATATTTTATAAATAACTATAATAAACCACAGAAGTATTTTCAATTAATTTTAACCTTCAAATGAAATTCATTTAAATTCAAATTTAGCAGAAATATATTATTATCACTCATATAGTTTATTTTTATTACAAGAACATAAATATATATATTTGTTTTTTCTGTATAAAAAATGAAAGTCAATATTTATATTTTTCAGACCTCTGCAGAAATAAAAATAATTCTGCTTCTAAATATGTCCATCTCCTATGTAGAAAATTATTTATTATTTTAATTTTTTAAAAACCAGTTTATGAGTTTTATTTAATTTTTGTTTTTTATTTATTTAATAATTATTTCAACCAATTTATTGTATTAAATAAAGTACAATTCATCAATTACATATAATAACATGCATAAGTAAACCATTTTCAAAACAATCTTTCTTTAAACATGATCACTATAAAATATTGTGGAAGGGAACTGAACTATGTTTTTAAAACATTCGTTGATGAGAGAGGGTGTGTTGATTTTATAGCACTTGCATGAAGAGTAATTTCCTTCCACAATATTTCATAAATGTATGACGATCTATATTCATCACATGACCACCATTTCTTATGCTTGCTCATAGCTGCCACTGGTGAAAGCCACAAACTAGAAACTAGTCTGGGGATATTGGATGAGTAGGCACTAAATAGGTATTTTATGTGCAAGCCTTCTAGCATCCATTGATTACTCTGGCTTGCACTGAGTGACACTACTGTATGGAGAATTTTGCCTGCTTTAATGATATATTATCAATTATTACATAATCACTATTATATGTGATGCAGTTAGACATGGAATATATGAAGATACTAAAATCTTTAGTGAGATTTTTAATCTATGTTTAATAACTTAGTGTTTCCTGGTATCATAATTCTGCAATTCTGTGACTATTTAAGAGGATATTTACAAATATAATCCAATGTGGCTGTATATTTTGAAGTTTGTGGTTAATGAAATCAGGACAAAGACAGTAAGAGTTCAAAGATGTTTGTTAAATATCTGTTAATATTTGGTTGATTGTAGGATAATTGCTTTCTATTGTTGAAGTATTTTGTGAATTTCCTGTTGTATAAAGAGGAAGGTCAGTATATTTTAGATTATATGTAATTGACTGCAGTTATATCATGTAACTATTAGGTTGCAATTTAATGCATGGACCAAATAACTTGTGTAAATTAACTTTCACAATACTAATAATTTTCAATAATAAACACATAAGAAAAGCTTTCTTATTGGTTTTAACATAATATGCTAACTTCAATTGCATAGTATGCTAAGCATGCTAATTTG
Source organism: Epiperipatus broadwayi (assembly GCA_028023455.1). Taxonomy (NCBI): domain Eukaryota; kingdom Metazoa; phylum Onychophora; class Udeonychophora; order Euonychophora; family Peripatidae; genus Epiperipatus; species Epiperipatus broadwayi. The sequence goes on along the minus strand of JAQFVV010000397.1, from coordinate 417,280 downwards.
CAGTCAAATCATAGCAACAACAGTTCCAGAGAATTATGAAATTTATAGAATGGGGATTTACATTATGTTGATTATTAGGTGGACACATGACTCTTTCTTATTGATGGTCTTCATATTATTGGTGATGCCTATGCATTTTAAAGAATATCGTTTTGACTTCTAAAGCAGTTAAGGTTTTTGTAGCAGCTGTAACCATGAAATTCTAAAACAAACTTATTAAAAGATAGTAAGTAGTTGCAAATTATTGCTGACAACAATCAAATGCTTTTCTTGGTCAGAATATTTCAGTACCTAGACAATTCAGTTTATGGATTGAAAACATATATATATCAACAATTTTGATGAAATTATCACTGATTTATATATATATGTTTTCACTCATCCTCCCCTATGAATGCTCAAATTCAAAACAATAACAAAAATTAAAAAACTTGAGCATTTTTTTATTTAGCTTTATATATATAATTTTTATTAATTAAATAGAAACAGAAAACTGTAAAAGAAGGAAATTATTATTGAAACAGTAGGAAGTATGAAAAAATGATCCCTGCTTCATCTGACATGTGGAAAGGTCTAATTATATTATTTCCGACCTTCATTATTGACAACAAAAAAGATTCTTCTTTCAACAGATGACGAAAAAAAAAAAAAGAATAAAGACATTAATTGGCATTTTATTCAACCAAGATGAATAACTATTATAAACACTATAGCAAAAAGTTTTGGAAAAAGAGTTTTAAAAAAATGATAAACACTTAAATATTAGTCACTTTTTTACATCATATATATAAATTTGCTATATAACACACACATTTATATACACAACATAATATACACTAGTACTTAAGTATTTTGTTTAAATATCTTTGACTCTCATTCTACTAGTGATATAATCATTTTCAGATACTTAAGAATTGCAGTAGAAAGAATTCTAGTTACAATATACGTTTTTTGCTTTTGGAGCTCAAAAAAGCGTGAGTAAAATTCGACAGTTTGATTTATATTCAGATAAAAAGAACCTAGGTGTTGAGAGAAGGAAGTAAAATGGAAGAAGTAGGAAAATCATAAATGTTTTGAGAATATAATGGACACAAAACATAAGATTGTAATCATTTTTTTTGATAAATAAAATTAATAATTGAATGATTAAATATGTAATAATTCACAAGACATTTGATCATTGGAACCAGCAGATTAAGACCCAATTAAGAGAATGTTATCTCTTGAATCTATTACTCTTTCACTGTGCTAAACTGCATAGAACTTTTATCTTGATCGTTTTAGAAAATGATCAAATTCATTAGAAAAATATATAATTATTCAGAAAGATTGATCATGAAGAAGATGAGAATTATCAGTAAGGGGATGAATGAATTTCATTATCACAGTAATAAATGTACCAGAGATCACTCTAAAAAGTCAGGCATATAATAAATTATTCTGGAGAATTGCAATTCGTATGATTCTTAGAAGTTAACATGGAATAATAAAATAAGGAAAGATTAATAGCTCTATAACAAAAGCAAAAAAAGTCATAAATGAGTTAAGTTTTACAAAATAATTCCAAACAATAAAATAAGTTCATTTTTTTTTTTTTTCTTTTTTTTTTTTTTCTTTTTTTTTTTTTTTTCTTCTTTTTCCCTTTTCTCCCCCCACGTCCGTTTCTTTTTTTTTTTCCTTCCCCCTCTCGGGTTTTTGTTTTGGGGGGGGGGGGGGGTTTGGTGGGGTTTTTTGGTTCCCGGGGGGGGGGGGGGGGCCGGGACTCTAAATAAATAATTATTATCAGTGAAATCATATATGATTGATAAAAACAATAAACTCTTCATTAAGATATGATTCAAGATTTCAAACTTTAAAAAAAAAAAAGATCTTCACTATCAGTATACTTTCAAGTTGAAAGTCTCTTCAAGTTTTATTGAGTTTTTTTTTTATATACACAAATTCTTTTATCCACAATTCAATAAACTTATTCATCTGTTTAAATTATGTAGTCTTCTAAATCTTTTGGGATTAAATTTTATAATATCATTTGATCTTCTATTATTATTCCATTTTTTTTTAATTTTTTAATTATATTTAATTATGCCAATGGTATATTATTGTTTTCTCATCTCCAAAATTCATTTTTGATATTTCTTTGTTAATTTCGACATTTATCTCTAGATATTTAATAGTAAGATCTACAACTGAACCTATATATTACACTGGTGATCCTTTTTTCATAAAATATACTTCTAGATACTTCTATGAATATGATGTGAAAACACTGAAAATTTACTTAACAAGAAACTTAAGCTGTTACAGAGTATTTTTTCATACTGTAAATTGCTCTAATTTATTATTAGATTTTATTATATTTGCAGATTTCTAAAAATGATATATTGTAACATTACAAAATGAAATGTATTGAGAATGATGGAAACCATCATCATCCCTAGCAATACTGTTTTTACTGAGAACAGTGTGAGCAAAAATCAGCATAAGCAACAGATAAATGATAAATGTAGTATTACTAGCATAATCATCAAGAATCAATAATCATTCTTCATGAAAATCTTAGGCTAATCATCATCTAGCCAATACAAAATATGAGCATAATATAAAAATAACCTTCAATATTTCATCTGCATGCATAAGAAGTGTTGGGATCACTATATCATTGCTGATCATATCAATGCTCTGAGCCATAAGATACCATAAAAATACTGATCACTAATAAAATAATACTTATGATAACATCTATAATGTAAGTGGACTTTAAGGGTCCTCATTATTTTGCACTATCCAAATAATTCTAAAAATAATTATTTGAGATAATTAAACACATGTATATACACATACATATCATTACAATCAAACTAGTTTTGGTATTTCAAAGACTGTGGTGATGTGAGCAAAAGAAAACATATACAAAAACTATATTCTAAAATTAAATAACGTCTGTGGAATAGAAATAATGATTAATAAATTTATTGATTAGAATTGATTAGACCTGTTAAATTTCAATACAAATAAATCATTCTGATTTTGACTATTTACAAATATCTGAAAATATTTCAGTAAATTAAAAAACCAAACTATATTAATAATATTTAAATTATATTTTACAGATATCTAAACTGTAATAAGTATTAAATAAATGCACAGATGTGCATGTCTAATAAAATAAATATTCACATCATTAATAAAACAATAAGTATTATTCAATTTTAATAACACATAAACAATGAATGAATTTAGATATAAATGTGAATGTAACGCTACATACACATGCAGTGCATGTTATAATGTAAAAATATTTGAATACTTAATAATAACTTCATTAAGTAAACTGATATGCTAATATCATTTTATTTTAATCTATAATGATTAAATGTTAAACATGTCTGTAATTTGTGTATGCACATGTGCTTGTTCTAATATAAAAATAAAATATTTCTAATAATTAATTCTTAATTTGAATTTAAAATTATTTGTAATAATATTTTGTTTACTTAAAATCTGGAATTGTACCTGTCCTAAAAACACACTGGTTATTTCAGTATATTGACGAACTTTAGAACAACTCCTTTATAAATGACGTAATAAAATTCTAAAAAAAGATACAACTATCCTCTAGAGACAAACTGGTAATCCAGAATATTTCCTAATTAGCAGGATAATTGATTCACTTGATTCCAAATTACTATTAAAGCAAATAAGCATAATAAAAAATAGATTTTCATTTTTCACAAAATTAATCTTTGAAAGAATATATTGTATGGGGAGAGTTTTACCTATTTTAATATATATTTTACTAGCCAATTTCTTCAATTTATATTCCACACTTTAAAATAGATTTCATGCAATTACAATATACAGTTGATTAATAATGACAATAGATTTGTTTCAATCATGCCTCCATAGATATATAGAGATATATAACACAACACTGGAATCTCAAGATAAGTGGACAGCTATTTATGGTCATGCCTGTAATAGAGCAATATGTTGTTTTCTTATTGCTATGTCTGGGATAGAACCTATAGAAGGCAAATGCTGGTGGTCCTTAACTCTATTAAACTACCATAATTTAATGGAATGCAGCCATGAAAGTAATCTATTACTCATATATTGGGTTATGAAATCACAAAAAAGTACATCCTCTAAATCACTGGAAGGTCAAACTTGACCAATATGGAGACTGGCAACTGTTCTTTAAATTTGGCTTTCTGCACATTCTACAATTGTACTCTTTAATTCTAAATAATCATGAACTGAATTCCCTATTAATAATATACAGTGGAATTGTAAAAATAAGGAAATTACAGTAAATTATTTTCCATCTTGATTAATAAAAACAAAATTATAATTTAATTACATCATCCTGTTTTTCAATTTACATTCACCAATACAAAAATAAGTTTAAAAAATTTCTTATATACAGTGGAATTGTAAAAATAAGGAAATTACAGTAAATTATTTTCCATCTTGATTAATAAAAACAAAATTATAATTTAATTACATCATCCTGTTTGTCAATTTACATTCACCAATACAAAAATAAGTTTAAAAAATTTCTAATCCTTTAAATAAAGACATATTATAAGATTAACTGTATAATTAATGTGTATTATAGAATAAAACATCTTTTAGACAAAAATATTTTTCTTTCATTGTTATATACAAATTAAGAAGCATATGAAGCACTTGAATGAGAAACTATAAAGATTCCAAAAATTATTATACACTAAGCACTTTCGAGGCCATTTGCCTCATATTCGTAGCAGTAATGCGAGATGCAGAATGAGGAAATAGGGTGAGGAAACAAAGCGGTATGCAAAACGTACACAAATGAACTAGATAGTCCAATGTTTGGAGATGTCAAAGCAGGTGTCAAATAAAATTATCTACATTAAATAATTTTAAAAAAAATAATTGTGTGGAACAGACCTTTTTTATATATTTGATTTTAATATAATTTACAATATTTTTTAAAATATCAAAAATTATTATTTAATCAATACCTGTTATTCTATCTTACAGTAAAGCCATTGTATATGCTATATTTTCTTCCAAGCCTTCCTCACATACATTATATATGACATATAATAACTCATGTTTTGATGATAGAGTATGTATTTTTAATTGAACTGCAAGTATACGATAATTTTCAGTGCACACACACACATATATATATATAACACATTTTATGTAAATAATATACATATGTAAATAAACATTATAGTATAAACAAAAGTTTTTAAAAATAATAATATAACTATTAATAATAAATTGAGGAGACACATAATCTCAATTTATTATTGATAATTAAATCTTTTTTTTTTTTGTAAAAACATTTTGTCTATACTATAATGTTAATTTATATATGCATATTATTTATATAAAATGTCTTTTATATATATGTGCATTAAAATGTACTGTATTTCAATAAAAATACATTGTTTATCATCAAACATGAGTTGTTATATGATATATATGAGGGAGACTTGGAACAAAAAATAGCACATATCGTGGCTCCATTGTGTCTAGAATAACTGAGGTAATGATTAAATAATAATTTTTGACAAATATAAATTAACATTATAGTACAGACAATATTTTTTTAAAAATAATAATAATATAGTTATCAATAATAAATTGAGAAAACACATTTATATATATTAAACTGTGTGTTGATTCATTGATTCTATTGGAAAATAAGAATAAGAAAAAAACTGTCTGCACTGTATTTTTATTTTTTAAATAAACTAAATAATGAAATGTCCAACTTTCATTACAATCAAATACACTTTGAGTGATTTCTTTTTCAATATTATTTCTCTAATTGTATTGATAACTTTAAGTCAGTATCGACTTTAAAAATAATCTAGTAAAACATTTAGCATTATACTTAAAAAGCATTACAGTACATCAAATGTGGAAAAATAATAAAGGAAGATAACTATGTATAAGTTTTCAACATAAACTGAAAAAATTTTAGTAATAAATATGATCTTATATTGCATTCCAAGACAGAAAAATACTTGCTAGCATATTGGAAAATGTATTTACAAATTTTATATTTTTCAAAAAACAAATAATGAAGAAAATAATGCAGATAGACTTATCTTGAAGAAAAGAGACCTTATTGAAATTTAAAACTTCATGTCCATATTATTTTCCATTTACATGAATGCAGTTTTTATAATGGAGACATGGTATTGTTTAAATGACTTAATTTATATTTTTTCTCTTCAACAATCAAAATGGACAAATAATTAGATGTCATGTGTTGGACTATTTCCATTATTTATGAGTGAATGCTGAATGTATAGAAAATTTTAAACTTTATTTAAACTTTTCAAATACAAACAACTTGCTAGTAATAACACAAATAGACAACATAGGTTAGTAATTACACAATGTTTCAAGTAGTAGTATTCTCAACTCTTCTTCATGTGCTGCTGGCCTGATATGCATAGTGACAGCATTTGCAAGTTGACCTTCACCTTTAGATTCTTGAATATTGAATTTAAGGCAAATGCTCTAATCAACTGAGCTATTCTGTCAAAGGCAACAGATAGTAGAAATTTGATATATTTATATATGAGGATTGGTTCAAATCCTCCTGAGACCTTCAATTTTTTTCCTGAGCCCTTCAATTTATTATTATTACTTTTATAATATTAATTTTCCCTAACAGCAAAATTAATTAGAGGCTTCCATACATTATGTACTGCCACACTAGGTTGACTTATAGGATTTTTTACCATTATCATATGAGCAGCTCCCTTGAAATTTCTTCTATGCATTTTTTCCTCTTTATCCAATATTTTTTAATTTCCCAATTAAACATATGTTTATTAGTCCATACATAGTTTGCTATGGTAGACATCTGTTTTTTCTCTTTTAACCACTAGCTTGTGTTTTTCCAATCACTGATCAACAGGGCAACAGATCTCACCAATATATTTCCTTTCACATTCACACGATATTTCATAGCTGCAGTTTTTGTTCTTCAGCTTTCCAGTTTAGGTTTAGTAGAAGTAAGAATTCCTCAACCTGTTGTATAGCTTTGGAAAGCTGTTTTAATGTTTTACTGACTGCAGATTTTCTTTAATTTGTCTGATACTCTTGGTATGTATGCATACACTACAGAATCAATAATTGTTATTCCTTTTTTTGTCTCTTTGTGTTGTCTATTAAATGTTTTCTTGAGGATCATTAATGGATAACCATTTTTCATAAGTGTTTGTTCTATGTGAATCTTTTCTTTTTCCAAATCACTGGTTTCTGAACAAACCTCCTTTGCTCTGTCCCATGGTGATAGTACAATTCCATGTTTACTGCTTCTGATATGATTTGATGTATATGATAAATACTTGCCGGTGTGTTCTGGTTTCCTATACACTGTTGTTTTTACTTTGCCTTGAGGAAGCCTTGTCACAAGAACATCCTGGAATGCCAATTTTGTTTTCATTCTGATTTCCATTGTGAATTTATTGAAGGAGATATTTTGTTAATATGCATCCAGAATGATTGTAATTGCACTTCACCATGTGGCCATACCATAAATGAATCAACATACTGAAGCCACACTTTAGGTGGACATGGAGAAGTATTTATGGCCATGGTTTCAAGTTCTTCCATGTAAATGATGCTCAGCAGGGTGACAGTGGTGATCCCATGGTCATCCCTTGATTTTGTTGGAAGAATTGTGAGATATACATTGTTGTTATGCATAATGTTAATAATTCCATTATACTTTCATAGGTAAGGTTGTTCTTGTTTGTAGACTATTATCATCATATAACCTTTTCCTTACAATAGACAATGCCTCATCACATGGTACATTTGTAAAGAGACTTTCCACACCAAAGCTTACCAATATGTCAGTTCTTTCCATTTTCATGTTCCTTACAAATTCTATAAAATGCTTAGAATCCCTAACAAAAGATTGTGTACTGTATGCCAATGAATAAGAACTTCAAGAAGAAATCTTGACAAATTTTGACATGGTGTATTTCTAGAACTAACAATAGTCCTTAATGAAACATTGTCTTTATGGATTTTGGGTAGTCCATACAGGTGAGGAATCTTGCTGAAATACAAAGTTAATTTCATTTTTTCTGAATCACAGAAATACCTGCAATGCTTTTAGAGTAATGCTTGTAGTTTTACCTCTCTATTTGGAATTAGATTTCTTTGCTACTTTTTTGTATTAGCCTGCTGTAAGAAGACCTTGTAATTTGTAATCATAATCAGTTTTATCCATTATAACTGCCCTGTACCTTTGTTAGCATGCAGAATGATTATATATGTATCCTGTTTGAGAGATTTAATAGCTTTCCTCTCATCACATAATTTCTGTTTGTTCACATGATGTCTTTCAAGTGTCTTTTAATACTCTAGTGTAACTTTGCTGCTTCTTTCAGATGCAGATTTTGGGTCACCTTTTCAGTGGCTGCCATTATATTCAATAATTGGACAGTAGATAGTGTAATGGTAAAGTTCAAATCTTTTTGAAGAACTGACAATTCAACATCAGTAAGGTGTTCAGAACTAAGATTTTTCACTGAAGAAGCTGATAGAGTAGGTGCAGTATGACTGCTGACTTGCCCATATAGATTTACTAGCTGCTTCTAAATTTTCTTTTATCCGTCCATGTAACTTACCAATATGATCTATTCACTGCTTGAGAAATCTTCATCTGTAAGTTTATTTTGTAGAAAATATTTAAATTTCTAATAAAACACTATATCTGATACTACATAACAACAATGTACTTTCAGTATAACTCAGAATTCTTCCAACAAAATCAAGAGATGGCCATGGAATCACCACTGTCACCCTTGATAACAACAATATACTTTCAGTATACCTCAGAATTCTTCCAACAAAATCAAGAGATGGCCATGGAATCACCACTGTCACCCTTGATGAGCAACATTTACACAGAAGAACTTGAAACCATGGCCATAAATACTATTCCATGTCCATCTAAAGTGTACCTTTAGTATGTTGATGATGCATTTGCGGTATGGCTGCATGGTGAAGTGCAATTACAACCATTCTGGTTCTGGATGCATATTAACAACATATCTCCTTCAATTAAATTCACAATGGAATCAGAATGAGAACAAAAATTAACATTCCTGGACTTTCTTGTAATAAGACTCTCTGAGGGCAAAGTAAAATTATCAGTGTATAAAAAACCAACACATACTTGGCATATATATCCAATCATACCAGAACCAGTAAACATGGAATTGTACTATCACTATGGAATAGAGTAAAGGATGTTTGTTCAGAAACCAATAATTTGGAAAAAGAAAAGATTCACATACAACAAATGCTTAAGAAAAACAGTTATACATCAGTAGTCATTAAGAAAACCTTTAATAAACAACACAAAGAGACACACAAAAAAAATTATTGGTACTGTAGTGTATTCATACATACCAGGAATGGCAGACAAAGAAAATCTGCAGTCAATATAACATTAAAAAAGATTTCCAAAGCTATTCAACACTTCAAGGAATTTTTACTTCTACTAAGCCTATACTGAAAATGCTGAAAGTGTATCTATGAAATACCATGTGAATGTGGAAGGAAATATATTTGTAAGACCTGTCACCCTGTTGAACAGAGATTGAAACAAACAATGTAATGATGAAAGAAATAGATATGTATGCTGTAGCAGACCCTGTATATAATCTTTTTCAACTGTTAAAACTTTGCTCTATAATATAAACAATCACAAAAAAGAAATATTATTTATTTGCCAATAGCACTAATTCTCAAGTTGATCTCTCATATGATTAGTTCTATTTCTTATTAACCACATATACACTACAAAAAACAAACAAACCAAATTCTCACAAAACAAATAATTTCATCAAAATATAGTTGTAGAATTCTAAATCCAGCTCCATACAACAAACATAATGTTTACAATAACAACAGTCCATAAATATACATGTACAGCTAGAGAATATGATTAATATTAAATATGTATATTTTTAATTTATACTATTGTTTAAATTAATAATATGTTGAAAATATACTGCTTAAAACTGAAAGAATTTCAAGCTCTATTTATTATTTATATTAAAATGAATGAAAATAAGATAGTGTTTACATTATGACAAAAAGAGAAGTCTTCTCATCTTGCCACAAAGCCAGATATATATGTTATTAACTGGAGTAATACTGCAGATAAAAATAGACAAATATAAACTTAGCTTTGGAAAATGAAAAGATTCTCAGAAATTATATGATGATAATATGTGAGTTTCAGAAAAAAAACTTGAGTATATATAACATCTAAAATAATTAAATAATGTATAGCTATTCACTTATTGGTGGCATAAATATTGTAAAGCAAACAACGACAATTTCTATGGATGTTAGAATTTTAGTTCTTTTGTTTTATATATATATATATTTAAAAAGTATATGTTGTAAATCTTAAAAGTGAACTTCTTTAAAACTGTCCATGGAGACCCAAAAATTATAGCTATGCCATTGATACATATTACATATAAAAAGTTTAATTTTATCAAATGAGGAGAATGTGTACTAACAGTTAGCTCAATTGACCAAACAGATTTAATTTTACTCAGCTGAGAAAAGAGATCTTTAGCTTTTTAATACAACATTCTACCATTGTTAAAAAATTTTTAAACAGGCCTTAACCTGTGTTCAATGCGCTTTAAAATTCGTAATAATCAAGCATATTTTGCAGATAGAGGGACCTTCCAAACCACGACACAAGATAGTGACTTTTATAATGATAAGAGCAACCTCTTATCTTTAGCCTAAATATCCACCTATATAGGTGAATCTGAAGCATCTTGATTTGGAAGTGTGAAGTTGTTTTCTCCACTGTTTTAAAGCACATTGAACACATGTTAAAACCTGTTTAAAAGTATTTACATATGCGTTCTGTGCGCTCAATAAATTAATAACTACTTTCCATTGATTAAATTATAGAGATTATTATTATTATTATTATTAATAATAATAATAATAATAATGGATATTGAAAACTATATTATAATTTTGACTTTTTGCTAATAATTTAAACAGAAATGATTGATATCACACAAAAAAAATATTTTATTTTTTCAATCAATTTAAATTGATCATTTTCCACTAGCAATCGAAAACACTTCACTCTTTTAATCCTCTTATAAAGTCGGCATAAATATTATTTTAATTCTTTAAATTTCTACTTTTGATTAGAATTTTATTTCATAATTTAATCCTCTATTATCCAAATTTACTTTCTACTTGAAAATATTTGGAAATTAATACTATTCATTCGTAACCATCAACATCATTAGTAACAGTTCTAACATTAAAAAAAAGATAGACAAAAATACAAAGAAAAAAAGGATTGTAATTAAAATGGCAATGTATCTAATTAAGGAATCACAATGTGGTTGAACAAACTATCACAATTTCACATTGAAAAATGGCAATCATATGTGAGATTCAGAACAACCTGAAGCTGCATAAATGTAAGAAATTGAAAACAATAAGTAATAGAAAATGTTGAGATAGTAAGACAAAAATAATCACGATTAATTCAGTCATAAAAGTTAATAATAAGTTATTAGTGAATCAATTTTTTTTTAATGATAATTTTCATTTATCCTTCATTCAACCATTCATATTTTTACTATACACAAACTTAAATTCAAATATATAAAAAATATTAATTAATAAATTTATTTAGATATAATAAATACAAAATATTGTAACTAGCTATTAAAATATCAAACTCAAAGTATATATTGCTACATTTCTTATTTTCTATCTAGAAATTAATCTCATACCAGTGCATTATTGAGTAATGACATCGCACAGCGTAATGACTGTTTAGTTAATGTTATATCCGTTATTTCTTTGCATAGTTCTCCATTTAGCATTATCATTTATGTTATATATATGTGTGTGTATCTTCCACATTAATTATTTATGTGATAAATACCTTCACATCAATATATATCAAAAATATAGCAAATCTCCTATATAGCTGAAAACACACATATATATTGTAATGATCTGCTGAGGATTTACAGCTATGAGTAAAATCCATTACCATAGGGTGCCACCAGAATAAACCATCTAGAATTTCTTATTCCTATTTATAATTATTAAAATTTAAGCATCAGCCTCCATTAGGTGTTTAGCTGCTATTTATGTAGGAAAATTAACATTTACTAGTGAATACATTCAATCATAGATCCATTCCAAGCCCTCATTCACTACCAGCAATTGAGATTACTCTTGAAATATTTGGTTAGCCATAACATATAACTGTATGTCAGCAACAATGATTAATTAAAGGGACAATACTAAAATGAACAAATAATAAAATTTTATTATAAATTCATTAAAGTTATAATATTCATTATAAAAATCTGTGCTATTGTATTTTATAATTAACTTGAATATTTTAAAATTTATTCAATCTACTTATAATATAAAATTATATCAATGAGTCATAATTATAAAGCGTTATGTCATGTATATACCTATATATAACATTTTTTAATATCTTTCTGAATATCTTCACAGATCAAATTGAACTAGTCAACCAATAATAAATGTCATTTCATTCATAAATCAATTGATTATGCATATTAATGCTCAGTTCATTATGTGTCCATATATATATATATATGTTTTCGAACTTATTTAGCAAATGGCACTGCCATAGACTCCAATCAATAGTCACTCTCCTACAAACATTACACATTTTTATTCCTCTAATAATACATATTCAATAAGGTTCCATAAAATCATCTTATAACTGAATTAAAAAAAATGATTTAAGAAACTTTCAAATATTTATTATCTTAATGATGAAAGAGAAACTGTTTCTTTGAATAAAAAAGTTATAAAATAATAATTGACTATTTATTGAATGAAAAATGAAAGTTTTTTTTTTTTTTTTTACAAATAAAATAATCCAACTTAATCATAAATCAATACTTTTAAAATGAATAAACTTGTATCTGAATATATGTTGGAAAGTGTTAAAGATGAACTAACTGTATTTTCTACAAAGAATGAAATAAAAGAATTATGAAATATGGTTAGAATTATAGAGTTCACTTAACTGCTACTGAAAATTTTATAAAGGAATAAAATTGTGTATTAAAAGTGATCTATGAAAGTTAATGAGGACCTTATGTGATTAAAGGAATAATGTGACTAACTCCAAATAATATTAAGAAATTGTATGAATTAAAAGAAACTTTGCTGAATAATAAAGAAAGTAATACATCTTATAATCTATTGGATTAATCTGATGTTAAAAGAAATGTTAACTAATTTGTTTTGTGTGGGCTTATACAATTCATGGAATAATGGCCATTCATTTATTTTCATGTACTGATATTCATTATATGTGTGTGTGTATATAAGGTGTTTTGGAAAGAATTGTCAATGCAATCATTCAGAGTATACTGACAGTGCATGGAGATCATTGCAGTGTAATAGTTTAATGAATCATGAAAGATAAACTTTTGCTGGTTAAAGAGTTTAAGCATAAAATTTTATTCCCTTTTTATTTTTACTCATATTATTATTCATTATTGAAGAAAACCATATTTCATTATTTATGATATATTAATTTTGATATGACTCATATTTAAGTTATGTTATTGTGGAATATGCCTTTCTACTGTTGTTATATATGATTTAATCTAGATACCATGAGAATATCAAAAAAGCTATATGTGTGAGATAATTTTAAATCATTTACACAAAAGGTTCACATTTTTTTTTTAATTCTTATTATTAAAATTTAACATTATTGATGCTGTGTCATATTAATTAGATGATATTAAGATTTTAAATGTTGCTATGACCTAGGTTGTGGGAGATATAGTTATAAAATGTTATATGTTTATGAGAATAATGCACATTACTTGTTTCTTAATTATTTAAGGCTAATATATTTTTATTTTAGTCCTATTTGAAGATTATTGTATTATCATTTTTATACATCAATACTGTATTATATTTAGTGAGAGTTCAAACCAAGTTCTCTCTAAGATAAATGATATTTTTATATGAACATTGTATGTCCAAGGCATGCCAAGTTACTGCTTACCTTGAGGGTTTAAATTGAATATAGCTCTCTCATGATTGTTAGTATTAGATATTTTCACTAGTTTATTATTAGATCAAAGATTATTCTCCATAACTGTAGTTGATATATTCCTTGAGAGATATATTTCATATACATAATTGCAATAGTGATTAGTTCATTCCTGTGTTATATATGTGTAGTGACTAAGTCCTAACATATCTTATAGCCCTCAGATAGTAGAAGCGCCCTCTGGGTTCATGCCATCACACGGTTATTGCTTTTAGTCTTATTTTCATCCTGGATATAACTTCATCGTAATATTTTTCCATGGTGTAAGGTGTTGTTAAATTAATTGGTAGGTCATTGTGGGAGTTTAATATTTAGTGTCTCACCTACTTCAGGGCACTTTTTAATTCATAAGTGTGTGTTTAAGGTTTGATGAATAATATATTTTGCTGAGCTTTGCTTGCAATCATTTGTAAAACTGATAAGTATTTATGCTAAATTTTAAATTAATATTAGTAGCCTGAATAAGCAATGGTCATCATGATCAGCCAAGTATGGAAGCATATTACCGCTGGAATGGTAAAATTAAAATTGTTTATTATACTCATTATCGGGACCTAAAAAGCATCAAGTGTGTGTGTGGATATATAAGTGTGCTTTCTGAAAGGATTAAAAGTTTTAAATTATAGATAGAAAGTTAAAAACATGAAGTGAACATATGAGGTACAGTTAATAAAATATTATAGTTAAAAACTATAACTTAGAATAAACAATTGTTGGTTAATAAGATTTTATTACTTAAGGTTTATAAAATAGATAACTAACATGTAGTTTATAAAGCTGAAGTAAGAGTCAATAGCATCAAAAGGCATATGTTTCTATCAAAAGATGTAGCAGATTTTAAAAATTTATCTAAAAATGTGTTAGATTATTTTACATATCAGTGTATAAAATAATTATTGATATTATTAGCAAAATAGATATATGTTGTTTTTTTTTTAAATGGGAAATTTAGGTAATTTGAGCTATTTCAATGTTAGGTCCAAGTAAGGATACTGTATGATATGAATATGTAACTCAACTACATACTATTTAATGTAAAGAAAGCAGTAATGTATTCTCGTAGCAATTGTAGAAATTTTTTGTAAATACAATTTTTGTTTAACTTTGTTTATGGATTGCTATTATGTTTATGTTATGTTAAATTTGTTAATAAATGTTATTTTATTATTTAAATTTGCTGTAGAGTCTTAATGTTTTTGGTACTCAACTGAATCCAGAAATCTAAACTTTATACAACCTTATTAAATAGATATTTTTATACTTAGCCAAGTATAGACAAGTAACAAATATTTAACTATTGAATTAAGAATTATTAGAAAATATAAAATTTGCTTTCAAATAAGTATTTGTAATTTGCTTTAAGAATTATTATGATTTAAACTACAAAGATATTGAAGGTAAATTACATTCCTATTAGTTATTCTTATTTCCATTTTAATAAATGTATTATGTTGTTAATGAATATCTTGAGTGGACATAAAATGTGCTTCTAGTCGATGGTAATATTATTCAAAATTTAGAATTTGATATGATATTTTATATTAATTAACTATTTATGAATTTATAAAGTTTTATTATTCTTGGTTATTAGCTTGTAAATTAAGTATATGTTTATTTATATTAATCACTAAGATAACATTCATTGATCAACAATGTATTCATGAAAGTAATAGTAAAAATTGTGCATTCATTATAAGAACCCTAAGACCATAATATTCCAACCATAAATTAAGAACTATAGATTTATTGCTAGAGAAATATAATGTGAATTGATAAGATTGATAAAACTGACTATTTATTCCATGCAGATCTGATCGTGGCAATATGATAGTGTGAAGGATTTAAAAAGGAAGAGTGAAAAAGATTTTTTATCAGAAAAAAATCAATTGTAATCAGGCTACTTGGTGATTGATGTGGGAAATATAAATATCATTAAAGTGTTGCAAGAATGAGTTGAGGTTTCTCCTCCTCTTCTTGTTTATTAATAATATTTTATAATGTTTATTATTGTTATAATTCTTGGTCTTCTTGGCATGAATTACCAGAGCAATTGCAGAACCCTGAGCTTTATCTGAAGTGTTGTTACTTAATATCTCTAAAGATATTAAAGAAACCTTGTCATTATTGAATAATATGTTATTTTGTCTAACCAATTGAACTGGCTCTCTCATGCTGCATTGTTGTTTTATTTAATAAGAGTTTTGTGAGATTTAATAAAGTTGTCATAAAAATGTGATGTTCCTATTTATGTGACTGTTTATTTATAAGGTTACAATTGGCAGTCTATTTTTAAGATTACAATTTGGCTGCTTGATTTGGTCTTCATGCCAGAAATAAGGCAGATTTGGCTGAGATTTGTTAATTTCAGTCATTCCATTTTTAGTAGATTACAATATATATATTCAACCAATAAAATGTTTTGTTTTATAATGCATTTTACTTTTAAAAGCCAATATAAGTTTATGAACCATTTCCCAGTGTTAAAATTCAGACCATTCACTTTGCATCACGCACGTATTTTGGATATCTATTTATCCCTTATCATATGAGCCACATGTTGAACATATAATTTCAATATCAGAGAAGTATTTGATTCCTTATAATACTGTAAATACAGTTTTACTAAAATTTTAAGTATGCATGCACTCATATACTGCATTAAATATTGTATGCTAAATTTGCATATTATTATGCTTCTTCTAATTAGTTGTCTGAAAAAAAAAATCTTTAAATATTTATGGTGATGGTGAAATTTTAAACTCATTTATAATCAGGCAGAAAAAAAATGTTTTTCTCTCGTTCGATAACTAATATTATAAGCATTGTAAAAAACCCAATCAGTAATATTTCTTTTAATGAATTTAAAATCCTATACATAAAAATATATAAATTATGCCTGAATAAGAATACATCAAAAACAAGATATGGAAAGAATAATAAACAATCAAAAATCAAATGACCCTTTAAATAATAATTCTTTCCAAACACTTTTTACTACTTAGTCATATTCTCTTGACTAAATTATTCATCTATCTTCAGTATATAATTTAAAATATGGGCATAAATACCTACTTCATTTAAAATAATAAATTATAAATAAAACTGAAGTAGATAATTAAAAATAAATAAAAATTTATTTTAATACATCAAATTAGACAGTTATTCCTTATTGGAAACTTGAAGAAGACAATATTATGGACAATTATTTTAAGATTTAACTTTGGGTAAAAGTTCAGTATAACGGTCTATGGTTGTTTGCCCTCTATTGTTTAAAATTTAAACTAAATTGCTTGAGAATCTGACATGTATGTTATTATATTACAAATAAATTAAAATTTAATCAAATGTAAAAGATAATAATAAAAAAAACCCTTTTGAATGTTGGATTAATTACACGACATTAATTAAAATAATTACTTTTAATTTCTTTGAAAGTTAAGACTTTAAACTGTCTACAACTTAAGAATTTAAAATAAAAAAGTATATGCTACTGTCTTACAATTACATGAAAATTTATTCAAATGTAAAAGATAATAAAAAAAACATTTACCTTTTTAAATATAATTACGTCCTATACAGACTAGGAAGTTGGAGAAAAAAGCGGTATTGCTGTATCTACTCCGGAGGGCAAATTCGTGCAGGTACGATGAAAACAAAGCTCTGCTAGTGCCACATTGGAATTTCAGCTTACGCTTTGCTCTCATCCACATGTTTTCAATATTCTGGGTGTATATGTCTCGGTCTTCGGGATCCACAAAGTTTTCCTGATGGACGACAACCGAATGCAAATACACACCATTGTTGAGACTGCTGATGTTATTGTACGCAGCCCAGCCATCTGAAATAATGTGCGAACCTGGTAAAATGAACCGCTGTATCAGTCCCTCCAGTGTATCAGCTGTCCTATCTGCCACTTCTGTCAAGAAGCACTTTCTTGACGCTCTCTCTATGCCGCCAAACACCCAATGACCTGTCCATATAGCCCCCCTGTGATATTTTTGGTGGAAATAGTAGGTTTCGTCTATTTCGACGATTAATGGCTCCCCATTGTCATCAAATCCACCGAGAACTGTCGGATTTGTGTCAAAATATTTGGCACATTCCTCCCGGCAAAAATTCGCCCAGTCAATGATAATTCTTTTGCTCACACCGGTCTCATGCACAATGTGTTGTTGGGGCATATTACACGCCCAAAAATACACGATGCTTGTAATTGTTCCCAGAGGCAGATGACATTGGAAAAAAAAAGACCCCTTTCTGATTGAGATGTGATGGTGGCATATTCTGCACTGCCATCTACACCCATCTAAGCCTGTAGAATACTTCACTAGCGCACACCGAACACCGCACTGTTGGCATAAGGCGTAGTTCTTCAGAAGGAGTCTTCATGCAAGCTGGGCTGCATACAATAACATCAGCAATCTCCAACTTCCTAGTCTGTATAGGACGTAATTATATTTAAAAAGGTAAATGTTTTTTTTTATTATCTTTTACATTTGAATAAATTTCCATGTAATTGTAAGATAGTAGCATATACTTTTTTATTTTAAATTCTTAAGTTGTAGACAGTTTAAAATCTTAACTTTCAAAGAAATTAAAAGTAATTATTTTAATTAATGTCGTGTAATTAATCCAACATTCAAAAGGGTTTTTTTTTATTATTATCTTTTACATTTGATTAAATTTTAATTTATTTGTAATATAATAACATACATGTCAGATTCTCAAGCAATTTAGTTTAAATTTTAAACAACAGAGGGCAAACAACCATAGACCGTTATAGTGAACTTTTACCTTAACTTTGATCATCTGGAATATGCCTGTAGCCAATAAAACTATTTTATAACTATGTGTACAATTATATAATAAATTAATAGCCCAATAGTTTCTTACATAAAAAGCAATCACCTACAAGCTAAAAATTCTAAAAAAAAAGTATCCCATAAAAATCTGTTAATGCTTTTAAAACAAACATTCCTCATTGTTATCAGAAACTATTTGATGAATAAACAATAAGGATTGCCAATTCCTCAACAAACTTTGTGTTAAATGCTCAGCCAGAGAAAGCATTTAAAATATCTTTTTAGGAACCACCCCCAAACCCCTGACCATGGTTTCATGCTTTGGCACTCTTCAGAGAGGTGCCAGGGTAGGTTCAGACACTAGATCTAAAAATACCAACCCAAAGCCAGCATTTAACTAAAGTTATCTATTGAGTGGAAAATCTGAAATTTTCAGACACCTACATGTCTTCAACCCTGGCTATCCAACTCAAATAGCTATATGGGGCTGATAGATCTTCAGCCATACCATATATTAATAGTCTTAGCAATATAACATTGCATAAGACTTAAGGAAGGGTAGTCAAAATAAGAGTCATAGATCACATGACCCTATTCTCTTAAGCTTGTAAGTTATAAACAATGAGGATTGCCAATTCCTTAAAAAGTTTTGTGTTAAATGCTTAGCCAGAGAAAACATTTAAAATATCTTTGTCAGGAACCACCCCCAAACTCCTGACCATGATTCCATGCTTTGGCACTCCTCAGAGAGGTGCCAGGGTAGATTCAGACAATAGATCTAAAAATACCAACCTAAAGCCAGCATTGTTTATAACTTACAAGCTTAAGAAAATATGGTCATGTGATCTATAACTCTTATTTTGACTACTCTTCCTTAAGTCTTATGCAATGTTATATTGCTAAGACTACTAATATATGGTATGGCTGAAGATCTATCAGCCCCATATAGCTATTTGAGTTGGATAGCTGGGTTTGAAGACATGTAGGTATCTGAAAATTTTAGATTTTCCACTCAATAGATAACTTTTAGTTAAATGCTGGATTTGGGTTGGTATTTTTAGATCTAGGGTCTGAACCTATCCTGGCACCTCTCTGAGGAGTGCCAAAGCATGAAACCATGGTCAGGGGTTTGGGGGTGGTTCCTGACAAAGATATTTTAAATGCTTTCTCTGGCTAAGCATTTAACACAAAGCTTGTTGAGGAATTGGAAATCCTCATTGTTTATAACTTACAAGCTTAAGAGAATAGGGTCATGTGATCTATAACTCTTATTTTGACTATTTGATGAATAGTTTAGACAATTCATAAATGATTTCAAAATCTGTCAATCAAAAATAATACAGATTATTTGGTTAGCAATAACTTATAAAAACTAAAACGATGGCAAACTAAATATAAAGATCACTTAGGAATTGAAATAATCTAAACATATTATTAAAGAGGATTTGAACACAGACCTTCAAGCTCCCTTCAAGGTATAAGTTCAAATCATCTTTAATTACATATACATTAAGTATATACACTATACCTGTATTTAAATACTAAATATATTATAAAATTAATAGAATTCTGAAAATAATATCAAAACATCTATAAAATAATCATACAAGTTTTTATTTAAAAACCACAAAAACAAAAAATAGTTATTATAATGATTCCAAAACCAGTTTGTGTAATATTGTTGTTGATATTACAATGATGATGTGACCTTTGTAATTCATAACCAATGTTAAATAATAATTTTATTATATATATGTGTGTTATGTTTTCTTCTCAGATGCATGCTAGAGTATTTAAATAATAAAACATTATACTCAAGCAAAAATAATAACCATGTTGATAGTTGCCTGTTATTGTACTGCCATGCACTTAACATAGCTCTGTTATATTTACAATCACATCATAAACCTTAATGAATTCTATTTACATTATTAATATGTCTAAATAATACATTAAGCTGTAAAAACACTATTATTGTCTCCATTACTTTTAATAATAATATAAAATGATTACTATAATGAAATGAATTTTATGATTCAGAAAGTAATTTGAAAGATTTCCTATTTTGAGTTTAATGTATCTTTTACAACTCATATATAAGACTAAATTTAAATAATATAAACTCTAATATATTTATTACCAAAAAAATATGTAAGCAAAAAAAAAAAAAATTCTATTTAATAGTAATAATGCAGCAATGATAATGTGATTAGTTGCTTTGGGAATCACATTTGTCAAATTTAGCAACAAATCAATAGTTTGAAACAAGGATTGTTCCTGGAGATATTAATTTAATGATGAAAATATTACAAATTAGTTCATTGATATTTATTGCAATTCAATATTTAATTTAATAAAATGTAAAATTTTGGTTAAAAAAAGTGTAATGGATAGAGGGCAAAGGTTGAAAGTTCAATGTCTGACTAAGGTCAAAAAAATGTTAAGACAGAATTATTGTCACATCAACTCTATCATCTATAACAGCAACAGACTTGTTTTTTACTCTCTCAAACTGGATAGATGTCATAGCAATAATTAATAACCAGAGAATAATAAATTATACATGATCAGTAATGTAATTATTAAAAGATATCAGATATCAAGAATAGCTTTAGCAAACCTCAATATATATAAAAAAGAATGTGAATAATGATATTGTTTTCCTGAAGGCTTATGATGCTGGTGTTCTAGTTATATTTTTATATTTGACTATTTCAATCATCTAATATGTGTATTGAATGTCTTTAAAAAATTTAACTTTATTAAAATATTCCAAATACGTATATTCAACTGTTAGTAATAGCATATCAAACAGGTTAGTATATGCACAACATTTTGAGAGAGATTATTCTCCCTTTTCAGGTGCTTCTGGCCTGACCAGTGACAGTACTAGCATGGGATTTGAAGCTGGACCCTTAGATTCTTCAGTATTGAATTTTAAGGTAACACTCTAACCAACTAAGCCATCCTGCCAAAGGCAAAAGTCTATAGCAATTGCATATACTTATCTATGAGGGTTTCTCCTGATTGAAAAGTGCTTGCAAGAACACAAACTGGTGATTAGAAAAGAGAAAACAGATGTGTCTAAGGTAGCAGATTATGTATGTGCCAATGAACATATGTTCAATTGGGAAAATACAAAAATATTGGATAGAAAAGGTACAAAGAAAAAAATTTAAAGATGGTGCTCACATGACAATAGAAAAACACCCCATAAGCCAACCTAATGTGACTATACATAATGTATGGAAACTACCTAATGTGACTATACATAATGTATGGAAACTACTAATCAACTTTGCTCTTAGGAAAAAGTGGAGAAATGATGAGGAACCTCATAGATAAGTATATGAAATTATTACAGACTGCTGCCTTTAGCAGGATGGTTCAGTTGGTTAGAGCATTACCTTAAAATTCAATACTTAAGAATCTAAGGGTGCAGATTCGAATCCCATGCTAGTACTGTCACTGGCCAGGCCAGCAACACCTGAAGAAGATGGGAAATAATACCTCTCGAAATGTTGTGCATATACTAACCTGTTTGATATGCTATTACTAATAGTTGAATGTATTTGGAATATTTAAATAAAGTTAAATTTTTCTAGACATTCAATACACATATTTTAAATATAGAGCTTGCAAATAAGCTCTTAACAAGCTTTGCTCTATAAATAATATTTGTAAATGCAAGCTTATTAAATTAGGTCATGTGACATCTGACTTGATATTTTTTTTAAAAAACCATATATTAGATCATGGAAATAATCCAATATAAAAATACAATGAATAATGATTGTTTCAGTATTCAGTAAATTATTAAGTAAATCAATTAAATACATTTTTTGATTAATATAAATTAATGAGATGTCAAATTAGTTTGATAAAAATAACTGCAAGTAAGGTCTTTTAATATCATTGTTAATAATTTATCAAATATTAAATGTCACATATCACTCAGACAACTTTTTACAAACACTTCCAATAATTGTTTTTTTCTTCAAAATCTCACAAGTACATTTTTCCATAAATTTATCTATTTATTTTTCTACTTTGTCTATTCTAGTTTTTTTCTCATTAATGTCTTTTAGTTAATAGTTTTTTCAATAACATTTTCAATATTTTTACATTTATGGCCTTGTATTTTTAATTTATCTTGTTCTATTCACCTGCATATTTAGATCTTCAATTTTGTTATTTTTTGTAACTGTATAAATTTTTCTCCTACATATAATAATCACTCCAAACAAAACATTATAAGTTTTTTTAGCTTATTCAGCCATTCTAATTTTTATTAATTTATTTATTAGTATTTCCACTAACAATTAACTAAAGTTTCAAATATTTAAAAGTATATTATCTGTCTGCCATTCAAAATTTTCTCTCTTTATTTGTTTACATTTATATAATGCGTACGCTTGTGGTTACCTTGGTGAGTACATCTGTTGTAAAATCAAATTAATATAATTTTTATTAATGCTACTAAACATTCTGTTAAGTTCATTACCTGTCATCTACTGCCAAATCCGATGCAATGACCCCTCCTTCTATCCCTTCTTAAATCAATCTTCATTAAATTTAGTGACACATCTAAATAAACATTGATTAAAACACTTTCTCTTACTTTTTTTTTTTTAAGAAAAAAATTTTAATCTTATGAATATTTTTCGATTCTTATAGAAATTTTATTAACAGTTATAGACTTTCATATCTATTTTTGCTCTTAAGAATATCATCAACAAATAATATAGCTTATAATTAAAAGACTTTTCCGAACTCAACAAAGCAAATATTAATCTCTTTTTTCAATATATCTTTCAGTAATTATTCTCCAGTTGCATCCTTTATATTCTAAATCCAATTTGTTCTTTAGATAAAAAGTGCACTATAATTTATTTGTTTAATACTTGTAATCGTATTTCTTATTAATACTTAGAAACATGCAAAATTAAACCAATGAAACTTCTCATATCATATAGAAGTAAAAAAATTTCTATGAACTCATAATTATTGAAAAAAAATTGAAAATCTATTAATATCTCTCAAAAACGAAAGTGAGACCAATAAGTGAAACAGATGTGTAATTGGCTCAGGAACTAAAATGGATAACGTAATTTTTTTAAATTAAACTAATAGCAACAAAATTACCTAAATAAAAAAGAATTTTTAATGAAAAGAACGCTCATCTCCCCACATCTCTTTCATGCAAAGTGGAAACATGTTTAGTAAATTTGTTTCCTGATTTAGTTATAAAATAAAATATTTATCAGTTAGTCTGAATATATTGAAATTCACAAATGAGAAAATAAATGAAGTTTCTAAAATGTTGCTAAAAGATAAAACTAAAAAATTTTATTAGCAATTAATCGCCAGGCGGAAAGTGAAAAATTATTTAATGTGTAAAAAGGAGAAAAAAAATAATACATATATTTAATTTAAAAAATACAGAAAATAAACAAAATTAAGCAAAATGTAATAATTTTTATTTAACGTACATGTGTTTTTAAATTATAATGACTACAGACTAGATTATTGGATAAATAAAGTTCTCATATCTGTACTTGAAGACTCTTGCTGAAGACTTTAGATTTTTGGAAGTATATACTTTGTGTCCAAATTAATAGTGCCATTCCTTTAGCAGTTAGTTGAAAGAGAAGCTTCAGTGTCAGATCAGTAAAACAGCAAGTCAGTTGGATTAGTAATTTATACCATGGTGAGAATTGGAGTTATAATGAGTTTATTGTTATGATCCTTTAGTCACACATATTATCAATGCAAACACTGGAGATGGTGGATCCTTTCATTTTCTGGATACTGCCTGGTTGCTTTTAAATGAGCCATATATCACACAGTAATTGCAGGTAACCACTACAGATTCTTCTTTGGAAATTTTTATAGTGACCAGCGGCAAAATAACTAGAAGTTTTGATCATGAAAAGTGTAGAATAATAATAATCTACATTCATGCAGGAATTGAAGAAAAGGGTGACCAATGAATGCAGTTAAAAAATTTTAGCTTATATATGTTTAAATAGGGAATTTGAACTCAAACTTTCAAGCACCCTTCAACTATCCACACTATCTCATACTACTAATACACATGACCACACACATGTAGAAAAGATAAATAATCACTGATATACATATCATCTCCCATATATATATAATCAGTGCTCAGTTTATATTAAGATAGCAAATCCTCATACTTTAATGGACAGACTTCAATCTATTCCAATCTCCAATTCTACAGCCACCCATACCATTGAAATCTGATGATGGAAAGCTCAAATCCCATGCTGATGCCAATATTATTGTCATGCCCATGTTGACCTCAAGTCATTCTGATCCCTCATTTATTGGACTTTACCCATTTAAATACCTAGAAGAGGAATGGGCAGGATGCAGGTTTAATGTGTAAATATTTGAAATACAGGCACTCTGTATGAAATACGAATATTGGTGATTATTTATCTTTTCTGCATGTGTGTGGTCATGTGTATGAGATAGTGTGGATAGTTGAAGGGTGCTTGAAAGTCTGAGTTTAAATCTCCTATACTTATATGTGTCTCTAGTTTTATTGTTCCCCTGTTTTCTTAGAAACAGCTAGAATCAGCATTATTAAAAATAACTCCAGATAATCTAGGATTTTTAAACTACTAATTAAATTCTTAACATTTCCAACTAATTATTTTTATTACAATATCAATTTTTTTTTATTACAACAGATTCAATTTTATTTCTAGAATAGACATTGTTTTACATAGTTTTAAAATAATCTTAATACAAAAAAAAATAAGTAATTTATTTATAAAGTTTACCTTTTAAAAAAAAATTGACATTACTTTGAAATTTAATCTTAACAGGGCCCATTATATGGATAATAGATCTCAGATCAGAGTAATTGATTAAAAACATCGTCTCTTACATTAGGCATTGTTTGAAATAGATAAAAAATGAACATTTATAAACACACAAATTTTTCTTTAAAGTTCCTTTTGCTTATAAAATGATTTACAAACTTATTTGCATGTATGTGTGATGAATATATTATATCACACATGTTTAAAAATTACAAAATAAAAATTTTAATAAGGAAATTTAAAATATTTATAACTTCTATACTGTTCTGACCTGATATTTGGAAAATATAATTTTCTATCTTTTTCATATATTGGGATGCAACAAAGAAGCATTTCAACTGCCCCAAGCAGTCATCAAAAAAACAAACAAATAAATAAATAAAAGAAATGTTCATTTCTTTATTATTATTTTTTTCATATTTAAATTTAATATTAGAGTTATAATTTTCCCATTTTCTTGTGCTGTCATCTGTCCACTAAATTCTCTAAAAACTCACTTTATTTTTACTGTCTGTTTACCTTGAACCTATCCCTCTCTTTTTCTCTTTGAACCTATCTGGAGGTTCTATTTCTTTTACTTAAGTTTGATATGTGTACTCTATAGCCACTGTATGAGTCCAAGATCTATCTGCCCTTTTAAATTCATTTGGCAGCTCTTTCTGCAAATTGCCAAAGTTTATGGTGATTAGCATATTTCTCTGGCTTTGGCCCAGCATGATTTGCTGCCATCTTGCAGACATGTTGTAGCAGATAGTTGTTATAAACTGCCCCTCTGATAATGGAAAGGCAGTTAGGGATCTCAGTTTGGCTTCTTGCTGATAAATAATAGAATATAGGTTTCTCATGGTATCCATGGATATTTTGCTTGGGAGATCTGATGCAGGAGTCCACATTGTTGCTTTTCACTCCAAAAACTCTGCATTAATGCATATCTATAGTCACCAAATATCTGTGGCTTAGTTCTTAATGTATGCCACCAGTCTTTTGCTGCTTCATGAAGATGATTGCATATTATTCTCTTTTAATCTTCCTGCCAATTATCAAATTTAAACATTTCTTTCAAGTTCTCTAAATGTAACAATGGGCTCTCTCTCCTACCTCTGCTGTAAAAACTTTTGCCTTAATGCTTTTCAGAATAATCTGGTTAGTTTGCCCATTTTTTCCCCCTTATTTATTTTATTTTTTTATTTTGCATTTTAGAGGATCTACTTGATGTTTTTGTTTTTTTTCTTGATTCCTATAGCAACTGTATTTAATTTTTAATGCTACAAATCTCAATTCTATGTCCTTTTTTGTTCTATTTCCCATTTTAAATTGATTACCACTTCTTTCTATATCTTGATGATAATTTATCTTTTAGTTCATCTTGGACCCTGTTTTTTTTTACTTATGATGCAAAATTTCATTTATCTGCTTATTATTCTTTCATATCCCTTCCATCTGTGCTACTGTTTTCCACCCTCTCTACTCTTATACTTCCTACTCTTAATTCTCTAATTACACCAACATTTTCTTTCACTATTTATTCTCTCAATGTTTTTACCTAACTTTTTCTCTACTGCCTCTATTGTCTTCTTATTTTAGGATACTCTAGTCATAATATTCTACTTCATTTCTTTTAATAATTTCTATTATTTGAAGTTGATTTCCTTTAATATTTTGCTCATTTCTAACATTATTGCCTGCAGACTTTCAACTTTTCCATTATCATAATGAACAGAATTTGCATATCTATTGTCTGTCTCTTCAACCATTAGAAGATTTTTAAACATAATGAGTCTCTTTTCTTCCCGTCCTTTCTTAGATGTCACACTATCACTTCTACTTTCAACTTCCATGTTATCAATAGACAATATTAAACACACCTATTTATTCTAAACTAAATTTTTTCTAGTATCAACAAAAAAGCTTTTAATTTTCAAATATTTGATTAAACTTTTTATCAAAATGATAAACTTTATTTTTTTAAACTACACTTTTTTCTTCAAACTTTATTCTATCTTTTTCTAATTATTTTTTTTAATAATAATATGTTTAAAAGACAAATTCCTTCTCCAAACAATCACTATTCACTGACTGACCTATCTATTTAATGAAAACTTTTATTGATCAACTGCTAATAGTCTACCAATTGCTTTAAAAAAATCTCCATTGTGTTTATAATCAAGCCCCATATGGGGAGCCATTTAAATAATAATACCATATGTACCAGAGACATATATGCCATCATGTGGGGCCACGACCAAATTAGTCTACCAGTTTGGAAAATTTATTTTGTATGAATGAATATATGATAATCTGGATATATTTAGAAATAATAATTGCTCCTGACACTAGTTCAACTTAGAGAATGAGACATATAACTATTAAACAATTGATAGATAGATAACAGCAAACTAGCAAGCAAATTTAAATAATCAAAATAATATTTATTAATTACAAAAATGAAAATATAAGAAAAAAAATCAATAAATTTAAAATCAATTAATTTGAATTATGGATGATTTTACTAAATAAGTGATCCAAAACATTTTATGATTGCCTAATATTCAGAAATCTTAATTACCTTTTTATCTCAGTAGTTCTTTAAAGACAAAACACAACTACTTTAATGATATAATATCTTAATTTAGAACTTATTTTTTTGTCTTATACTTGTGCATGCCAACCTTATCCAAAATAATCAGAGCCTAAAATGAATATGCCCTACCTATGATAAATAATATAGGTAATTCTAAATGTTGAGAGTGTGGAGTTTATCAGAAACTTTGCCAACAGAAGCTCCGAATTAGTAACACAAAATATTGTGGTGATAAAATGGAAGTCCCTGGTAATGAACTTAACTAAGACATAATAAAGACAGACTGCTATTCAAAAATATACTGAAATTATATATATCATTCTTTGGACAGAGATGTAACTTCCAAAGACAATAATAATAAAAGCTCTGGTAAATCTTGGATATTCTAAATGTGGGTAAATACATATCATACACATAACTTTATAATAACCTTTTAACAAAATAATCTAACAAATACTTTCATTAAATTAATGTCAATTGCACAAACCAAATACTTAAAGCAGTAACTGTTTCTTAAATCTAACATTTGCTTAATGTAAGACAATTTCCAAAGGGTCAATTAAAAATAATGCTCAATCTAAAGAAATAATTTTCTGGCTACAATAGTAAACTTTATCTATTGTTTAAATTTACAGAACATTTGTAAATAATGATTTATAAATGAGTATTTATATACAATACTCAACTAACATTCTGAGAAAATTGTTTTAAGAGTTAAAAAAATAATGAAGAATTAGAAAATCAATAAATCTTCAACAGCAATAAACTTAATCTAGATTATGATTAAACACCTATTGTTAATTACTAAAAGATAAGAAAAGTTAATATTTTATGGTTTTCATTAAGTACCCTCTATGAATGAGTTAGTATTTTATAGTTAAGTTAATATTTTATGCTTTTTATTAATGACCCTACATGCAAGGGTTACTAGCTATACATATTAGTTATAAATTACTTATTTAAAACTGAACAGAAATGATTTTATAATAAACATAAGGGTTATCAAAGTTTAATGACTAAAGACCAGATTACTGAATAAATAAAGTTCTCACATTTTTACTGGGAGACTTTTATGCTGCAGACTGATTTTTGGAAGTACATACTTTAATTATTGACCAAATTAGTAGTACTATTCCTTTAATAGGTAATTGAAAGAGAAGCTTCAGAGTAATGAAACAGCAGGTCAGTCAGGTCAGTAGTTTATATCAAGGTGGTAATTGGATTTATCTGGAAGACATGAATTCATCATTGGGATCCTTTAGCCACACATATTATCAATACAATCACTGAAGATGGTTGAATCTTTCATTTTCTAAAAACTTCATGGTTGGTTTTAAATGGGCCATGAATCACACAGTAATTGTGGATTACCACTGTAAATTCTTCTTTGAAAAAATTTATAGTGACAAGTGGCAAAATAACTAGAACTTTTGATCATGAAAAATGTAGAATAATAATAATCTATGTTCATGCAGAAATTGAAGAAAAGAGGGAATAGTGAATGCAAATAGTGAATGTAGCTAAAAAAAATTTAGCTTATATATGTCTCCGGTTCTATTGTTCCCCACC
The DNA here is from genome assembly GCA_028023455.1 of Epiperipatus broadwayi. NCBI lineage: Eukaryota > Metazoa > Onychophora > Udeonychophora > Euonychophora > Peripatidae > Epiperipatus > Epiperipatus broadwayi. Next base: position 387,310 of record JAQFVV010000397.1, on the reverse strand, counting down.
TGTTTTCTTGGAAATATCTAGAATTGGCATTATTAAAAATAACTCCAGTAATCTAGCATTTTTAAACTACTAATTAAATTCTTAACATTTCCAACTAATTACTTTTATTACAATGTCTATTTTTTTATTATAACAGATTAAATTTTATTTATAGATTATGCATTATTTTACACAGTTCTAAAATAATCTTATACAAAAAGATAAGTAATTTATTTATAAAATTTACTTTTTAAAAAAAAAAAAATTTTTTTTTTATACATTATTTTGAAATTTGGTTTAAATATTGCCCACTGCAAGGACAGTAGATTAAAAACATTATCTTTACATTGTTTGGAATAGATAAAAAAATAAACTTTTACAAACATCATGTAATTTTCTCTTTAAAAGTCTTTTCTTATAAAATGATTTACAAACTTATTTGTGTATATTATATCACTCACATTTAAAAATTGCAAATTAAAATTTTTAACTACAAAGTTTAAAATATTTACTACTTAAATATCTTTTTAACTCTTCTCTGACCTGATATTTGGAAAATATAATTTTTTTTTTCATGGGATGCAACAAAGAATCATTTCAATATGTATATATCAGTGATAAAGTATGACATTTTAGAAATTGAAGCACACTTCCTTTTTTTTAATAATGTTTTTACTTCAAATTTTATGTAATAGCACCTACTATATATATATTATACACATCTAGAAAAATCTAAAACTCTCTTATCTGTAAATCAGATAATACATTACCAATATATTTTTATCCTATAAATCCTTTTAACTTAAAAGTTTTAACTGTAAATTAGATCTTGTTTTGTTTGAACTTCTTATAATCAACAAGAATGAGTCAGTCGAGTGCATTCCATTTCCTACATATATAAAAACAATTGAACTGTTGCTAAAAAAAAGTTGAAAGTGAATTTTTTAAAAAGTTTTTGAAAGTTTTAGTGATTTTTTCTATGGAAGCACTCATTCCATTCAACACATTGACACTTCATTACTCGTATATATTTAAAATGTATTATTTAATTGAAGCTGGAGAAAAAATGCTACACAAAAAAGTTAAAGTGCTATTTATTCATTAGTTATTATGTATAACTGGATTTCTAAAATCTCAAAAATGACTATTTTAAAACTAATCTCCAATAAAATGTAGTCTTATGTTTTGAATGAGCATGGTGTTTCTAGAAAGTCATGCCAATAATGTTAATTATAACAACTATAACAAAAAGAATAAATAGCTATATTACTCTGCCTCTTTCTTTCCTAAAATCCTTATTTACAAGTGATTTCCAGCATAGACTAGGAAGACATGAGCTTATTACATCTATATATTAAATAAAACTATTTCTAGGCAATTTACAAGGGAAATAATTTGCTAAACCTAATAACACTTTAATTGTATACAAGCTATACATATTTATCCCAATGGTTAATGCTTCAATATAATCTATTCTAATTTATCCACAAATATCTTAACTTTTTAAGGTGAATCACTTTTATTTTTTCAATTGTTAATTTCAAATTGGGCTTGAATGTTCAGATTATGCTTCTCAGATTATTTCTTTATTCTAATTTATTTACCCCAAGGTCTGTCTAATTACATTATATTTAATAGTATTTAAACATTCTATTAATTGTGGTTTCCTAATTATTCCAATTACAAGTTAATAAATGCATAGGCATTCATTTACTAAGATAATTATTCTCTTTATCCTAATGTAACATTGACAATATGTTATGGATGCATAATAATACTATTTTAAAATAATCACATATGCACACATTTTTAAGTTTGGATACAATGTTTTAAATATAAATTTCTTACCCATCAATACTTTATAAAATTTCTTAATATTGAATTAATTTCATAAGTCATGCTAATAAATCTTAATAATAATCATTATTAAATATTTAAGAGCATCTTTTTGAATTATATCATGTTCACAGTATATGACCAAATTTAAATATGCCAAAGTTGAAATTCATCATAAATAGAGTTAATTAATGAAAGCACTATGGTTGTGTCATGTTATTAAATAACATCAATTAAATAAAAGTAAATGAATAAGAAAATCCTTAACAATTTTCATTCCATATTCAAATCATGATATATAAAATAACATCAAAAAGAATCTTTAGAAGCATGTATGACAGTGTTCATTAACTGCACATAGCAAAATAATAATAAATCATTCTTTTAATATCACAATACTCTAAATTCACTATTTCAAATATCTCAATATCACTCATGATACAGTACATGTAGCAAACATATGATAAATCCACAATAATATATAGAAATTGACATGGCTTGTAATAAATATATTCAGTAATTTCAAATGCTAGATGACTAAATTATAATTAATATTCCTTTACACAAACATATATACAATTCTGCATTTTTAAAAATCACACTTTATGAAGCAACACTAATTATATTTTAATCACATATAATATTAATAATAAAGCACTTTTTTCCCTCAGAGACTAATTAAATGTAAATTCTTACTATTACATATCTTCTTGAGCACTTTAAATTGAATTTAAGCATAAGAAAATAATAAATACTTTCATATGATTAAATATCTCTATAATTTTTCCAAAATTAACAACTCATAACATTTATCTCTTATCTAAATAATAATAATGATATTCATTTCCAAAGCTATAAAATTAATTACTACAACTTTTTTCTAACTAAAGGTACATGTATAAATACACATATAATTAATTATCCACAAGTGTTGAATAATTTTTATTTCAATAAATAAAAACTTTTAAAGTTTCAATTTTGACTGACTTATAATATATTTTTATTCTATCATTCGTCAAATGATATATTATTTATCAGATGAAGCTATTTAATAAAGCAAGTTGTTTTTGTGAATCACTTTATTTTAAATTCTTTATTTCTTCTTATCATATATTAAAATAATACTGTAATAAATTTCAAAGTATACATTAAATCCATAAATCTAACATACAAAAAATAGATTGCTTAATTTTTTCAAACAAGCATAATATTAAACTACCCCATATTTGAAAGCCAGTTACATATTTCAAATTTTTAACTGTGACTGATTTTGTATGAGCTAAGATTAATTATTTTGTAAGCTGAACAATGCTAATAGCATAGGACTTGCTCTCCCCCTATTAATTCTTCCTGTATTTGAAATATATTCTGACCTTTAAATATTATATAAAATATTATTATAAAATAAATATTTTCAAGGCCAACAACAAAAAGTTGAATTAACAAAGAGAAAAAATAAGAAAATTACACACATGATATATAAGTAAATACTTGAAAGATTTTTTTCCCCTCTATGTAAAAATTAATTAATTACAGATTCTTCTATAAATAAAAATCTTTTCCTAAATTAACCATGTAGCTTCTAATTGTAGATAGATTCAATCAGAAAAATTTTAAAACAATAAAATATAACTATTTCTGAACAGTGAAAATAATTTAAATTTTTGTTGATAATTTTTAATGTTTCTTATATATGCTCCATTTAATATCCATATTAAAATCTTAGGATTTTGCAAAAACTTTGTCAAACACTTTCAAATTATTATTGAAAGATATTGAATTGTAGCTTAAATAAATTTGAGGTAAGTTTTCAGTTGTAATAACAAAATCATGTTATATTGTATATGTGTTTATAAAATATTTATCAAGCAAATGAAAGGATCTGCTAACAGTATAAAATTAAAGAGATCAAAATTTGTTTAATTATTCATTCATAATTTTTTTTTACTCATCTAATATTTCAATTATCACTTGGTTGTCTATAACATGGCACTTTCCTATGAATTTGAATTCGATGTAAAGTCAGTTTTTTTTTCCATACAAATTCTTTTTCAATAATTGATTATATGGTAATCTACTGAAAAATAAGTTTACATTAGAAAATTGCAAAGAATCATACAATCTCTTACAATGTATCTAATTATTTTTTACCTTTATATAGTAATTAATGAGTCAAAATAATCTGGTTAATAATTAATAAATCACTAAAACACACCACAGGAGATTTGAATCCAGATTTTCAAGCTCCCTTTGGTCATCCACTCCATCTTTTACAACTGATACACATGACTACACACATGCAAAGGGGTTTCTGAAGAATGGGAGATTGGAGAAGATTGAAACCTATCCATTAAAGTTTGAATATTTGCCATCTTAATAAACTGAGTCCTGATTATATATGTGTGTGGGGGAGATGATGATCTGAACCAACTGATGAGTGCTAGTTCAACACAAAATACATATATTGGAGATCATTTATCTTTTTCACATATATGTGGTCATGTGTATCAGTTATATAAAATGGAGTTGATGACTAAAGAGATTCTGAAAGTCTGGATTTAAATCCTTTCTAATTAGATCTATCTTAAAGTGTATATACTATACAAATTTATGTTGCTTTTTGTTTCTAGATTCCATATGATTATTAATTAAATTTAATCCCTTATTTTGAAAACATTTTAGATAAAAAATATATACTGAAAATGTCTGAATAATAGAATTTAAATTATAAAAACAACTTTATTTAATTAAAAAGTAAATTTTTTAAAAGAATGATTTTAAAAGTCAAACTTACAATTTACCTACTTAAAGAAAACAAATAAGAAACATTTTCATTTATTAAACTAAAGTTTATAAAATTTACACTTACACACACACACACACATTTAAGTATGTACACACAAATAACTTAATCTTTTCATATATATGTGATATTTGAGCTTCCAAATTTGTATTAAGTTTAACTAAAATTTAATTATATTTGTATAACTTATATTCTTGATATCTTTCTTCTTTATTAACTTTAAATATGATATCCCTTATTCTCTTTTTTTTTTTGTGTGTATATTCACTTCAATATATATTTATGTGTGTAAACTAGATTATGAGTGTAAACTATAATAAACTTAAATTTAAAATTTTATTATTTTCTAAGTCAGGCTTTCAATACGATGTATCTTGTCAAAGCATAACCAAGAAATAAAATTAGCAAATTATTAGCAATATCCATCTGTGTAAAATGTGTAAATCAAACTGGCCACCAATTATTATAAATTGCATATTCTCCTGCAAAAGACTTCAGGCTATGTCATCATACAAAAGCTTGGCTAAGCAAATAATAAAGTTTTAAGCTTAAATTTATTACCACATTTGAGTTTCAGTTTTCTTATATATGTATGTGTGTTGTTGAAAATTATTTATTAGTTTTTAAATGATCAAAGAAACACAGAATTAAATCAGCAAAATATAATAGTTTCATTTAATTTTCAAGGTTATGTTTATTTCTTTATTCTTATCATTCCATTTAATTTTTTTTTAGGAATTAATTCAGAAATTTTTATATCATCAATTATCTAATGTTGTTTAATACCTTAAACCAATGCTTACATAACTAACAAGTTTCATTATAGATGTGGTTTATATAAATATGGGTGTGAGAATATTGAACATTTGTTGTCAAAGAGCAATCTATTATATTCAATAAAATAATTTTAATAAAATAAGACAAAGAAAGAAGCTGGACAAATTGATTTAGTATTAAAAAAAGAAGTAGATGAGTTTATTGTGCCTAATATAATGTTTTGAAAGAGAGACATATTTAACTTGGCAAAGAGTCTCTAGGCTTATGGATATGCAAAAATACTTCTGTTTTCATCTAAGAAAAAGCCATTTTACATAATATCACATTTATAAAAATTATTTTTAATTTTTAATTATTTAAAAAACTATCATAAAATTTCTCTTTGTGCCATACTTTTTAACAGTAATATTGTTATTATCTTCTCTTTTTTTATTATTAAAAAAAAAACATTATTAAAAGAATTCTCTACATTGTTAGATATTGATTTAAAGTTTTATTTAATTTTTTTTTATTATATTGGATATTAATTTTAGTACTTTATTACTTTAAAATAATCTATAACAATTATTAGTTTTAACTTCATATAATGCATCATTATTACTAACAGAATTGATTTTATTGTCTTTGTTATTATTACTTCTGCTGTTATTAATATTCAAATATAAAATCAAATAAATAAAACGATTGAAGTATTCATTGGTTTATCTGATTTTTTTTTTAATAATTAACATTCAAATATTTAAAATCAGTTTTAACTTATTAAAATAAATTTAAAAATTTATCAGGCAATATATATATATTGAAGTTGAGAATTCAACATAACAGATTACTGGAAGAGAAATTAACTTTTCATATCATTGATACAAAGGTATTCAGACAGAAAACATTATTGTTTTCTTCCTTAAATTGTGCCAGTATAACTTTCTATTGATACACTTTGCGTCTCTCTTTTCTTCATAGCGTAAGCATGTGTTTTAAAGACCTACAGCGGTCCCTAGTGACGATTTTTTCAGATGCTTATTGCTAAGGTTTACAGCCTTATTAAAACTATTACAAAAAGCAGAATTGTATATTTTTGAATATTGATTTCTTAATTTAATCTAAAGGGATCAGTATAACTGAAAACCAGCAAAGTCACAGTATTTTAGTCCTGCCCATTTATAATAGCATTCGTTCTTTATTCTTCAATTTCTAAAACATTTGCGAGATTACTTCGAGATAATTTTTGGAATGACGAAATCAAATTTTGCATATTTTATTAAATATTTTCCATTATTTTTAAACAATAATTGTCATTTATATTTTATCTTTAAAAATTAAAATAATAGAGTCTAGCATAAAGATAATAAAGAAAAATATGGTGTTACTATCATATGACACTGACCACCTAATGTCATTATGTGTCCATACCAACTCTGTATAAGATCTTTTGAAATATTCTAAAAATTATAAAGCAATTTTAATATTTTAAAGCAAAACTTAATACATTTCCTCAGAGATTGACATTTATTTATTCACTTGACTTTTAAAAATAAATTTCAAATTACATAATTTTATTCATTTTCTGAAGACTGTATTCTTGCAGATTATTAAATGATGTTTTATATCCTTTATTATTTTTATGAATTCATTGTTTCAGTATTTTCCAAGTTCAAAGGTGATTTTTTATAATGTTTTCCATTTGTAAAATATATTTCTATCAAATAAAGTTCAATTTATTGAATGCTGATACAGAATAATGGTTGAAAGACTACAATAAGTGTCAAAAGAGGGAACAATGGACCTGTTATGGTATGGGAAAGTTAATTATATAATAATAATAATAATATATCATTTTTAATAATAATAATAATAATAATAATAATAATAATAATAATAATAATAATAATAATAATAATAATAATAATAATAATAATAATAATAATAATAATAATAATAATAATAATAATAATAATAATAATAATAATAATAATAATAATTATATAATAATAATAATAATATATCATTTTTAATAATAATAATAATAATAATAATAATAACAACAACAACAACAACAACAACAGAAAACAAAAACTAGCAAAGTTATTCCATAAGTTTTCCTTGATGTAATTAACTTGCTAACTCTTGTTACAAAACTAAGGAAATAATAGTTTTGAAAAAATAAAGAATGATTTTTATCTCAATTACGAATGGTAAAACTGTTTGTGGGATGAATGAAGAAGTACATGTGGATGCTGCAAGAATGTAAATATGTATACAATAAATCAGACATTCATTTATTGAAAATAATCATACAAATGATAAATTTAATAACTATAAAATTAAAAAAAAAGATCATTTTGATTAATTATTTTTGTTTAAATATGAATAAACGTTTGTCGTTGAATAGCTACTATATTCCACTCAATGGCGTAGTTTTCATGCTTAAACTATAAAATATGATCATTCCCAGGCCGTTAATTATAATCATTTCGATGTGTTTTTTGTAATGCAAAAATAAAAACAAAAGAAATTCGTCTTTTTTAAATATTATTTAATTTTAAATATTATTTCTTATTAACGTATACAAATTAAATGATAATAATAAATCTATTTTTATTTGTCTTTTTTAGTTTGCTTTTTATTAGAAAAATCAATTTTCTATCAGAGATTTTTTTACTGGGGTTATGGCTTTTTTGTTGTTGTTGTTGTTTACCGCTATTTTTTATTTCAAATAGAATGACAACTAAAAGTAAAAGTTGTTACGGTTAGGTTTAGGGTTAGGTTTAGGGTTAGTATTAGGGTTAGGTTTAGGATTATTTTTCTGTTGTTTGTAATGCTAAAATAAAAAATATCAAAATCGTATTTTTGTAAATATTTTTTTTTACTAACATCTATAAAATAAATGATAACAATAAACATAAACTATATTCAACAAAGAATAACAGTAGTCAGAGAAAAGAAAAAAACTAAAACTTTTTTAAACAACAACAAATATATATATAATGTTTATAATATGTTTTTTATGACATTTAAAAAAAACGGGTACAATTGTACTTTTCTTACGGGATATTTTTGTGTTAATGCTCTTTTTTATTTCAAAAATATAGACACGTTACAACTTCTTTGTCTCGTGGAATGTTACGAACAGTACGTTACTTGACTCGTTACCTAATTCCAACTCACTTTATACATATATCTCGTCAACATTTACTACTTAAAACTTCAATACACTACGGTGTAAAAAGTCTGTTAATTATTACTTCACAAAATCTGAACATTTCAATACTTTAAAATAAAAAAAATCCAATGAAAACAACATTTCCATCTAATTCAAAAAAACACACTCTCTCCCCAAGCCGTAATCATCTTATAAACTGTGCAAATTCGAAAAATGTATTTGCTGCATAAAACATACATGCTGTACTGTGACGTGACATAGCGGCCTGCAATCTGTAGCACAACAAAAAAGTTGTATTATAGAAAATGCAGGTTCGAATGTGTCGGCCGCAGAAACGGCATTTTTATGTGTTTTAGTGCTAAAATGGCACCATCCAGTGGGATATGGGGGCTGTTCGATGAGTACCAAATAAACTATTGATTTATAAAATGTATTTATTATTTTGTTTACAGTGATTAGTTTATAGAACAAAAAAATGTTATATGATCAATTGTACTAAATATTCTAGAATAGATTTTGAAGTGGTAAAACCAACATCAAGTTTATTTTAACACTGATAAAAGAATTTAAAAATTATTTACTTATTTATAAATAATATAGATTGCTGAAAAGGAACAAAGATAAGATCTAGTCCTCATTTCTCAAAACCAGATAAATAACTCTCTCTCTCCCCTCTATTTTATTTTGGAAGGTCTAATACACTATAAGAAGCATTTTAATTAACAAATACTAAACTATACTTAGATAACAATGAGAAAGAACAATATGAGACATGTAAAACTCATCTAACAATATATATCCAGTTCTTAATGGAGATGTCAGTTGATGGAGAGAGTGATGTTTTATCTTTTTTCTCATGCTAAACATTGATAAAATTTTGTATAACACTGAAGAAATAATAAATTTTAGTCCATTAGTTCAAGAACAGAAGAAATCATATGGGTAAAAAATCCATTGCTAAAGGCATCTGACATGAGTCAGATAATGGTGATATTAATACAAATAAAGCAAGAAATAAAATAAATGAAGCAAAATTTAAAACAAGAATTAAAGCAGAGTCAAGAAGAGTGTAGAATAGAATAATAATAAATAAATAAAATAAAGAAATAAAATGGAGAAAGTACAACAAGATTTAAAACAAAAAATAAAAAGAAGGCAAGGGAAATTAAAAATACTTAAAAACAAAGTGGGATGTACAGCAACTAAATGGATAAAAAATAAATAAGTTTGGAAAAAACGGAAAATAAGCTAAATTAAAAAGATGTCAAATTAAAGCAGAATTGAACAATGCTGTAGAAATGGTTCAATCTAAAAGGAGTAAAAATTCAAATCAAAAGAACCATTCAGATAGATATGCAAACAAATTCAAGGTATTAGAAAGTAAAATAAGATTTATTGAAAAGGTGTGATAATAAATAATAAGAAAATAATAAATAGACCAAATGACTCAAAGAGAATATGATTTTTTTAGAAGATTTAAAGGAGAATGAAAAGAATTCTAATCCAGTGATGAAGAACATTGAAGAACAAACAGATAGCACTTAAAAACATTTATATTGAGTATACAATTCTAAAGGAAAGCATTAAGTGAAAATAGCTGTAACATTTATCCTATAAAAGATGTTGAAATTACAAAAGAGTTTTAAAATATAATTGATGCTAAAGATAAACTAAAGGTTCATAAAACTAAATTTGACATGAAATAGAACAAGTTCAAAAAGAAATAAATGGAAAAATGTCAGAAGTAATAAAAAATTTATTTTAGTAAAAGAAAATTCAAGAAGCTCAAACTTATTCAAAAGAAATAAATGGCAATAGAAAATTTCTAGAGAACAGAAAAATATTAGCAAAAGAGATGAAAAAGTAAAACATAAATTAGAGTGAAAAGGGAAAATCATGGGAGAAAATAAATAATTGTAAGTAGACATTTATCCCCCCCCCCCCCCTGAAGAGAAGAACATTGAAGCTGATAGCCTCAACAAATAATTATATAAAAAAATTTCTAATAGAAAACAAAATACTGGCAAAGCTATACAATTATTTTTTCTGGTGTGATTAATTTGCTAGATCTTTTTACAAATATATAAAAAAGAATAGTTTTGAAAAGTAAAGCATAATTTTTATGTTAACCCTGACTGGTAAAAATGATTGTGTAATGAGTGAAGATATACATGTGGATATTAAGCGAATATAAAGATGCACACACCTACACATCAATATATTCATTTATTGAAAATAATAATAATAATAATAATAATAATAATCCCCTTTTTTTTTTCCGGGTCCCCCCCCCTTCAATTGAAGGCCAATTACGCTCTGTTTTTTTTTAATAATTAGTACAAATGATAAATGTTAATAACTAAAAGAAAAAATAGTAGTAATAGCAGTAGTAGTAGTAGCAGCAGTAACAGTAGTAGTAATAGTAATTATCATTATTATTCTGATCAATTATTTTTTTATTTATATATAATATTGACCTATAAAATATATCTATTATTTTATTTGTGATGAATAATTTATAAAATAAAAAAAACCATGATGTAATTGAATCCAAATACATTCTAGAACAAAAAAAAAATTGAAGTGATAAAACCAATATTAAGTTTATTCTTTAGAACTGATAAAATAATAAAATATTTTATTTGGTTATTTATAAATAAGATGTACTATTGAAAAAGATCAAAGAGGGAAGAGAAATAATTAGACATCTTTTTCATTAACTACACTTCTAAGGAACTGGTATAATAATTTAAAATTCAAACATGTCTCTGCTATGACTGATCTATGAAACCTTCAATTGCAAAGTTAATTCCAAAACAAATAAAATTTAAAAAATCCTGACAAAAGCCACACCATTTAATATATTAAATAACGTCCTTGAAGTAGTCTCTGTAGATCACAATGGGAATGAAGAGAAAAGATGTTGAACTGGAAGAAAAAAAATAATCCCACAATGGACAGTAGAAAAAAATAATATAGCACAAATTATAACTTTCATATTAAAATAAACTATATTTTATAAAACTAGGAAGATATATATACTTTTTTAAATAAGTAATTGCCATTGCCTTATCATTTAATTATTAATGAAATTACAGTTAATGCTATATTAAATCTTATATTAGAGAATTGATATAAATATTTAATGTATATGTTAAATAGTTGTATTAATGCATTTACTATATAAGGCTAAAAGATAAACATTTTATGCATATGTTATTAGTGATATACATTAGTTATGATAAAGCAATGAGTGAGCAGGCTGACATTTACTTTATATATATATCTGGAATGAAGCCTCCATGTATTAAACGGAGTAAGTGTTTTTGTAGAAAAATTCACTAAAACTTTCAAAAGCTTTAATTAAAATTCAATCTAAAAAATTCACTAAAATATGTACAACTGGATGGACGGTTGAAGAGTTGGAGTGAAAAGTAGATTGAAGCCTGTTCATTAAAATATAAAGATTGGCTATCTTAATATATATCTGAGCACTTATAGCATATATGTGTAGAGATAGTAATCTGGACCAACTGATGATTGTTGGTTTAGCATGAAATACATATATTGGTGATTATTTATCTTTTCAACATATATGTGTTCAAGTGTATCAGTGTTATGAGATAGAGTGGAGAGTGGTGGGTGGTGTGAAAGTCTGTGTTCTTATACCTATACATTACATATATAGACACAGGTATATAATAAGCCTGTGTTTCAGTTATTTCATAGTAGAGATGTCTGCCCATCCTTTGTATATGTATTAATGGATTATGTCCTGTACATAAGGAGTCAAATTGACCTTGAGTCAACATGGGTGTGACAAGAATCTCGGCCTCAGGGTGGCCTTTGAACATTCCATCATCAGATTTTCAATTGGATGGATGGTTGAAGAGTTGAAGTGTAGAGTAGATTGAAGCCTGTCCATTAGGGATGGTAATCTGGACCAACTGATGATTGCTGGTTTAACATGGAATATGTATATTGGTGATTATTTATCTTTTCAACATATATGTGTTCAAGTGTATCAGTGTTATGAGATAGAGTGGAGAGTGGTGGGTGGTGTGAAAGTCTGTGTTTGTATACCCTATATATTAAAATATGTACATATTCAACCTCACAAAATCGAACCAATGAGTTGCACATACAATAATGCAATAAGAACAACAAGTACATTAATGTATATAAGCTATTTTATGATAAGTAAAAATTAATCTCAACTATTTTGTTAAACATAAAAAAAAAAAAATGAACTATTCAAATCTTTTTTATTGTATGGAATTTCTTTTGACTTTCAACTTTTTTACTATGAGTTGAATTGTTTTTATATAGGGCCAAAAATGAATTTGACCAACTCATGATATGTTGATTATAAGAAGTTCACACAATGCTAAAATATAATTTACAATTAAAACTTAAGAATGTTAAAAGCATTTGTAAGATAAAAATATATTGATAATGTATTATCTATATTTAAACTAATAGCGGTCTGATTAACATAAAAAAGGAATGAATAATTCAAACTCATTATTTTTTAATGGAATTTCTGTTGATTTACATTTTTTTGCCAAAAGTTGGATTGTTTTTATATATGGCAAGGAATGAGTTTGACCAATGCATTATATGTTGATTATAAGAAGTTCACATAATGCTAAAATCTAATTTACAATTAAAAATTAACAATATTAAAAGCATTTGGTAGATAAAAATATATTAATAATGTATTATCTACATTGTAATGGTCAGATTTGTACATTCACATAACAAAATCCAGAGTCCAGGTAAAATACAATGAAGCCAATTAAAATGGGATGGTACATTCCAGAATCCAAACCAAAGCTCCAATTTATTCACTAGAACTCTGATTTAACACAATATAAATGGCATTTCTGAGGTTGCACACAGGCCTTAATTTTAATCACAAGCCAGCTCCAAACAGGAAGAAACATAAAACCCTATGGCTAACCACACATGTATCACATAAAATTGGACTAAACATCTATTAATGGCTAAAATAATATTGACATTTTGTATAAGAATATCTGATAATATAATTAATAAGTAAGTGGATTGGATTGAGATATGATAAAAGAATAATGAAGACAGGATAAATTTAAATATATTTATTAAAATTATTAGTAATGAAAAACAGAATAAGTTAAATTACATTGTTTAGGGAACACATTGAGATTAAATAGATGCTCAAAGGCATTATACAGTGGAATATAATCAGTCCGGAGTAATATAGTGTTCGTACGCATTTAAATGTATTACCTGACTTTTGTGCTCAGTGAATAATCTATGCATATAAGAATTTAATATTCCAACATAATATTCATTTAATATCATAGTTTTCCAAGTGATAAATAACAATGCTAGCCAGAAATATAATTTAATTACTACAGTGATAATATTGCGACTGTTTACTAAGTTTCTCTAATATTCAAACCTAATAATATAGCTTGATTATGATGTGAATCATCATCCATCAAACTAAAGGTTATCTTAGTTTTAGATAAATCCCAAATAACATATAAAGAGAACTGGTCAAACTAGCCCTACATACATTCACTATAGGCACTTAAAATAAGCTAAAAAGAGAGAGGAGCTACTTAAATAAATTAATATCCTCATTTAATAAACAATTAATTCACATCAGATTTAATAAAAAGGGAGGGAAAGCATATATAAAAGAATCAGAAATAATGAAAATAACTAAATAAGCCTTATTAATGTTTCCCTGGCCAGAATTCTATTACTAAGTAAAACTATGCTTAAAATCATAATTTATCAGTATAACAAAGCAAACCATAACAATTATAAATGAAATCGAATTTAGAGTTAATTTAAATTACTGCAATGATCACAAGGTGATCAGTTATTAATTAAGAAATTTTAATTTCAAAATAGCAATTTGGATGTAATATAACTAAGCTTTATATCATAATTACTAAATTGAAGATAGAAATATTATCTTTGGGATAAAATTATTAAAATATATCTGTTCACTACTTCGAAATATATTTGGCATATCATCACATATCCTTAAATAAAATATTAAGAATTTAAATATATAAAAGAGAATAGAGAGTAAAACAGAATTTAATTAACAAAATAATTATTAAGTTTACTCTTTAACAGGTTCATGGTAATAGATTTTACAGAGCTATTCTACAGTAAATCAAGTGAGTTTTACAGGTTGAAGTAAAATAAAGATTTGAACTATTAGATTTTAAACTGGGGTTTATTTAAATTTACTATAGCTATAGTTTTGAAAATTAATAATCAAAGTTCATCTGAGAGCTCTTGTGGTAGTCGTACAGGTTATTACCTAATTCCTGGGCAGGAGCTTGTCTCTTGACTTTGTTCTCTAGATAGGCAGCAGCTTTCTACTTGAAGTACTATTGTAATAGGTTTCTATCAGAAAGGTTATCTATTGCTATGTTGGCTTGTACCAATTTGGCACTATGATGGAGATGAAGATCAGCATTCCTCAGGCGTGAGGAATAGCACAATCCACCTAACTACTTGACCATCCTAAAACTCAAATGGGCATGGATTTGGCTAAAATTTGACTGAGTATATATGTAGCAAAAAACAGCCTATTTACATTTGCTCATGATGAAATTATATTTTTAATAAACAAAATTTTCCCAGTGAAGTTAGCAATTAGCACCTTTAAAATTTGATATTTTTAGAGACCAAAATGGCTTTTAGCTTTTGTTTAATCCATGAACAGGATGTTTTCTTATATTTGGCCATTTACTTTCCCACAAGATTTTAGCAATTGATAAAGTTGGCTAAATCTTGTTTACAACATAAAATATATTTTAACAAACATTGTCTTTAATAAAATTTTGATTTCATCATCCTGACATACTAAACGCAGGTGTGGCATGATAAAATTTTTACAGATTATTTTTAAATAATTTAAAAAATAGCAAACAACCAAATAATAAGACGCTATATATTATAACGATCGAAATGCAAGTGAAGATCGAATCTAACCGCAAACTACTATATCTGCTCTACAAGGTGCCATCTAGGCATTTAAACCTAGAAAAATTTATAGAGTAGGCAGATATGCGCTGTTAAGATTCCACTTTATTTAAATATTCAGATCGTTAGCCCAAGTCACTAGCTCAGTGGAATAGCAGAGATAATAAAATATAAATTTTATATCTTAAATATAAAAGAGTAAAAGCCACTGCCAGAAATTAACACATAAAAATATTTATTTACGCACATATAAAATAACATTTAAATTTTGAGGAATAAATTCAACATTTTAGATTTTTCTATTAATCTTTAGTTTTACATTTAAGTAAATTACAACCATGAGTTTAATATCTATTTAGTGAGTTGAGGATGAATAGACTACATAGATCTGCATTTGAAAAGAAAATATTCTTCCCTGATTTAACCTTAGGCAACAAATTTCGCAATCAAACCGGAAACAATCCATCTGATACATGTATGTATTCAATGTAGCATGAAAATACGACAATACAAAATACTATACTGTCAGGAATGTACATCTGAACAGTAAGTAGAATTAGAGAAGACATTGTCTCTCCACCAACAGGAATGTCACATCTGTTGGCGAGTAGAACAATAAACATAAAACTCCATAGGAATGGACTGCAGTCCTTTGCCATCTTACAAACCCATCCATAGGCAAACAGAAGGTGTGTGGCGTATATTTATAATCCTGCCCGTAGCGGATCTCATACTACATCTACAATTACACAAATATATCCAATCCATTGAACCAATTCAACTACGAAATGAATAACCTAAGATTACCCTCCCTTAATATAACTTTACAAAACTATATAGCCATTCACGCCCGACTTAAATTTAACATTTAAATACGTTTGCACCGATTATTTTTATAAATTTGTTTTTAAAATGGTGAGTATAGATCGGCTGCACAGATTACATGGTCAAAAACATCCAAATAAAACACAATCGATCAAAATACAAAATCATCGATAACGTCAATTGCAAAAGGGAATACACAAGGCCCCATGGCATTCATCATAATCATTGACCTATATATTCTAATCAAATGTGAAAACTTCAACATAATCAACCGCTAACGAATCTATGCAACGTCTATACCCAACCTAAATTTCATCATTTAAAATTTAAACAATAAATAATTTATACAATAAGAAAAAAAAAATGGAAATGATTTTTATCAATCGGAAAACATATAAAATTAAACATTATTAATTTAATTTTAAACTTAAAAAAGTCAGATAGAAGTTCATAAGCTTGAACGAAAGTTCTTAATTATTTTTAAATTTAGAGTTCATGTCAATATAGCTTACGGTAGAAGAGTCTAGGTTTCTGCTTTTAATTCCCGCAATGCCTCCATTGGAAGATAATGTTCTGGAGATGGCAATAGCTGGTTCAAGGTATCACAGTCTTTTCATTTTTTTTTATACAGAGAGTGTGGTATGTGCGTCCTACCACATTTCTCAAACACAAAATGCTGGAACTATCCGAAAAAACTGTATTTCCCTTTTTATATTATCCATACGGATTCAATCAACAAAATGTCACTAATCCATCACTTTCGTTAGGGTCCAGGCCAAGGCTTAGTGCTTCCATTGGTCAAGCTAATTTCTCTTCATTTTCTTATCTATCTTTCATCAGATCATTTTAATTATACAAGAGCCCAAGGGCCAGTTTGGTTTTCGATAATTCATAAACAATCATTTCCATTTACAGATTACATTAATTAATACCTGTTTTTATTTTTAAATCTTGTACTTTTTTATAAAAAAGTACGTTCAAATACTTATTTGTTTTTTAAAAAAAAAATATTTTTAAAGTTTGGCCTCTGTGCGAATGTATATACGTTTAACAAACATTTTAATTTTAGCGTTTAGTTTTTTACTTTTATTTGCGAACTTTTAAGTTTTTATTTTAAATTAATGTAACGACATATTTATATATCGTTACAATATATATATATATGATGGTGGTACATGGAATATATCTATATATATATATATATGCGATCTAAACAAAATAAAGTATAAAATTAATTTTATTATTTAAACTAAATCGCATTTTAAGTTATATACGATCTTTTAAATATGTGAAAATTGTTAGGGCAAGTAAAATAAAACATTATTTAAAAAAATGATGTAATGTGCTTCCGTTCCTAAAAAAGTCATGCTTCATCACTGATATATATATAAAGCAGAACATGAAAATTAACAAAAATACAAATACTTTTTTTATAATGTAAATATTTTAAGAGATATTTGGGATATAGTTAATTTAAAATCTCTATTCAATATATCCATCCAAAATTATGTAATAAAACACTTGTACAAATCAATATTACATGTAATACATATGGTAAATAATTAGGGTGTATAATTTTAAAACTAATAAATTATTAATTTACCAGTGTGCATGAATTCATATAATGAGTTTAATAGAATTTTAAAATATCACTTAAATGAAAATTCTACAGATTATCCATATACAGTTTTATTTAGTTAGTTAGTGATTTCATTATTAGTGTTTGAATTTTTTTTTATCAAATGACAAGCAAATTTTTGATTCTTATATATTATTTATTTGTACATAATTTTGTAATAAAATTATATTAATTGCCTGGTGATTCTCATTTTCATTAATACGCTTATTTATTTTATTTTGGATAGAATAAATATTTGTGAATATCAACTATTTTGATGAGCTATAACACAATTTCATTATGAGCTTTACTATTATTGTCCACATGATAATTAATATTTGTCCCATGACTTGTCCCAATAAGCTAATGTAATAAAGGCATTGGGGTTTAGTAGATCATATATAAGCCACATGCAAATGGAGCTCATAAATTATAAAATATTGTGGTTTAAGATAGATAAGTGAGCTTTTAGTTTAGATTAAATATTTTATTATTCAAGCTCTATAGTATATGAAATAAATGAATTTATATACATGTTCTTTATATGAATGTCCAGTTATTATGTATAGTTATATACATAATATTCTTAAGGTGAGAATACATAAGATGATTTCCCCAATTTACCTTACCATTATATAATTTGTCTATTTTAACATAGGCCTCTTACATAAAATGGCATTGCTAATTTATGTCTATACTTTATTTTTAAAATGGTTTCTTTAATGTAAGACTCATTACTGAATAAACAACCCTGCAATTACAATGTATACTGTGCATGTAAATACAGTCTTTTGCAGTAGAATAGTGCATTCTTTTTCAATACCCATAATTATATTTAAATACAGTCTAAAGAAAATCTAAAAAACATTTCTAATTTTCAATCTGACTAAATACAGGTTAAGCAAAATCTGAAAATATTTCCAAATTCCAATCAGATTTTGGGAGAGGTGGTTTGTATAGCAGTCCATAGCAATTCCAATTAACTGTCCAGAATTGATTACTGAAATCTCTTAAGTGATAAATCATTCAATTTCCTTTTCCCTTTTAGTAAATGAGTATCTAGATATTATGTGGTAGAGATAAACTAAGAATAAAAAGCAGCTCAAAACTCTTACTATCAGGCAATTGGCAAATCTGATGAATAGTGTTTTATCCTTCACTATTCCCCTATGAAGATATATTGGAGAGACCTTTATCTGCAGTATACTATTTTATGTATTTTCCCTTATGGTTTATCTATGAGTATAAAGGAATTTAAATAAAATTTTAAATAATAATATTTAAAATTTAACTGCATTTTATATAATATTTAAATCTATTATTAAATAATAATATTAGATGTTATACTGTTTAAACATTTCATTAACATTATTGCATGCATTTAATTCTCTTATTAATGCTTTTTAGCAAACTAAAGAAATTAGATCAATTCACTTATGTTTAACTTACATAAATTACTTTTAATTGTAAAATTTATTTAAATTCCAATCTTATAATATTGTAGATTAATGATGTGAATTCATGCAATGTGACTTTTCCTTTATTGAAATCAGAAATTTCTTAGCCAATATGACAAAAGTAATATTTTTCCTATTACCATTTCCTAATCTGTTCAACATCCATGTTCTACCCCATTTTTACTACATTATTTTTACCCATTTATTATTTTCTATGCCAACATAAAAAACAAAAATTGACTTTCATACCATTACTTAATCAATACTTATTTTCTCATAACTTGATTACTTTACATTTTCTATTTGTAAGCTTTTACATTCTATTAACAATGCTCAATATTTTCTACAACTTCATTAGACCATTTATAATTCAAATTATTCCATTTATTGTGTATATTCTCTTGTTACCAAAGATCTTATTTGAGGTTTAAAAAATAAACAATTTTCCTTTCTATTATAATAAAATGATTTCTGCTTATTTTTATATTAGAATGAAATCTTAGAATGACATAATCTCATTCTTCATCAATTGAATTTAATCTCTTTCTTTTGTTACTTTTAATAAATGTTAATGGAGAAAATCATAATTTGTGGAAATAAGCAATAAAAAATTATAACAATATGACTAAAACTACTTTCATTTAACAATGCAATTTAATAAATATTTTACTCTTAGGTGTTATATTGATTCAGTTACCAAATGGTTGTATTTAATAGATGATAAATAAGGCCAACAACAGTTACAGATATAGAAAAACCTTAGGACAGAATATGAAATAGATGTCAGTTGTTTGCAGTGTGATTAAACACAATCATTAAAAAAAATATATTTTTAAAATTTTCTTCTTTAAAAAATTTAACCAGAAACATTAGCTTTAAGCTAGCCATGATTATAACTGTACCAATTGTATAGAGCAATTTTTCATTTAAGTACAGCTTTTACGTTATATGCAAGATGGGTCCCTATAAGGAATATGCTTATCTAAGTTTTGCATTGCTTATATAATCTTTCTAAACACTTATCTAAAACAAAATGATAATAACCCATGATAGAGAATAGTTTTCAATCTGGATGCTCAGGAACACAGAAGCTAAACTTTCCATACAGTAGTCTCACCATGTGCAAGCCAGAGTAATCAATGGATGCATGATCACATGATGTTTAGTGGTTTTTAATGTTCAGGTACACTAGAATGATGCCAATAATGACTCAAAGTTAATCATAACTAGCACTACTTTGCTTTTTATATTTAAAAAAATCTAATAGAGAAAGAAAAATTAACTAAATTAAAAACTGGAAATTTGGAACAAAAACATAAAAAAATAGAAAGTGATACATTTTATTACTGTAAATAAAATTTTAATCATATTATTATATTTTTTTATTACTTGGACTTTTATGCAATAACAGCTGTTGATAGCAAAAGAGAGAGACTAAAGTCACTTAGGGAAGAATGAGATTATACCAATAAGATTTTATCTAATATTAAAAACAAATTCCAAGTTATATCAGACATAAATATCACATTAAATAAGTTATTTTTATATAATTTATTGTAATTATTATTTACAAATTTTGCCATTGAATATAATACACAATTAAATTATAAATTAACTAATATCTTTGCAATCATTTTATTAAAAGAATAAATTATAATTTAAGCTAATTAAAATGTAAAATAAATTATTTAATTATATAAAATAATGAATTATAGATGTACAAAGTAAATTAAAAAAATAAGATTGATGCCAAAAAAAAATATTCAAATTGGGATACCTCAGTTAGAAAAAGGATTTTAAAAAATATTGACTTCAAAAACATTTTCACTTAAAAATTTACAGAGAATATTCCATAACTAGTTCAAATATTAATTAAAATCTTTTTATATAATTATTGATAAAATTGGATGCTTTTAAAAATTATTTAAAATATTTTAATCAAAACAAGACACTATATATACATCACAAAGTCATTTTCTTTCAAATTTTAATTTCATGGTAGAAATTTATTATCATATATTTAAAAAAAATACTGAAATTCATGTAACAAATAATTTTTTTTTCTCATGAGTCATAGCATCAGCCGGGAAGCGAACCTGCTAACCCCAGACAACTGCTTGTAAAGCAGCTGTTGCTGACTTCTTGAACCAATGCTTGACAGTAACAAATAGTTTATCAATTAAACTCTTTACTTTGCAAATAATGAAGTGGAAAAAATTTTAATTTCTTTATTTAATTTTTTTTATATAAAAAATTTTGTATTACTGATTTTTTTTAATAACCTTTATTGTTAAAAGGAGGTTGCCTTGACAACAGTTTGAAATTGTTGATTGTATTGATATTGGGATTGACTAAGTGTTGACTGTTTTATAATATATACATATGTCTATTTCAATATTTTTTTCAGAATTTTTAAAATAATGACATGTAATAGACTGTCCATGAAGAAAATGAACAATAGGCAAGTAATTATGAATATGATCCTAATGATTATTGAAGCTTTACATCAGGGGTAAGGAAGATGTTGATCACAATCCATGGGTGGACTGCTATAATCTGAAATAAGACAAAATAATGAAAAACAACCTTGCATTATGCTAGACTAGCTAACTGTACATAAAAGAAATACATTTTTACACACATGCAGCTACTATAGAAAAGAATTAACTTTGCACAATCAAGGTGACTATGTATGTGTAATCAGACAAACTAGCCAATTAATGTGTAGATGATAAATTCTTTCACTTGAAATGCACTATAATGTTCTAAGTAGATTATAAATTTATTAACTTGAATATGTTCATTGTACAATGCAATGCCAAAATGGGATTATTAAATAACATTCAGTTGTTTATGATGCTGATCATTGTGTTGTTGTTATAACAGGTCACAGGTTTAAGTAATTTATCATTAAAAATAGTATTTTATCATATCTGAAACAAGTACAAAAAAAAAGAAAGATATACAATTTTAATACAGAATAAAAAAAAAACAATTTTTCTTCACAATGGTTAATGCAAAATGTATGTGATATATATATCATGCAAATGTGTCACCTCCAAAAAAAAAAAACATTGAAAGGCATTTTAAAATCATGAATACAAGCTTTGATAAAGATTTTCCATTTAAAAAGTGAATTATAGAAATAAAAGTTGATCAGTCAACAATCATATTTTGTCAAACTGGTTATTAAATCTAAAGCTATAACAGTTGCATCATTTTGTATGAGCTATATGTTAACAAACATAAGAAATCTTTTGCATATGGAGAAATAATAAAAGCATTTCTAAAGTCAGTGATTCACTATTTGAATTATTCAAGAACAAAAACAATTTTTCCCCAATTAAGTAGTGTATAACTTTCCCACAGAACTGTCAGGCATAGCATACAAAAATTATAAATTCTGATCTGATTGAATAACTGATTGAAGATATAATTAATTGCATTTGTTTTTCCTTGCAGTTTGATGAATCTCTCAACATATTGGACATGAAAGAATAATTATTAATAATATTTCCTTTAAAAAAGAAAAAGCAAAGAGAATATGCTTAATGCACTTTCAAAAAATATAAAGAGAAAAAAAAATCAATTTATAAAGTTGTATTGATGATAACTAATGGAATGCTATTATTATTTGTAATTATTAATTTTATTACATTATAATATATACCTATAAATTGTAGATAAAATTACATTTTAGACCTTGTCCTGCAAAATTCTGGCCAGAACTGCTTTACATTTATGTCCAATATTGCTTACCAATACTTCAATAAGGCATTCATTTTCAAGATGATTGTGATTGTATTCCAACCAGGAATATCACACATAATTGTTGGCACCTTCCATGATTATAATAATATTCAGGATTCTTTTCATTACTGTTAGTCTACCTACTTAATTTATCTTTGCATAAATGAAAACCCTAAAAAAACTACTTTATTTCTTTTATTGATGAAAGTATTATATTTCCATAGATCATTTAATTCTTTCAGCTTATTACAGAAATATAAACAAAAGCAATTATTATTTCTCTCTAGAGTCATTTCCTCTATCGATGACTCAAGTTTACCGTATATAGTGCTAGAGTAGAAACAAAGCAATTAAATTATTTTTATTACATTGCATAAAGCTGTGTATGTTGTATTAAAGTTAGTGGTAAATTTAACAAACAACACTATGTCCATCTACACTGTAAAAAATACATTGAATAATAATGTGCTATTTGTTTTTACAGTAATAATATTAATAGCCTGATTTGTAGATCAAAGTTATGTGATACGTCTGAGCACAAGCGGCAGTTAAGCACATTTTCGTTTATCAGAATCAAACTGATATTTTCGTTTTTACCTCTACTCAACTAGGAATCGATCTAAAAATCTTTAAATCTAGAGTGTAGCCCTTTATTACTACATTAAACCACTCAGGATTATTTATTTATTAATTAATTAAATTTCTATAGGATAATTGTCACATTTTATTTTTCAATTGAATATATATAAAGATTTTAAACATGATTTTTAAAACAATTAACTTTTTATATCATTAAAACAAATTTTTTCGGTTTAATATTAATGGTGGAAATAAGAACCACATCCGTAAAATGGATCTTAAAGCAAATTAATAGTTTTATAGTTAATACTTTTATTAGTGGCTAGAATTAAATGCTCTAAATTTTTTCTCTCTCTAATTACGATGGCCTTTGGGATATCAACAAAAGTATAATGGCAAACTTTTACAGAAGACCTCATTAAATAGTTCATGTTTTGACATAAGCAATAAATTAACGAACTTTATTGATAAGATTAATCTTCAAATGCCATTGTTTTCTTTTATTTTTATTAATTGACTTATTTTTAGTAAAGTCTAATTATTCTAACAAATTGATCACATAATCACTTGATAATGCTTAAAGCATTTTCAAATCATTTTTAAGGTGGGCTAACGTTATGTTCATTAACTAAATCAGAATAAGAAATAAGTTTACAGCTATAATAAATATACCACAAATGTCCTTACATGAGAATTATAAATATATTGAATGTATATAAAAGACTATGTCTATTCTCTGCTCCTTAAATAGGTATACAGTTGAATTGCCAAGGGAATATTATTCAAATAAAGGTTAAAGTTATTACATCTTATTGATATATAATACAGTAATACTCCTAAAAAAATACTCAAAATATTAAGCCAAATCTTTTACTTCTTAACTTCTGTATTAGATGTTGATAGCACAAATTTATCTCTCATTAATCTCCTCTCCTGTTTTAATTATAATAGTATAAAGTACCAAGTGGCACAAACAATAAATTAATCTTTATTAACTAGGTTAATTTTCAAAGGTATTTTGATGCTACTAAATGATTTATTTTTAGCAAGTCTAATTACTTTTCCAAACTGATTACATAACTGGGTAATATTTAAAGCATTTTAAAACATTTTAAAATTGGACCCATATTTTGCTCACTAGTTAAATCTATAATAATTAATAAATTAATTATAACTTTTATTTATCATAAGGTTTTTTTTATTTATTTAAGAAACTTATTATTAACAAATATTATAAAGGAACACACAAAGTTTCGAATTAGAAGATAGATTCACTTAGTGGCTTCAAATTCTTCAATTCTACTATCATTAGTTATATAATTCATGCTCTGAAATTAGCCATAACAAACAGCCAAAGATTTAGATAATTAATATCCATTCTAATATTCCAACTTAGAATTTATTTAAATAATTATTAGAATAAAAAATGTGATGAATATAAATATGTAGATAACGAAATTGAGTAAAGATCTAAAGAAAAGTACTAGATAATAGCACGAAATTGCTGACTAGTAAAAATATGGAATTATATATATATATATTTTAACCAATAAATATAAAGAGGTGAGAATCGATCTTAACGAACAGTAGTTTCAACAGATGCTGCACAAAGGACAACCTAAAATTGTAACTCAATATATAGCTAAATTCAGCAGGTTCATAACATATGTCACAATAAAAGGACATATAGAGGAAGCATTGTACTAAAATATAATAAAAATAATACTATTAATAAATCATGAGGAGGAATCTTGATTCACTCTATCAAAAGTAAAAGAATTTTAATATTGTGAATATATGCCATTTAAGTTACATTTAATTTTTTTTCTTCTACAAAGATTTAATACAACTATCATCCACCTTCTAAAGATCTTCTAAGCATTTCATTGCATTGATCACATAAAACATTATTTAATTCTTATTAAATTTTGAAGTATTCTTTTACAATTTACACCACTTTAAATCCTTCTTTGAATGTAAAATTTTAATATCAAAATAAATTTAATAATATGGTTCATGAAATTATATTAGAGTATCTCAGGGTAATATGATTTCATAAAATCTTTTGACTCTAGATTTATTCAATGTTGAATGAAATCCTAATTAATAAAACACATACGACATACACTTCTCCTAAGCTAATGTCTTATCATAATTATAACAATAACAATATTATTGCTAACTTAAGTAAACTAAAACATGATCTCTTAATTTTAGAATAAGATAATAAATAATCTAGGATTACACTCAGATGTTAAAAATAGGTAAAGGATTTTGTAGCCATCGTAAACAACCTAGAATAAATCTACTTAAACACTTTCTAAATATGAATTAGGTTTTTGTAAATTAAGTTTTATTATATAATAACAAATATGATCTTCAAATATGAAGATTTTAAAATAAACATGTACACTGTTTCGAAATAAACAAATCAAATTAGTTAAGTTATCCAAAATGACAAATCCAATTATAATTCCTTATTAAACAAAATACGTTTTTCTTAGAAAAAAATTAATATTTAAATAATTCAATAAAGTGATTCATCAATTTCAATGTCATGTACCCTTTTAGCAAATACACTTAAAATAATTTATATTTTATAAGCATTTAAATTTTTAATCAATATATGAAATGATTTCTGTTTGATAAGTGGAGTGAAGTGAATAAACGAATATGAGAAATTTCTTAAAAAATAATAACAAATATTTATTTACAGGAAAACAAAAAACAAAATCACAAACATTCCATACTTAAATCCACATAATCAAAGTTTTTCACAATGTTATTTCCTCAAAATTTATAACAGAAAGATTAAAAAATTTACATAATGTTTTATTAAAATAAATTCCATTGAATTAAGCAAAAATAATTCATTAGATTAAAATAAACTTTCTGTTGTTTAATTATCAAAAAGTTCTCACTTATTAGTGCATTCATACAATAATAACCTTCATATAAGTAGTATCCCTTTTATGGATATTTAACATTCTTAATAATAATAATAATAATAATAATAATAATAATAATAATAATAATAATAATAATAATAATAATAATAATAATAATAATAATAATAATAATAATAATAATAATAATAATAATAATAATAATAATAATAATAATAATAATAATAATAATAATAATAATAATAATAATAATAATAATAATAATAAAATAATAATAATAATAATAATAATAATAATAATAATAATAATAATAATAATAATAATAATAATAATAATAATAATAATAATAATAATAATAATAATAATAATAATAATAATAATAATAATAATAATAATAATAATAATAATAATAATAATAATAATAATAATAATAATAATAATAATAATAATAATAATAATAATAATAATAAATAATAATAGCAGCTTACCAATCCAGTGATAAAGGAGTGATAAGACAAATGTATATTGTCTACTTATGCCTAAAATAAACTTTTAATTTTTTTTAATTAATTATTTATCATATTTAGTCCTGACAATTAGCAAAGCTTAACTATAGTACTTACACATTTACAATGTATTATTCACATTTAAGCCAACCATGAATGCTATAGAGGTAAGGCAGAATTCCTCAATACCTTGACAAAACCACTACGCTTTATTAAATATGCTACAAACTACAAACAATATTCATCTTCAAGTAATAAAGTAAGGCAAAGTGAAAGCATTTGATGGCATAGCTCATAAGACACACCTACTTTTGAAGATTAATAAAAGATCTAGGACTTTGTCACTAGGCAGGAAAAATAATGAGAATGCACAGCAGGGACAGAACATTAAATAAGAAATAACTTAAAAATAAAGTGAGCCTAAGCTACAATCTTCAAAATATATTCTATGAGCATACAAATCCTAGCAAGACCATAACTAATAATAAAGATACAAATGCACAATCCCTTTTTGAAAATAAGGTAGAAAAATAATGATGGAGACTAACACTATCTTTAAATATACTGGCATATAAGCGCACTCCTAAAATAGAGAGAATAAATCTACTATCTCTAACAAAATTATTACAGCTAACTAATATGAAATATAATAAATAACTATAGTTAATGCAAATATAGCTACATTCGCAGTAGGCAAGAAATAATCATAAAATAAATAGAAGAAACATACATCCATTTCATAAATAAATTATTCATATTTTAAAAGGAAACACATAATATTTTAAATAATGCAAATATGAAAAAGTACTTTCTGAGAACATTAACCTATAATATTTCAAAATATAGCTTATGGTATGATAAATCATAATATAAATAAATTCACCCTTTTTACCATCAAATAAATAAATTAAATAATGCCCTTTTGCTTCCTTCTTGGATCATTCTCCATTAAACTTGAACATGAAGAAGAATGTTAGCAAGAATACCTTATGGACAGCCAATGTATCCATTATTGGATATTCTTAGTGAGTTGCAAATAATTCTGCTAGTAAGTATATGATAAATTTACATTCTTGAATTTAAATTAGAATAAATGTTCATGATATTACAGCAAATATCTCTCTCAAGTACTTGAATTCAAGTTTTTAAATTAAACCATTATACAAATTATTCTAAATTTGTATTAGCAATGTGAATATTGTATCAAAGAGTACTTCTGATAAATAACATTTATTAAACATTATTAAATATTTGCAGGAGAAAATATTTAATTCAATTAACATCTTCACGACCCCAGTGGTTTCCATGGAAACATTTCGATGTAAGAAATAACTTACAGGTTTTAAACATTTTGCAGGCATTATAAAATAATTAAAATGTAGAAAAGCTATTTAAGTTCATTAAATAAAATATTATTTTTACAGGTAGATTTTATATTTCATTTTCATTAAATAAAACTTTTAAATTTCACATAATATTTATCAAACAGTTTGTGACAAACTAATTTTTATTATTACCCTGCTTGGAGAAAATGATTTTTTTCTACAGGAGAAAAAACGGAAATAGTCATGTGAATTCTTTTATTTGTGCTTTAAATAAGTTAACAAGAAAATGTCTTTTATTTAAATGAGTGCAAAAATATTTTATTGAAGTATAAATTATTATTAATTTAACTCTTTCTTTTGTAGATTTAAATCATTTTTAAAATGTCTAAAATATCCATTCTCTATGTCAAAATATAATTTTTATTTTGAATTTTAAAGTCTTTTTACTTTAGGTAAATGAATTGGAGACAATTTGACATAAATGAATATTTTAAAGAAAATATAGAGAAATTATTAACATTTTCTATAATGTTCTTGCCAATAAAATAGTTAAATATTCAGATACAATTTTAATTATAACACAGTCATTCAGGAGGTCTGTAAAATTGACAATTGTTCTTGTGTCATGATAAAGGCAATAGCAATAACTTTTGAAGTTTTCCAGTGCAGTACATTTAGAATATAATATTCTAAACGTTGTAATAGTGAAACATGTTACTAATAGACCTGGCAGGTATGGAGATTTCAGTTCCTTTGATGTTTCAGTTCAGATAAGTGTGCCTAAATAGTTTTATTCCAGCTATTGTACTCAGCTTAAAAAAAAAAAAGTTTAAAAAAATTACATTTTTTAAAAATTTTAAATACAACTGCTACAAATTAAACAATTGAAGTGAAGTGAGAAAAGTGTGTGATGATTTCTGAATGAGATCAGGTGCCAGTCTCACCTTATTTATACTATTGGTCATGTGATCATTTTACCAGACTTTATTAATCTTTTAATCTACAACCACTTCCCTGATTAGTTTGAATCTTTGATTTATTTATTACTAGGGAAGGTTAATCAAAAATTACCTAATTAATATTCAATTTTACAATAAATCAACACTATATTAATTGAAAACACTTCCTGGTACAATAAGATAATTAATTTACAATTACAGAAGACAGAATAAAATAAAAATATATAATTAAAATTTATATCTTTAATAAAACAATAATTGCAATGAAATCAAGTCATATATCACATGACTTAATTTAATAAGCTTGTATTACAAATGTTATATAATGAGCATTCCAATAGTTCTTAACAAGCTTTTCAGAATATTCCTATCTCCAGACTGTTTTCTAGCTCTGGCTTTCATCAGTGAGGGACTAGGATATTCAAGCATTAGTTTTAAAATACCAGGTCAACTCCAGCACTTTATTTTATGTTTAAGTATTAAGTAGAAAATCTGACATTTTTAGATCTGGTATTTTAAATCTAATGCTTGAATATTTTAGCACCTCACTGACAAAATCCAGAGCTAGAAACTAGTCTGAGGATAGGGGTGTTCTGAAAAGCTTGTTAAGAGCTATCAGCATGCTCATTAAATAACATTAATAAAACAAATATTTCAAATAATATTTCATACAATTATTATTTAAATCTAGACAAGTATCTCAGAATATAAATTTAAATTGTCTTTAAGAATATGTTAAAAATAAATAATGTTAAAATAAATATAATATTTATACATTCATTCATCATTTATTCACCTATTGCTTTTAAAAGCTGTATTTTTAATAACTAGTTTTATTATACTCTTTGTAATTAAATTAGTCTAAAATATTTAACTATAATATTATGTGGTTACATTAAAAATGAATTAAAATATTAGAGCTTTAGTTTAAGTACTAGCAAACCAAAAATATAGGGTTTGATCCTGGTTTCTTAATCCTAAAAATTAATATAAGCTCTTTGAAATATTTTAACAGTTTTATTAGGACTAAATTAGCATTGTTAACTTAAAATTACACTATTTTTCATTGACATTACCAGTTATTTAAATATTTAAAGACCTTAGCAAGATAAACACTTATTTAAGTTAAAACTTTTATTATTTAAGTTGTGGCATTATAAAATACTAGAAACAATTTATTTGTAACAAAGTTGAATCATATAATTTTTTGTAGATGTCTTGGACAAAATTTGACATAACATTTAGCTTCTGCCAAAGCTAAAGGTATATATATAATCAAAATTATCCCAAATTCAAAACTCAAACAAACTAACCAAAAAAATAAAAAATAAAATCTACAACACAACCAATGGTTTTACTGCTACAAGCAGACTTTTCAAGTGTAAAAAACTACAACACTACAACATATTTATATTAAACATTACCCACAAATCCATTTACTTCCCATCCACCCTTAATATTAAAAGAAATTTTAAATAAGTTAATTACTTTAGAATCATAAATTTTCAATAATAAAGATTCTTTAATTCTTCTTTTTATTTCATTTCTCTCTCAAAAAACAACAACCTTAGCTTCCTCAAAATTAATAGTGTGGCCTATATTTTTTTCATGGATGTACAAAGCAGAACTAAGATATTTATTTCTAATCCTACTTTTATGTACTTTTATTCTTTCATTTAAACTCAAACTAGTCTCACCTATATAAATCTTCTTACAAAAACAAGGGATAATATACACTACACCAGGAATAGTCTTCCTATCAAAAATTTCCTTTTAATCATTTATCACATTTAAAATCTGTTATCCATTTACTACAATCTCTTCTAGCAATATTTTCACTTTAGTTTCATTTTAATGTCTTCATTTTTTCAAGGATATTAGTAATATTCATTTGTTATCTTATCATGGATTTTACTTTTGATTCCTTCTGTAATTTTCAATAAATATCTTTCCATGCTTTGTTATGTGATTTAGACTCTTGGTATTGTTCTTCTATTAAGTATCCAAGATCTCAAATCCATATGTAAAAACTAGTAAAAAACATCTATTACAAACTTTAATATTTATTTTTAATACAAAATTATATTTACCAAAACACTCCATCCAAGTTTAATTCTATAATTAATTTCAACTATCATATTTTCATGTGTATCAACTTTGGACTTAAGTTTGCAAGAAAAAATAAGCTAGCTTTAAAAGTGTTTATAGCCCAGTGGATTTGTAAATTAAGAAAAAGCATTTGATTCTATAAATATTTCTATAGTGATTAAAAATTTGGACCATTCATATAAATATCCAAGATATATTATCTTCTGAAGAATATTTATTAGAATGACTAGATTTTATGGTGACACAAGATTTCTTATAAAATTTTCTACAGCCATTTTACAAGAAATATTCTGTGGATTAAAATTGGATGCTAAGAAAATAAA
Source organism: Epiperipatus broadwayi (assembly GCA_028023455.1). Taxonomy (NCBI): domain Eukaryota; kingdom Metazoa; phylum Onychophora; class Udeonychophora; order Euonychophora; family Peripatidae; genus Epiperipatus; species Epiperipatus broadwayi. The sequence goes on along the minus strand of JAQFVV010000397.1, from coordinate 355,402 downwards.
AATAAATAGAGATTATTTAAGTGATCTAGAGTTATATTTGTTTCTGCTTCAGAGATTTAGGACATGTTGCAAGAGTTATTGGGTAAAAAAATATGAAGTAAAAATAAATACTAAAAAAACTAAAGGAATGTTCAATGAATTTTCATAGAAAACAAAATTAATATTAATACTACAAATATCTTGGTTACATATCTAGGTTCACATAACATTTATATATGAAAGAATAATGTAGCTCCATTACTATAAATGCCTTATTAATTTTTTTTAATTGTTTGTTTGAAGAGACAATTTTCACAATAAATTTAAAATATATAATAACAAACATAAAATATTAAATGTTTAAAGAGCTAACATAGTATAAAAACTATAAAAGAAAGAAATAAAATAAAAAATAAAGAATGTAAACCTTTTCATTTATTTTTTTAAATTTATTTATAAATTATACATTTTAATATGTTAGTTTCAAAATTAGAATATTTTTAATGTCCTAAAATAAAATGTTTAACAAACTGAGAATTATGATTCATCAATCATTATTTATAAGTTTTTTTTCACTCTCTCTTTTTTTTTTTTGTAAAAATACAACTCTTCTTGGGTTTGTTTTTCTAACAACAGTATATATTAATTTGTTTGCCAAATATTTATTTAATAATATTGATAAAGATGAGAAATAAAAATAAATTATAAACAGAATTGACTCAATTTATATACAAATGCACATACATATACATATACATTGCATGCAAAAACATCTATATATTGTAAATAATATTATATAGCCAATTTCTTAACTAATTTAAAAAAATGTAATTAATGTTGTAAAATAAATTTTAATTTCCTTTATTAATTTAAAAATAATTTTAAATTAAAATAAGACACTTTATTATAATATACAAACATACTTATTAAAATTGTACACATATCTCAAAACATCTATAAATTTTATTCTTTTTAGTTTATTTCATTTTTTTAAATATATAACTTTTATGAAAAAATGTATTAAAAAATCTATAATTCATGTTATCATTTTGAAAAGTCCATTGGAAAGAAAAATATTTTTTCTATATTGTGAATTATCATTATTATTCTATACATTCAAATAGGATAAATTTGTAGCTTTTTGGCTTCAAAGCATTGATGAGCCATAGCAGTAAGTGAAATAGTTAAAGATAAATTAATTATTAAGCACTGAAATATATTTTAAATTTGTACAACACACATTGCATATAGGTGTCCCTATCTGGTTAAATTAACCTTTATACTGAACCAAATGAAATTATATACTATTAATATAATTAGCCTAGATGTAAAATTTAAATATTTTTGTATCAGTTAACACATGTGTGAGCATATATATACATGGTCATATTTATGTTCAGACAACTTACTTGATTGAAGTAATTACTTTTTATATAACATTTGTAAATAAATTTGATATAATTTATTTTTGTTATTGAAGAAAATGTATGTTATGTCAGACCTTTAATTGTATTTGATGATGATGATTATTATTATTATTACCATCGCCACCACTCCCATCACACTACTACTACTACTACTACTACTACTACTACTACTACTACTACTACTACTACTACTACTACTACTACTACTACTACTATTATTATTATTATCAAATTAATAAAATTATTATAGTGAAAGTATTTAATATTAGATTAAATATTTAGTCTTTATTCTTGCATGCAAATGTTCAGCAGAATCATCTGCTATTGAAGACCTAGTCAATAACAAAATATGATGTGTGGGTTCTATATACTTCTTTTTAAAACTATGTAGTTTACATCTATGATTAAGAATTATAATTTAAGCTAGATCTGTGGTATTATTCACGGCAATTTTTTAAGTCTGCTAATTTTATTAACATGATATATGATTAGTTTATTTATGGCCAGTAAAACATAGGGTAGCAATGATTCTGAGTTGAGTTAATCATCATCATGATTTCACCACTTAATGATTACAGCATTTATTGCACATTTACATAATAGTGTTACAAACTCATTTGCACATGCTGTACATGCTTATCAGCATTATGCTTTTTAAATCTAGTACAAATAGTTGCTATGTGCTGTGGCTTATGCATTTTTCTATTAAGTGCAAATGGTTCTACAAAGTGTGACCATGAGCAATAGATATACTTACATTTATATGTATGATTTTGTTTTTTTTGTTGTTTTTTTTCATTTAATTATAAATGGTACAATTGAGACCCCAATGATCTTGGTGGCCAGTGTAACAAAATGGTTGCATAATGTGGAAATCAAATATAATTGTATATCTGAGACTCAAGAGGCCATGTATATTGTCCAAGATCACAAAGAATAGAAAAATATTATAAGGAAATAATGTGACAAAAATACATAAGAACATGAGTACTAAATGATGGATAATTTATTGGGAGACAGGTACACTAAAGTATTAAAAAAATTGGATAAGGCTTTTGATTGCTGGAGTGTCTTCCTGGGGGTTGTGATGATGGTGTTTTAGTTGTATGTTGGACTATTTCCATCATCTGAATGTCTTTAGAAAAATTTAACTTTATTTAAATATTACAAATACATTTAATAGTTAATAATAGCACATCAAACAGATTACTATATGCACAACATTTCAAGAGGTATAATTCTCCCCTCTTCTTCAGATATTGCTAGCCTGATCAGTGAGACCTGAAGAAAGAGTAGAATAATATCTCTTGAAATGTTGTACATAAACCTGTGTGCTATTACTAACAATTGAAAGTTAAATTTTTCTATGATAGAAATGATCCAACATATAAATACAACTTTGATTGCTGGAGTTTGTTTAAACATATTTTCAGTTACTGGTGATGAATGGAGAACTTTGCCATAAACTTAAGGACATGTTGATGACATGTGATTACATAAGGTGTTTCTACATCAGGCAATATATCAATTTAAAAGTTTGTTATATCCATGTAATGAATCTCAGATTTTGTTTATATACAGCCTTTAAATCCAAGGAAACTAGTTATCTCTTTCAATGAATATTAATATCAACCTCTAAGTCTCAAAACAATGAGGCTTAACTTTCAATAGAATCTTAATATTCATATATTTTATCAGAATCAAACTCTAAATCTCAGAATGAAACTCTAAATCTTAGTCAATATTTAAACTAGACATGTGATTTCAAAGATTTCACAGAGTTATTAGTATTTAAGATTTAGATTGCCCATAGAGTCTACATTTAAGAAGCCTCCTGGTTTGTTAATATATCATGCATTCTATTATCTGATAGTTGAAGTGAATGAATAATTTTATCCATTAAGTTTCTATCTGTATTAATAATCTGAGAAATATATTTATAATTGCAAACTTTTTCTAATTAAATACTATAAATCTGTTTTTTCTTCTTTTTAGAAAAACCATTAAACATTTTAGCTTTCTTAGCATTTGTATTGAACTGAGTACTATCCTTTTCCAATATCTATATATCCGTATAAACTTTTCATGACCCAAGTTCTACAGAGTATTAACAAATATATAATTAATCTCTACACACATTTTGATTACCTTTAAAAGTAAATGTATGCCAGATTAATAACAGTAGATGACCAAATCATATCCTCAAACACATAACTCTAAAGCATTACTTGGAAAAATAGACAGTCTTTCCTGGTTAATCAAACCCCAGGAATAATATATATATTTTTAGAAATACAACTGTATTTCTTATTGTAACTAGTATTATACTTTTAAAATTTGAGATGCTCTTCATTTTTTTCTTAGACACCATCAGCAAAACGGTTCACTGAACACATCATCTCAAAGTTATTATTTTTTTACTTGGAATAAATTTTCCCTGTACTAACATAGTAATCTCTCTAAGTGTATTAACGTTTATTTATCCATGTAATAAAAAAAAACCCAGTGGAAATTGCTGAGCTAAAAATTTTAAAATAATATGTAATAAAACAAATAACAAAATAAATTTCTAAATGATTCCTTTACTTAATCATATTAAATATTAATAGTACATACAATTGTTATTAAATATTAATGCCAATAAGATTTATACAAAATTTAATAGTAATTTGTGGTTTTAATAGCAATAATAAAATTCTTTTGATAGATTTACAGTTCAGTTTTATTTAATTCTTTGATAGTTGAGATAGGCAGACATAACTACAACTTAAATAAAGAAAATTTAACTCTTATCTTACCACTGATATCTCTTTTAATCTAGAATAAATGCTTACTATGGCCATGGATTTTAAAGGTTTCTCATATACCATTCTTGTTTCTATAATTTGTTAAATATAAACTGGTCAGGATTCTCAGTGTAATATAGGCAAGGTGGCTGAAATCAATACTTAATTGAAACAGCAGGATTGGAAGATATCATTGATGTATGTATGTGGTGGTTTAGCAATGATTTCTGGTTTTTTCTCCTAGGTAGGCAATGGTTTCTCTTTGATAAAGCATTTTTCTTACATACTCTGAATCTATTTCTACATACTTCTCAATGAAGATCAAACAATAACTCCTGCAATCATATGCTTCTTTTTTTTATTTTACTACTATATTACCTTCTCACCTGCTCCATGTCACTTTTTATATACTCTTTGCCAATCTTCTGTGCATGCACCTTGTCATATATTTTCTTTCTTCATTCTTCTAAGAATTGAATCCCATGCAATAGTTATGTTCCTAGATGTTTTCTTTCTATTTATTTTCTAAAATATTTACACTATGAACAGACAAATTTTTTTCATTTGAATCATAGTATGCCTTTCCAGCTGTATAATAACATAACCTTTACAACAGAATGAAAGCTGTACTTAACAAAAAAAATAGTTTAAAAAAAAACAATTTATTTATATTTCTTTTCTCAATAATTTTAAAGTTAAATTAATCTTATAATTATACTTATTGTGATCTGACATTCAAATTGGCCATATTTAATTGGAAAAACACATTGTTGCTTTTAAACATATTTTTTAATTACACATAAATATTTGTTGAGCTACTAAGAGAATATTTCTTCCACATATTAATAAAAATATGACGTATATACACATTTTATCTTGCTTTCAGCAATCTCCACTTTTTTTAATGTATGTCAATATATGTTGTACCATGTTAATGGTGAAATGCCTCCCTGATCAGATGAAGAATCAAAATCTGGATAAATTGGCTAATTTTATTCTTAAAGAGTTTATGTTAATTTATTTTAATCATGCCTGTCATATTTAACTGTCTTATAAGCTGAGTATAATGAGAGTGTTTTGAGATATATTTGCATTTAAAGCTACTTAGCATCTATTCAAACTAAATCCGGCTTCTTTTTTTATTATTATTATTATTATTATTATTATTATTATTATTATTATTATTATTATTATTATTATTATTATTATTATTATTATTATTATTATTATTATTATTATTATTATTATTATTATTATTATTATTATTATTATTATTATTATTATTATTATTATTATTATTATTATTATTATTATTATTATTATTATTATTATTATTATTATTATTATTATTATTATTATTATTATTATTATTATTATTATTATTATTATTATTATTATTATTATTATTATTATTATTATTATTATTATTATTATTACTACTGCTGCTACTGCTACTGCTACTACTACTACTACTACTACTACTATTATTATTATTATTATTATTATTATTATTACTGCTACTGCTACTGCTACTGCTACTGCTACTACTACTACTACTACTACTATTATTATTATTATTATTATTATTATTATTATTATTATTATTATTATGTTTCAAAGCAAAACTTTATTGAGTCTAAAAAGTTACAGAGTCACATATAGTATTATATTGATTTGTTACAAATGTAAAACAAATTACAACAATGTTCAGTATATAAGTCTTTATCAATTCTGCATACTTTCCTTCTTGTTTTAAATTTGGTCTTCTATTTAGCTCAGTTTGTGCTTGCATTTTTTGAAGTTGGAAAAAATGCTGATGTTGAAAATGTCTTCGTCTATCTTATTGGCCTTTATATTTCATAGACTGGATCTTTGTTTCAAGTGTGACCATGTGGCTGCAAACACATCTGGTTGAGCTAGGATGCTGTCTCTTTTTCTGAACAGTTCTAGTTTTATTGAATATGTTGCTGGGTGGCATCGAGGGTTATTGGCAAGTGCAAAAGTGCATCTGGTACACCAGTAGGCATAAAGGCTGTATGTTGCTGCACAAATAGCAGGGCTGTTGCCTTTTTTAAATGTATTTATTATTTCATCAATTGAAATGATAGCCTTTCTGTATGTGGTAAACATTGTACGACATATTGTTTCTAGGGCACTGCAGGAATGAAAAAAATGATCTTGTGTCTTTTCTTCTCTATGACATAGCCCATGCATGGGGTCTATATTTGTATAGAATCTACGAAATCTAAGGAAATGGGTTGTGGGTAGAGCATTGAGATTAAGCTTAAGTAAAAAATCAAAAAATTTTGGTTCTAATGACCATTTTCTGAACTGTTGCAGTAGTTGCCTGTTGTCTATTCCAAGAACTGATGGATGTAGATTAGGTGTCTGGTTTGGATATAGTATATTATAAATGTCCCAATATGTATACTTGTTGTCATTATTGAGTGATATTTTGTTGTATATTGGCTTGAGTTCTTCAATCAGTGTGGATAGATATCTATATGAAGGGGGTGGTCTGTCTGTGGGTTTTATACTGATTATACCCTCCAGGTCTGGAAATCTTTTTATGGTTGCTGTTATTAGATTTACTGATTTCTGTGTGTAAAAAAATTGATTGTATGGAGTCCAAGTCCATTGCTATGTGGTGGTCTGCTCAGATTTTTTAAAGAGATTGCCACTGTCTTTCTCTTCCATATTAGTTTGTTACAGATTGATGAGATTTTAGATATGAATGTTTTTGCAAATTTGATTATAGGTGTGTAGTATGTAATTTTTATAATTATAAGTTGATTAAATAGTGCTACCTTTGCGTATATTGACAGGTATGACTTTTCAAGTGAGGCTGTGATTTTTTCAGCATCTTTTTTTAATTTATTTCGAATTTTTTGCCTCATTCCATTGGTTCCAAGGTAGAATGGGAAACCAAGGAAAGCAGATGGTTTACCATTAAACATCTCTGTACAGTGGTTGCCTATGTGTATATTGACCATGCAGCAGTTTTATTTGTGTTAATTTTTAAATTAAAATTTGAGGTATAATTCTTGATTATCTCTTGTAATATGGGAAGGTTCTTTTTAGAGGGGAGGAAAACAGTTACATCGTCCATATAGGCTATGCATGATATATTTAATGCAGTGTTTAGAATTTGAATGCCTTTTATTTTTTTCTGTATCTCTATTAATAGAGGATTTTTATATATTGTAAAGAGCAAGGCACTTAGGGGGATCCTTGTGGGATGGATTGACTCGGTCTGAAGGCTGGTGATTTTTTCCCATTCAACGTGATGTGAATTTCATGACTGAGTAGCAGATTGGCTATTATATATAGTAGGAATGGAGGTGTTGTTGTTTTTTTCAGCACATCTAATAATTTGGCTATAGGCACTGAGTCAAAAACTGCCTCAATGTCTAGTTGAACTATAATTGGTGCATATTTCTTTCTTTTTTTTACTACTTCGATAATTGTTTTTTACATTAAGGCACCCTGGCTAATGGATCCTTTTTTGGCATATTGTGCTGATGATAACACAGGGAGTATGTGTTGTTCTATTTTTCCTTTATCACTCTTTCAAGAATTTTTATTCCTAAAGGTCCCATAAATTGGTCATAGATTAGATAAAGATGATATTGCTGTTGGTTTTTTGTTAAATGGAACCATTGCAATTGGGTATAGACTTTGTTATGTTGTAAATTTTTTGGGATATGTAATTTGCTAGATCACACAGGTATTTTGCTGTGAAGTGACTAAGATGTTTAAACACAAATTTGGGAATTCCTTGTGGTCCTGGGTGACATGTGTTTGTTATTGTTGCAAGTTGAAATACAATGTCAGTTGTTGTTATGGGTGTGTCTGTTTCAGGGTCTTCAAATATGTCTTCATTTGGTATGTACACACTCTGTTTTTGCAGTTTTTTTTTTAAAGTGTTGATATATTGGGTTTATCATGTTATGTCCAGCTGTTATAGAGCCATATATTTCAAGTGCCATAGGCACTCTGACTGTGGATGGGTATCCCAATGCCCACCATATGTATGCTCTGGTCCAAGTATGTTGTTGTGTAAGGCTTTTTTTTTTCTTTTTTATTGCTACATATTGCTTTAGTGTATTGCATGTATTGTTGTACATTTCTGTAAGTTTTTTAATTTGTGTTTGATTATCTGTAGTTGGTCTTGAAATGGTTATTCTTTTATGTAGTGCATCTGCCAAAGCTAATAATCTGGTGGGGGGTGTTGAATTGCAAGTAATATAATTAATGTAGAAAGAAAGTATATTGGTGAATGCTATATACTTTTGTACTGGATCGAGTGACATGTTTTGAAGTTTTTGGAGCATTATATATGTTTCTGAATATAAGAATTCAGTTGTTTGTGCTGGAAGAAGTATTCGCATAGTCTTTTGGAGACTATTGTTGTATTCTGTATTTTTGTTAGGTCGAGGGTGATGAACTGGGCACTATGATCTGAAATTATAGATGGACAGAGTTCAAGATTAAAATAATGATGTAACATTGGTGAGTAGAAACACAAATCAATAAGTGACTTATATCTATTGTTATTAAAAGATATTGAGTTTGATGGGAGAAAACCTTCAGCACTCATAAGTGGGATTGTTATTTGATGGATCCATTTGGTGACAAAAGTTTGGTAGGTCATGTTAAAATCTCCCAGGAGTATTATGGGATTTGGTGTTGCTGTAATCATTGAATTTATTGTTGCTATTATTCTGGAGATGATGACAGGGCCTGGTGGTATATATACAAATACTAGGTTAAGTGTGATATTTTTATGATGGAGTGTTAATATGATAAGATTAGAGTCAATATATATAATTTTAAAAGAATCGAAAGGGCAGTTGTGGGATATTATTTTTTTTTTTTTTTTTTTTTTTTTTTTTTTTTTTTTTTTTTTTTTTTTTTTTTTTTTTTTTTTTTTTTTTTTTTTTTTTTTTTTTTTTTTTTTTTTTTTTTTTTTTTTTTTTTTTTTTTTATTATTATTATTATTATTATTATTATTATTATTATTATTATTATTATTATTATTATTATTATTATTATTATTATTATTATTATTATTATTTTTTTTATTATTATTATTATTATTATTATTATTATTATTATTATTATTATTATTATTATTATTATTACTATTATTATTATTATTATTATTATTATTATTATGTTTCAAAGGATTAACTTTATTAGTATTCTAAAAGGTTATACAAGTTACATTTGACAACATAGTTCTTATATATAAATTGGTTTCACAAAACTACATATGTACAATGTTTTGATCAGTGATTGTATGCGTTATCAAACTAGAAGTATTTAGGAAAAAAACCAGTTTAACAAAGTCAATGATGATCACTCAATCATACGATTATATTTAATTAGATATACTTCAATTAAATTAAATCAGGAGTGTGTCTAATGTGTGTCAGTAGACTTCAGAACTAGCACAAGGACCCATGTTAGATATAGTTTTTTGTTAGTGCTTTTATATAAGTTCTTGTATATTCCATGTTTCAATGTACTTAGATTGATCAGTAATCTTCATGTCTCTTTCACGTATGGTTTGCAGCTTATTTCTGAACGTGTTTGGATGTCTTCTTGGATTATAATTGTATATGAAATTACACCTTGTACACCATAAGGCATAGAGTAAAAAAGTGCAGATTCTTATTTCAGCAAAGATACCCCTTTTAAAAGAGTCAAAAAGGGTTTTCATATTGATTTTTTTATTCTTGAGTGAAGTGCTAATAATTTCACGAATGTTTTCTAGACTTGGGCATGAGAAAAAAAGGTGGTTTTTGTGTCTCCGAGTACATTTATCATCTATATCTTTATATTTTTTTTGATATTTCAAAAAGTATTGCATAGGTAACGAGTCCAGATTTATCTTTAGGAGAAAGTCAAAATATTTTGCTTCAAGTGACCATAGTTTAAATTTGTGACATAATTGTTTATTATTAATATGAAGTGGAGTTTGTACATCATCTTGACTTGGAAGTAGAAGTTGATAAACTTCCCAATATTTATATTTGGCTTGTGGGGGTTTAAAGTTAAGAGTGTGGATTGTTAATAATGATGTAAGTAGTGTGTTCAGAAAGGAGGTGGTCTATCTGTAGGGGTAATCTTGGCAGAAATTTTTAAATATGGAAATTTTGTGCACATGTAGATATTATGTTCAATGTTTTTTGTATCCTGAAGACATGTATTGAGTGAAGGCCAAGGCCATTTTGTGAAAGAGGTTTTCTTAGATGTTTTACTGATATAGAGATAACCTTTTTCCCCCAGAATAATTTCCTGCATAGGGAGTCTATCTTATTTGTAAATTCCTTGTTATAAATGATTGTTGGAGTAAAATAAGAGATTTTTGTAATCACTAGCATGTTAAGCAAAGCCATTTTTGTATATAAAGAGAGGTAGGCTTTGGAGAGTGAATTGACAGTCTTTTCCACTTTCTCTATTAAATTTTTCTGTATGAACGATCTCATAGGTGAATGATGTAAATAAAAGTTGAACCCAAGAAATGCACTTGGTCTACCTTTGAAAACTTTAGTAATGCTATTACCGGTGAAGATCTGTCATGCACACGATTTTCTCCATATTAAAGGTTAGCTTATATTCTTTTGTAAAATTGTTCTATCTTAAGAAGTTTGGGAATTTGTTTTTGGGATGATAGAAATACTGCTATATCATCCATATATGCGATGCATGAAATGTTGTCATTGAGGGTAGGCACGTAGATTCCTGAAAATTCATTTTTTATTATTTTTATAAGAGGGTTGATATAGGCAGTGAACAATAAGGCACTGAGAGATGAGCCCTGAGGAATGAACTGATGCGGCACTATTGGCGGTGAAGTTTTCCTATTTAGGGAAACGTAAATCTCACAGTTTAAAAGTAAGTTAGCAAGCAAGTTTAGATAGGCATTGGGGACTGAGTATTTTTGCAGAGTTTTAAGAAGAGTACTTATGGAAATCATGTCAAAAGCAGCTTCAATATCTAGTTGAATAACAATTGGACTGTATTTTTTATTATCTCTAACAGTTTCTATAGTTGACTTGAATAGAAAGGCTGCCTGCCCTGTTGAGGATTTTTTTTGGCAAATTGCATTTTTGATAGGTTTGGCAAAATGAATGGCTCTATTTTATCTTTTATCACTGATTCTATCATCTTTATGCCAAGGGAGCACATTGAAATTGGATGTAGGTTAGTGGTGTTTGAGATTAATTGTTTCTTTTTCATGAATGGCATGAGCATAATTTGATTTAAGCCCTGTATTTTATAGATGTCTTTAGTGACGTAGGAGACTAGGTTAAGCATATATTGTGCTGTGATTTTATCAATATGTTTGTATACAAACTTGGGAATTCCATCTATGCCAGGATGACATGAATCTGGCATCGCTTCTATTTTTTTTAATGAAATCTTTTAAAGAAATTTTAAATTCATTTTCTGATCTATCTTGTGAAATGGCCATTAGACTTGGTGAGGAGACCCTCTGGAATTTTTCTCTATACAATATGTAAAGCCGCTCCAACATAAAATCTCCATAGACAATTTCAGTTTGAACTTTAATAGCTGTTGGGACTCGCACCTGGGAGGGGTGGCCTAAGTGCCCATCTAATGAAGTTTCTGGTATACATGTGTGGCTTATTTAAATATAACCTTTTTCTTTAATGGATATATATTCTTTAAGCTGGTTTGTTAACTCTTGATATATTTTCTTTAAAGCTATCAGACAGGGATGATCAAAATTTGATTGAGAAGTGCCAATAATTTTTTTATAGGTATCATCCATAAGCTTTAGTAGTTTTGTTGGGGGTGTTGTTGTCCTGGTAAGATTATCAATGTTAAATGAAAGCAGATTAGTAAAAGCACACCATGCTTGAACTGGATCCATTGTAATATTTTTCAACTTGTGAAGATATATGTATACTTCTGAAAAAAGATATTCTCATGTGCATGATGGTAGTAGAACTCTTGATAGTTCTTCCTGTATTAATTGTTGTTCTATTATCGAAATTAATTTCCAGTGACACTAAAACAGCTGCATGATCAGAGAGGGGGGAATTCTTTAATTGAATGCATATCATGTTATGTAAAGATGGTGAATAGAAAACTAGATCTATACGTGATGAATATCTACCATTGTTAAATGACATGGCCTTCCATGGCAGAAAGCCTCCTCCACTCATCATCGGAAAAGACAGCTGATGTAACCATTTGCCGGTGAAGGTCTGATATGTCAAGTTGAAATCTCCCAAAATAATCGTTGGATACATAGCATTTGTGAACCTGGAGTTAAGTGTTTGTATAATTCTGTTTATAATTGTGGGACCTGGGGGGGGATCTAAACAATTGCTATGTTTAAGGTGATGGCTTTATGAGTAAATGTAATTATTAGCAAGTGTACATCAATATGTAGAATTTTGAAAAAACTAAATGAGTATGCTTTATCAATGATAATGCCTGTATCCGCTGATGGAGTGTCAGATGTGTTTGAGAAGGCTGTATAGCCCTTGGAATTTAGCTTATCTGTAGGGTTGATTAGTGAGCCATTGTAGATTTTTGTTTCGATAATGCCCATGATCTGCGGTTTGACAATGTCGTACCATTTAGCGAGGAGGTCAATTTTTTGTGGGGAGTTTAACCCTCTAACATTAAAAACTCCTATTTTAATATCCATTATTTGTATGTGTGTGCACATATATATCAGAATCTAAGCCTAGAATAGGAAAGTTTTATTCTAAGATAAAGTTAAATATTTTAATAAAGGAAGCTGTAGTATATTTTAATGGATCAATAAATGTGCATTGTTCAATTATTGTCTGTAGATTTGAGAGAAATAGCATTGGATCTCGTTTTCCTGTCTGTGGAGGGGTTTTCAAGTGAAACTTTATTTATGTTTGTAATACTATCAGTTTCCTCTTCCATTGAACTATTTTCTGATGAGTATGTGGCAATTAGAGAGGCATTGTAACTTTGTATGATGTTAGCTTTTTTTCTAGAGACTGGAGGAGGGGAATCATTATCACTACTTTCACCTTCTAGAGTTTTGAGTTTCTTTGGATTATTATTAGATTTTTTTTATTGGCCTACCTGGTTTTCTAGTTATTTGAGAAGTTTCTAGAATGAGTTGGGACGGCAGCACTGTGAGTGATTCCATTATTTTGAGGGATGTTTTATTTATTAAGAGGGGGTGAGCTTTCCGCATTAGGAGAGGAGGAAACTTCTATTGAGCCCTGTAGTATGTAGAATCACCTTTCCACTATTGCTAACGTCAATATCATTTTTTCCTCAATATTATGGTCATGGAAGGCACATCTTCATCTGCAATCACTTCTTGATTACTATAGAAAACTTCTTTTGGGCACTGATGTAAGGGAGATGCGCTCTTATTACAATTATTACAAAATAAAGCCGGACAGTTGCTAATAAGATGACTGTGTTCTTTACAATGAAAGCATTAAGGTTTTAGAACGTTTATAACAAGAAATAATGTCGCTTCTTCATCTGCAACTTGTGTTGGAATATTTTCAGGATTAAAGTTCTCTCCCAATTTTACTTTAAATCTATAATTGTTACTAAATATTGGGATGGGTGTATTTTTAATCTGTAAAGGCTGAAAATCTATTACCTTCCCGAACGGTTTCATAAGTTTAATGAAATCTATTTCTGAGTAACCTAGGTAAGTTTTTTTAATTAAGCCAGTAATAAAGTTTTCTCTGTTGGGATTGACTATAACTAATGTGTATTGCCCTAGAGTTTTCATTTCTTGTCAGAACAATTCTTTGTTTCTTCGTTTACAAATTCAATAACCAAATAATGCGGATTCGGATGATCTCCCACATGAACTATCAAATTCCATAGTTTTTTATTATTTATGTCTTCAAATAAAAGCTCCTTAGGGAATCTATAAAGTGAATGGTTTCTATCCGTAATTGCTATGACAATGGAGCGATCAGTGAAAAAACGTTTAAATGAATTGAAGAGATCCCTAGGAATAGTTTGATTAAAAACATCAGATATTTTTTAAGGCTATCATTAGACCAAGGCTCTTTTATTGCATTAATGTAGGTTTCAGTAGTTTTTGGGGTAAGATCTAATTTCATCAGATCTTCTGCTGTAGAACGGTGAAATCTAGGTGCTAGCTGCGTTTTCCTTGAGAAAAACAATCGCAGATTATTTTCACTTTTTTATATAACTGTTGATGGTGATTTTGCAGTTTGTGCATAAGAACTTTTAAACGTGTCTGAGCTGGTGGACATCAAGGTTGGATGTTGGACATCTAAGTCCATTATGCAATCAATCTGAGTAGCCTTTTTGTATTTCTCTTTTTTTTTTCAATCAATCTATTACTTTTCTATTTTATAGTTATTAGAGATATAAAACTCTTACCTGTAATTGGTATATTTTATGATATTCTGATAAAATGAGGAGCACGACCTGAACGAGTGGTAAGCTAGAGGCGACCTCTGGTGCTATTATTATTATTATTATTATTATTGTTGTTGTTGTTGTTGTTGTTATTGTTTTTCTTGTATGTTTATTTCATCATAATATATTGACAAATATGAATTCTGGCTCCCAAGACTGTAATGAATAAAACAGTCATATCTCACTTTAAGCACTGATATGCACCTTACAACCCAGAAGAAATTAATAAAACCAGATTTGGTTCTCACTATGCAGTCTTACTTATTTAATTTTTATGAGTCTTAGAGACCTGTAATCCCTGGCACAATATGGTAATCACCATAAATACTTTATACAAGCTCTGCTTCTTTGAGTCTTAGACACTATTCTTAAATGAATTGGACTCTTCACTTCAGATGTGTGCAGTGTGAAAATTGTTGACTCCCAGAAACATTATGAACATGCTGTGCCATGATACTAATGCCATCATAATCCCTCCTTTATTTCTACCAAACAACATACTCCAGCAATGAATAAAAAACTCTCCTTCCAATGAATTTATTCCAATTCAGGTATTTAAGTCACTTTTGGTAATGTCCTACAATCATGATAAGCATCTATCATTATTTGTTTATTTGGTTTGCAATTAATTATGAATGTCCAGGAGCAAATCAAAAACTGTAACTATTTAAGCCATCTGTAAATAACTATTGTCACTATCTTTTTTATAGCTAGTTAAATGGTTCAGGAGATGGAAATCTTGACTGCTCTTGTTCTAATCACACAAACCCAGATTCTTTTTTGGGGGTTGCCCTCTGTCCCTAAACTTTTGCCTAGTAATGGTGACTATGGCCAATTCTCACTTATCAGTATATTTGAAATGCTTCCTGTTTGATGGATCACCTATGTTCTCTTCATGCTGTCTGTGGATCTTCTTCATTTTTTTATACCATGGTTTTGAAGACTTTCTCTCTTGATTCAGTTCTACAGCATTAATATGTTAATAATGCCTTCTAGGGAAAAGTGTTGAGAGGTTTGATTCAGCCTTTTCATTGTCTGTTTTGTTGTTTTCAATGGTGCTGAACTCTGCCATTTAGTGATCTTACACCTGATGCCTACCAACAGATGCTCCATGAGACTTGGAAAATTATGTATCACTATTTTGATGATCTAGTTTTCTGATAATGGTCATATGACTAGAATTCAAAGTTTGACCACCTATATTCTGTAGAATGGCAGGCATGGTTCACCCTGTTGACATTTTTCTTGTAAAATCTGATACTTTATATCTTCTTAATGATTCTCATTACAATAGCATCCCATTAATGCTTGTTTATACTGTATAAAGCTATTGGGGTTTTTAAGTAAAGATTCCTATCCTTGCACTACTCCTTGCAAGTAACTAGTATCTATTGCTAGCCTTACATCTTCAGCCATGTGATTGATTCCAAAATACCTCCCTAGACTACACAGTTGCTCCATGGATAATTCCCCATTGTGTCCATAAAAAAATTTATTATCTTCCAAAATTGATCCATCATGCTGGATGTGAATTCTTATCGGTCAGTCTTTATTTTCATATCTCTGCTCTCATTCTGAGCTTTTATTTATAGCTGTTTTACCTGTTGTGCTAAGTTACAAACTTCTTCTTGTACCTTTGTTATCATAGGTTTATTTTTATGGTACACTAAGTCACATGTCCTCCTGTATCTGCTTTTCTATACTCTGAAGTTAGCCTTCATTTTCCTGTTTATGATCATTAATTTCCATTTTCATCTGTTTAATCTTGCAATTAGGGTTATCTATTTCTTCATCTAATCTTTGTGCCACTTCTTGAACCACTTTTTTATTTCTTTCCTTAAATACTCATGACTTTTATTTATCTCTTTGACCATTTCTTTACTTTTAGCAACCATGTCCTTCCATCTACTTAGCATTTTGGCCTGGAATTTCTTCATAATGTCTATCACTGTCTTGGCAACTAAATGATAGGTATTCTGCTTTGTCTCCATTTTGCTGATTGTTTTATTATCCTTAATTATCTATTTCTTAATTTCATTTATATTAATGTTCCTATTTGCCATTAATTCCAATTACTAAAATATTAAGTTTTCCTTTTTTAAAAAAAAAGAAAAAATTAATACGTTTTTCGATTTTATTTCTTGCAATTTTATTTAATAATGCTTTATTTTATTTTTTACAATTAATACCTAATATTTAATATTACATTCATCAATTTTATTTTTTGTAATTACAATTAATAATGTATTAATTTATTTTCATGATTAATACCTAATATCTAATACTACATTCCTCTTCTTCCTTCTGCCTCGTTTGCTCTTTAATATCCTAATCTCACCACTTTTCTGCCTATTCCTTTTCTCTTCTTATATATATATATATCATGAGCAAGCAGAAAATCATTTTATAAAAAAAAAATCCCCCTTATTTTACTGACTTTGATTGTAATTTATCTTAGATTATGGGCTCCTTATTTTTTTGGCCTCACTTTGGCCTTCATTGAATCAAGTATTTTACCTTTTCAATATATATATATAATTTATCTCTTCACCTATATTTTGATTATCTTTATATATATATATATATACCTGGTTAATAAAATGACTGAATCATATCCTCAAACAAATCACTCTCTAATGCATTACTTGGAAGAACAGACTGTCTTTCCTGATCATTCAAACTCTGGAATAATATATATATTTTTAGAAATGCAACTGTATTTTTTATTGCAACTAGATTTATCTTTTTAACACACCATCTCCAAGTTATTATCCTTTTGCTTGGAATGAATTTTCCCTATACTAACATAATAAGTTCTCTAAGTGTATTAAAAAATCAATAAAGATTATTGAGTTAGAACTTTTAAAATAAGATTTAATAAAACAAAATAATAAATTTCTAAATGATTCCTTTCCATAATCACATTAAATATTAATATGTAAAGATAGAAAAGGTTAATACCACAGGCAATATGTAATATATAAATAAAATAATAATTACAGTAAGCCAGTATTTTGCTATAGGATCTCTTTGTCAAAGCATAACTGAGAGAGTTAGCAAAATGTAAGTGTTTCCACTGTCATATAAAAATAATTACGTTTAGAAAATGTGAATTTTAAAAATGCTGATTTCTCTTCCCATGTCACAATTTTCAAAAGCTGCTTCAACATTAACAAATTTTCAAGGAATGAAGTTATGTGATAAATTTAATAAAGCTACTGAAGAAGTCCCTGAATTAGGAAGTATACTTCCCATAAACTAATGTAAAAGATTTTGAAGATATGAAAATGCCTCTGTCATATCTAATCACTGCTGTTGCCTTTTGATAAATATTCTTTAGAATATGGCAGTATCATGGGTCTATATTGTGATGATCCAATGCTTTAATTATTGCAGAAATCCTTATACTATCAAATGTCTTTTTAAAATCTACAAATCCAATGCAAAATAACAACTCATATTCATTAATTCTTTCTATTGAATCTGAATTATTTTTTAGTTGGTTTAAATTTAAAATTCATTGTAGATAATTTGTGGAGTTCTTAATAGACTTTTTTTCTACTAAACTTGTAGAAGATTAATAATTTCTGACATCTTTTTGTCCACACTTATTAAATATTAAAATGCCTACTCATTTTTTCAATCATCTGATATATCTTTATCACTTTAATAATTATACATAGCTTTGCCAATAATTTTTTTTATTTCTTTGCCTGCTTCTTACAAGATATTGATAATAATTCCATTATTTCCTAGTGTTTTCATTCTTTATAAAATTAATTGCATAACTAACTTTTTCATTTAAAATATTTTCCATTTCAAAAGATATTGTAGTAAATATATAGTATACTTTGTAATTCTGTTTTTTAGTACTAGTACTTTTTTTTTTTATAATTGCTGAATAACTTTTCTTTCAATACAAGGAATATGTTACACTTTTGAGATTTTTTTTCTATATCCTTCCTTACCAATTCATAGTTATATTTTATTGAATTTTTTTAATCATGTTATAGAATTCCGAATATTTGTTTTTTCTAACCCAATTCATTTAAAAATATTTCTATATTCTTTCTTTCCCTTTCTATATTCCCTTGTACCAATTAATAACTTTCTAGTGAAATGATGCATTTTTGCATCAGATATATATATATAATGGTATTTAATCAGATACCAACCATTTTTATTGAATCCATTCAAGTACCAGCCATCATTGAAAATTACTAATATTTTAAAATGATTTTCAAATTTAAATTTGATGGAGTAATTTTTAAAAATTAATAATATCAACAGTTAGTACTTATATTTTTTAATAGTTTTGTCTCTCTGCTTTGCATTAATACGATCTTATATTTCATTAATTAATAATCATTTCCTATGCTTAATCTATTACATATATTATAATCTTGAAATATATAATGTTAAACCGTGTGTTAGAATATATCTGTAATAACTTAATATTTGTGTTAATATTAAAAACGCACACGCATATACAATTCGGCTATATATAGATAAATCAAATCAAATAAATAAATAAACTTTTATTGATTTCTTCTAAACGCCATATCTAAGAAATGGCAAATTAAAAATTTTCCTACCCATATTTACATATTTAATCTGTCCTATTTTGCATATTTGCACTTCGTGAAAATGAAGAAATATTGTACTTCTTGAAAATGAAGATTATACCATTGAAAGCGCTAAAAGAAATCAATAAAAGTTTGTTATTTTTTTATTTGATTTGATTTATCTATATATAGCCGAATTGTATATGCGTGTGCGTTTTTAATATTAACATATATATTTTCTGTTAGTCAAAATATAATGCAAATCCACTGTACTTTTATTTGGATGTTTTTACTTTAGATATGGATTTTTTTCAAAAAAAAAAAAAAAAGAATAGTATACAAAAAAAAGTTCATACTAATACCACAATTCCATATTATCATTTATTGTTATCCCCAAATTTAAATTAACCTGCAGCCCTTTTATCTTTTATTCATTTTCCAATTGTAGCATTAAAATCCTCCACAATAGTTTTAAAAGATGTTTAATCTGATAAAAAGTATTCTATACATCTATATAAAAATCTTTTTCTTTATTAAAACAGGCAAAACTCTTTATACATTATTGCCACTCAGTGCAAGCCAGAGTAATCAATGGATGCCAGAAGGTTCGTGCATAAAATCCCCATCTAGTGCCTACTCGTCCAATATTACCACACTAGTTTCTGGCTTGTGTCCTTCATCAGTGAGGAGCTTTGGATCTGAGAGCACTGCACCTAGATCTTAGGATCTAATACAATCCTCCAGCAGCCCCTTTTTATCTCTACTTAATTACAAAACTACAAGTTTTAAATTGAAAACACAATATTTTCAATCCAAGCTCAGTAGTTTACATAGTCATATAAGTTTGAACTCAGTTCAATACCCATACATTTTGGTATCTTTGATTTTTTAATAACCATAACCATCACTATCCTATTAGACAGCATTGGTTTTAAGCCAATAGACATCACATGATCACCATTTCTTATGCTTGCTTATAACTGTTATTAAAACAGACAAAACTCTCCATACAGTATTGCCACTCAATGAGAGTTTTGCCTGTTTTAATAACAGTTATAAGCAACCATAAGAAATGGTGATTATGTGATGTTTATTGGCTTTTTCTTTAATAGAATAAAATTGGATTATATATCTGAAGAATCTGTATTTGTTATCATCCATTAAGTTGAATAACTAATCTTGCCACTCTGTCTGATATAATATTAATATTTACATTGTTGTTCTTCCATTTGTTTATTTATTATCTCCCTCCATTTTCATTTCCAATATTTATGCCTTTAGAATAAATATATGGTTAGGATCCATAACAATTATTTCATCTTTCTTCAAAGTTCACTTAGTCCAACAATATATATCTTTCAATCTTTACAAATTTACATCTGTTTGAAAGTGAAATGCTGTTGTAGATAGCTGAATAAAAAGATTATTATCAAATAGCTTAATTTTTAGCATTCTCTGCCTGCCTTTAGTTACTAACCACTGTCATAGCTGATGATTTTACAGCCTCTGGGATAAAAAGATTAGTTTATTTATTGATTGTCATGATTATAAATATCAAGTTCTTACATGTATATTTACAATTTTATTCTGTTTCACAAAAATCAGTTAAAAAGTATCAAGTATATGGGAAAAAAAGATCAGGATATTTTTAACCTTAAACTCAGAGTTAAAGAACAAGCAAGTTATATGCTGGTATATATTCATAAATAATCCACATACATTCATTTACTAAGTATATAATCACATAATAATAAAAATTGCAAAAATTTATTATGCTAGGTTTCTTTAAAGCCTCAAGAAAAAATTAAAGATTATTTTTTGAATTAATATCAAATTATTTTTTTACTGCATGGTTTAATTAAATATCAATCATCAGTAAATTGTAATTAATATATTGGTAGAAATGATAGAATGAACTGTTCTTAAAATAAATCAGCTTTACAAATTCAATAATAGTTAAATTATCAGCTGATGGATGTTTAGGTAAGTCTGAAATCACGATTATTCTATTACTAAAATCACTTGTCTTATGTAAACTGGTAAAAGTGCAATCTTGTTAGAACAAAAAAAGGATAGTTTTGAGCTTCTAATGTCATCTGAGCATATCTGGTTACCAAAATATGTTTTATTGTCTTTAAAAAAATATGTTAAGAGAACGTTGTGTACAAAAATACTCCATAAATTATCAAATTTTATCTCAGGTATCATAATTATGATAACATTAATTTGGAATACTCGAGTTACATAGATTTGAAGTCAAAATGTATATATGAAAATTAATAATTCATATGTATGTCATCAAGTAGAGCTTATCATTATATTCAAGTTATAATTCTGCATTTGATCAAACTTTTCATAAATTTACTTACAAGTGTAACAAATTATAGACAATAATTAAATTAAAAATACTACCTCCCGTGTTCCTATGAACTTTAATAAATAAATAAAAAAGTCTATCTCTACTAAGTTTCTAGTTTTGTAGAAGATTGCCAATATTTTAAATTTATAGTGTGTTCTGATATTGTATTATACTGCCATCAATCTAACTTTAAACTTTGTTAAAACATTCAACTGTTATTTTTATTTGTAATCTTAATCCAAAGTTATTGAAATAAAGAATGTTTAATGAATAAGTAATTGTTTTGACATTACCACTCCGGATGGCCAACTGTTTTGAACTTTTGGGGCATTCAGATTTTCAGTTGTTGTTATAAGTCATTTGAAAGAAGTCTACATGCATAATATTAAGAAATAAACAAAGAAGTTTGGTAATAATACAGAATAGAATAACAAGACAAATTATATTTAAAATAGATATGCATATTGATGCTTTTAAATTTTATGCATATATTATGTTTATGCACATATTGGTTAGTGATAGGAAAGCTCACAAAATAAAAGAAGTCAGTCAGCCAGATTAAACTATGAGGTATGTATTTTTGAATATACTGATTATTAATAAACTTCTGAACTTTATTTGTTGCATAAAATATAAAAAAATATTAATTTATTTCTGATTTAAACTTTAGAAATTATAGAAAGCTATAATTATTAAATTATTTAATGTATACTTAACAAAAAATAAATATTATACTAATTGGTTGGTCTACTTTATTCAATCTCTTTTAAAAACTAAAACATCAAGATATATCTAAAGATGTATAAAAATCAATAATACTGCAGAATATTTTATTATTCAAAGTATCAATAAAAAACTCACAATTTTTTATACATTTTTTTTAAAATGATAACCAAAATGTGGTTGTTTTCTCTTAGCATGTTGAAATCGCTTGAGGGCATAATTTTTATGTAAACAAACAGAATTATAATGTTACCGGGCCATTGTTTTTTTTTTTTTTTCAACTTTAAAGTGCTTTTTTTGATTTACAATAAAATCATAAATAATGAAATTTATCTAAAAGAAATAAAAATACATTGAATAAACCTTTTTTTTATTATTATTATTTTTCTAAAATGAAATTTGTAATTTTAACAAGAAAAAAAAAACAATATCGTTGTGGCGACGCAAATCAAATTTTAACATGAAGAAAAAGAAATAATTTCTCCAAAACAAAAACATCATGGCCACGCAAATAAAATTGTTAATTTTAACAAGAATAAAAAAGAAATAATTTCTCTTCCAAAATAACATCGTGGCCACGCAAATATAATTTGTAATTTTAACAAGAATAAAAAGAATTTATTCAAAACAACATCGTGGGCAAAAATAAAACTGGTATTTTCGATTTGTCTCATGATTTATCTCACGCAAAACGTGAATTTTAGCGTGATTTCGTAAAAATCACGCTTACACCTCCCCTTTGATGATTGATTAGTGTCACCCTTATCTAGAGAAGTGGGGCAAAGTTTCCACAATTTTTATTACCTCATACTACATCATTGAATTTGTAAAATAATGACTTGGACATGCAAATTTGAAGACTTTTGACAGTCTCAATTACAGACACCCTCACAAAATATAGTAGTGAAATTTAAAATGGGATTGTTTGTAGAAACTGCGTAACACAAAGTTTACCGTAAGTGGCAACCGACCATTGCAGCAGATAATAAACATCCGACATCTGCTGTAAATACATCTATCATAATATGCTAAGAATGGGATTGTTTGTATAAACTGTGGCAGAATAATACATCCTATTTCTGTGCTGTAGCATACAAATAGATACCACTGTAACCCAAAGTTCGCCATAAATGACAGCGTCCTTCTGCGGCAGAATAAATGTCCTATTTCTGTGCTGTAGCATAGATAATAGGCGCCACAGACAAGTAAACAGACTATTTCTATGCTTAACCATTGGAATAGAATGTTATATAGTGGCATGGCCACTTAAACAGCATATTTCTGTGCATTTGCATAGAAATTACGCCCCCGAGAAGTTTCAACATGCTAAGAGAAAACAACCCAAAATGTTTTGATCAAAAATTGGTTACTCTATTGCTACTTAATGATGCTTATTAGTATGTCATAAGGTTTTAATTATTAATAGGTGGCAAAAAAAATTACTTTTTCTACCAATTCATTTGACTGAAAAATTCACAAAATTTAATGCATAAAAGCTACAATAAATAAATATTTGATGTTTTTTTGTATTCTTTAT
This sequence comes from Epiperipatus broadwayi, assembly GCA_028023455.1. NCBI lineage: Eukaryota > Metazoa > Onychophora > Udeonychophora > Euonychophora > Peripatidae > Epiperipatus > Epiperipatus broadwayi. Next base: position 331,583 of record JAQFVV010000397.1, on the reverse strand, counting down.
AATTTTAAGCTATTAAGATTCAAAAATTCATGTTAGATGTTTGTTACATTTTGTATTTCTTAATACATTAACCAATCTTAGAGGATACTTTTATCCATTAAAAATTCAAGAACATTTTAATCCAATATTAAAAAATTATACAAATTAAAAAAAATTTAAAGTTATAATTGTTATAAATATTTGTATGTCTTCATCTAAAATAGATCCTATTCTTCAGCTTAAAGCTATGTCTGAATCAATAGTTCAGAAATAGATATTCTATTAATTAAAGTATCATCTATATACATTGTGCACTACAAATTAAGATATAATACAAAATTGGGGAGAAAGTCATGTGATCACATCTTTAAATATTTGATTAAAAGACAATGCTGCTAATGCAGATTTTAAAACAATTTATTTAAATTATGAAAACTCCATAATTTGAATATAATAATTTATTTGCAATTACAATATTGCTTTTTAAATTATGAAAATATAAACAACATTAGACAATGGTACCAGATATCACAGTTATTATCATACATTTATTTTATCTCTTATTCTATTTGTATTATTCTATATGTCCTTATGAATTCATTAATGTATATAACATATTCATCTTGCTTGATTATCATCTTTTTTATACATGTATTAGCTTATATTTTATACTTGTTTCTTTTGTACAATATATAAAATATTGATTTTGCACTCAATAAATTATAGAGAATAAAATATAAACAATATTAAATATACAACTTTAATGCATTTTCAATGTAGAACCCCTTTTCAAAGACTAATGTTATATACATTACAATGTCATACTTTTAAGAACAGCATTGAATTCTAAACTCCATTACACATCTTTTAAGCTATTATATATTTTTGATCATTTTTTAAAATATAATGAAATAAATTATGAAAAATTCTGTAAATATAAATTTAATAATCTAGAAGCAAATGCAAAACTATTTAAATAGGAAAAATATAGACAATATCAAATATATAAATAGTCAAAATAAGAGTCATAGATCACATGACCCTATTCTCTTAAGCTTGTAAGTTATAAACAATGAGGATTGCCAATTCCTCAATAAGCTTTATAATAAATGCTTAGCCAGAGCCAGCACTTAAAATATCTTTGTCAGGAACCCCCAAACCCCTGACCATGGTTTCGTGCTTTAGCACTCCCCAAAGAGGTGCCAGAGTAGGTTCAGACACTAGATATATATATAGTTTAATGCACTGTCAATGTGCAACATTCTTTTCAAAGCCAAACATGTTGCCTTGGAAAAAAAACTATTCTACACTGAAAATGCATTTAAAGTTCTTTATATTTTTACCATTTAATAAGAAGTTTTATTATTGCAGATATGTTATTAAATTTCTCTATTTGTAATGGAGATTCTAAGATATCTATTAAAATCTTTACATCATTGTTAAATATAACCCTTTGGTTAATAACTCAAGTACTTATATATTACTTTACCCACTAAGACTTTCTTAAACTCTTGAATCTACAAATTTTGTCATCACTGAACAAGAAACACAATAATTACCGTTTATTGATATTGTTGCTGGTTTTTAATCGTAGACTTAAAATAAGAACAAGTTAAAAAAACTTTTAAAGTTGACTGAAAATATTTCCAATTTTACAAATATCTCATTAATTAAATATCAACTTTTAATAATAATAAAATTAATAAAATGCTCAAACCATTCTTAAATTTTTCCAATTAGCTCACTTGTGCTTTTAATTTAAAAAAAAAAAAATCTTTTTTTTTTTTTGTTATTGTGGACTTCTATCTGCATCTTTTGACTAAATTGATCAAAACAATAATTAACAAAATCGAATTATTCCCTTATGTCACATTATTTAAAAGATTTTTTTAATTATTAAAAGTGTTCTCTGAAATTATATTTATAATCTGAATTTAATTATATTTCAGCTTTGATTAATTATAGTTAAATAATAATTAACAATACAATAAAATTAGCAGCAAAAAAAAATAAATTAAAATTTAAATATTATCTGTTACATGATTAAATTTTAATGAAAAAAAGCAAAATGATTTACGAAAAAGTATTAAATATAGTTTTACTTCTCAATATTATTATTACGATAGAATGACAGCCTGTTAAGCTAATTGCGCAGACGCTGTGAGAATGTTATTAATAAATGAATACCTTCGAACAACCACATGATATAGTATTTGTATAAGAGTAAAAAGGAATCCGCATATATAAACATTTGAGTTGTAAGGGTAAGAGGATTCCTTTTTACTCTTATACGAAGGTATTCATTTATTAATAACATTCTCACAGCGTCTGCGCAATTAGCTTAACAGGCTGTCATTCTATCGTAATTATAATCGCACGCAAGACGTTATAAAATAAATGCTTCTCAATATTATGTAAAATAATTAAAAAAATTTAATAAACTTAAAATACAATTTTATTAAAATTTTACTTATGAAATATAATGAAAAAATATTTCTTACCAAGATTTCTCTTAGTTTCCATCAGTGCTGGTTCATCTTTACTTAGTAGTAAAAGGTTAAGCCCTCTACCTGCTAATTCCTGAGCAAATGCTAGCCCAATGCCTTCAGTACAACCAGTTACTACTGTATGATAAAATAAATATACTCATCTAATATCCAATTATGAAAGATAGCAATATGTTGTAATATAATGTTTAATTTGCAAGCAGTTTAAAAAAACATGAATTAAATTAGAAAACTATTAAATAATAAAATACTGTTGTATAACTATAATACTTTTTATTGCACATGATATAATAAATTCAAACAAATTAAAATATTCATATAGTATTTGTCTAAAAGTATGTGGTTATGACATTTTAACTGTAAGTATATTGTGGACTATTTATTTCATCATCTAGTTAATTGTTGGATGGCTTTGGAAATTATTCAAACTTCATTTGATTTTTCAAATACATTCAACTTGTTAATAAAAGCACACAATTTGTATATAACACAACAATTTGAATGACATCCTCACCTCTTCTTCAGGTGTTGATGACATGATCAATGATTGTATTAGCATGAGAATATGTCTGGGAACTTTAGATTCATGAATACTAAAATTAAAATGAAATTCTAACAAGCTAGGCTATTCTGTCAAAAACAACATTCAATGGTATACAATTATCTATGAGATTTCTTAAAATGATTTCTCTACTTTTAAGAATAAGTATTTGAAAACCATTCCTTAGCCTTGCCTTTAAAAAAAAACAGAAAAATATTGAAGCTTTCATAAATAAGTATATAAAATTTCTACTGATGTTGGCTTTAATGGTATTGTCTAATTTGCTAGAGTTTCAACTTAAATTCAATATTTCATGAATCTAAAAGTTCCTGTTTTAATTCCTATATTAGTAATGTCATAGATAAAAGAGAGGATAGTAATACTACTTTAATACTGTGCATATACTAATTTATATTCTATTATTAAATGTTGAATGTATTTGAAAAGTTTAAATAAAGTTTGACTTTTCTAAAAGATATTTACCAATTAATACTAAATGATGGAAATACTACAAAATATAATTATATGACATATGGTAAATTACATATTAAATAATAGTAATATGTATCTTCCTACAGCCAATTATTTAAATACAGATTTTAATAAAAAATAAAGGCTGCCAACATTTGATGCAAAGAAGTAAAGTAATAATGTTGTGTATACAGATAAATAAAGTCTCACACATGCACATACACACAATAAACAAATATTTCAAACTATTTCAAACTATAAATGAAACTTAATTTTCAAGATTGCTTTGTTTTATTACAATTTACAAATTAATTCCAATCAGTTTAGAATATCATATACAAAGCTTAGTCTAATTGTAATTTTTAAAGACAATCTCATAATATATGGTGTAAAATAAAATAATCGATTTTTTTTCCAAAAAAATATTGATATATAAAATAATTATGATATATTTATATTTTTTAAAACACACGTGGTTTAAAAAAATATAAAATGTCATTCAATTCATCTTAATCAAATTAAAAATTTTACATGTTAACAAATTTAACCTAACAACATAATTATTTTAATTTCAACCACATTTTTAAAATTTTACAAGAGTTACTTTATGATAAATATATATATATATATCACAAATAAATCATCCACTAAAACAAATTAATGAATTTTTGGCAAGTATAGCTACAATGGGTTTTAAAAAGCTGAAATAAAAGTATTATTTTTTAATAATTTACTTCTGGTATTCTTAATTCTCTAGTTTTGTTCTTTTTAAAAAAAATTAATAATTTTCCCAAATTAAAGAAATGTGCCACCATAATTCAACAATATACCTCTTATCCCCCATTATAAAATTTTTCTATTGCTAAAGTATCCATATTGCCGAAAACTTGAACAAATATTAAATGTAAATAGTAAAAAATAATATCTATAATATATCTTGCATATTAAATTTATTTATATATAGGCAAAGCATATTTATGCAGCAATAATTTAAATAATAAACAATTGCTAAGCATGCTTTTGACTATTTGAAGTCATATCCATAATGCGTCTTTAATTACCCTCATGTATGTACATCTTATTTAAATAACACTTCAAACACTGGATGATAAATAAGACTGCCTTCAGCAGACTACTTATGAATATGACTACAAATCGTCAAAAGCTTTGTGGGATATTAATAAATAATATTTTCTTTTAAATGCAAAAAACGGATTTTATATTATTGTCTTAATAAATAAAATATTATCTGTAATGGTTTTTATTATGAGGAAATTTTTTAATATGAGGAAATTTTTTGTTCTAATTACCATGTTTTTAAATCTAAAAAACTGATTTATAATGTTTCTTTTTTTTAACTGGAATTCAAATGAATCATATATATATATATCACAATCTCAATCAAACCTAATTGAAGTAAACTTAAAAAATAGAAAAGATAAAAGAAATTTAGGACAATGATCAAATACATTATCTTTGATATTTTTTTGAAATTTGTGATAAATAACATTTCATCCTCACATAACATAAGCAATGCATGTACTCTAATGGGAATGATTGTGATTGGACTGCTTACTGTAGCAGTATGGCCATATGTGATTAAAGAGTGAGTAACCAATATGTGAAGGAAAGCAACACCATTACAATACAAAGTAACCAGTTTCTTGTTATGGCCAGTTATGACAGTCATGTATATTACCCATGTCTAAGCAGTTTAAGTCACAGAAAATTTATCTTTAGCCTTCTGCTAGTCTGCAAATATTTCTATTGTTGCTAAGCCACAGGTGTGAAAAGATTGAAGAACACTGAACACTAATATAGATAATCTAACATATATCTACATTAATTTATATGAATTAACATACATTTAAATTGAAAAAAATAGTGAACCATTATCAAAAAAAAATAATTTTGCAATTAATATTTTATTTATTTGATATCTATATCATATTATGACCAACAATTTGCTTTATCTAATCTATTCCAAAACCATTTATTATAATTTTGAATAATCTATGCATATGAACTGGTAATGTAAGATCATTTTGGATTTTCATGAATGAGGAGCATTGAATTTGAATTTATACATTCAGCATCTAATTTTACTGCTTTATATTATCCAAACTACTAATCTAAAATTCCTAATTTCAAGTTTTTAACCCAAGATAATCTGTCTGTATAATTATATAATTCTAATATCAGGTCAGAAATTAAATATTTTAGTGATTTAAATTGTATGGTAACCATTTTAAATTAATTGCTACTTGAAGTTCCAGAGGAATCATAAATATATTGAACTTTATTACAATGTATAGATTTGTATAAACTCTTATAGTATGACTAAAAATTGAATTTGTAGTTTATTAATTAATTTTATTTCTATAGCCTGATAAATAATAGTCAATATTCTACATGATTTTATGATGCATAAGTTAATATATCTAACTGTTGTGCACACATGTGTGAATCTGAATAAAGCTAAAGCTTTTAGGACCCATGCAAGATTAGTGTTTGTCTTCTAAAATAATTTATAGAAATCTCAACTAATCATCCAATTACAATTCAATACCATCATCAACTTCTAAAATCAATGCCTTGTTATTGCAGTTACATTGTTCTATTTTTCAATAATTTATTTCATATTTGCATGTGAAAAACAATTATTTTCACTGATCACATTTTCAAGTTAGAATATTTTTGGTACTGCCATTCAATCTTCTTTCCAAAATTTTTATTTCCATAATATTTTATAAAAATCTATCATGTCCTAAAATGACTTAATATATGAGATAGTACCCAAACATAACTGGAATTTTATAATGAAATATTGTTATAATTGCTTTCAAATTATTGCCCATTTGATGTGATATACTTATCTAAATATGTTTTTCACTTTTCAAAATAATCTGGAAACACTTGAAAAATGATGCCTTTTAATGTCTGTGGCATTTTTTTCAGCACTTCTAAGTCTGAAAAACAAAAAATTAAGCATTTTAAAATTTGAAAAAATAAAAAAAATTGCATAAAGCAAGATTGATAAAATATGGCTCATAGATAAGCTGGATCATGCTGAATTTAATTAAAAAGTATTCCATGCTCAAGGCTTTGAGAAATGTCACTTTATTGGGGTGAAGCTGCATTCTTCTCTTTGACACAAACTGAGAAATTTACATTTTACTGCATCAAGAAAAGCTTTAATAATATTAATTAAGCATAAAGTGCTTACCCAAACTCCCATTACAATTATATCTATGTTTATGACTTTACTAAGTTGAAAGCATGCTAAGCATATTATGCTTAATTAATATTATTAAAGCTTTGCTCTATACATTTTTGCATATATGGGTTTATTACATTTTCTCGTTTTAAGGCAAGTATATTTATAATTACAATTTTATTGCAACACATAAATGTTTCAGAACATGCAGATAAAATGTCTGATCACTACAAACTAAATCTAAGAGAAAAATTCCATGTGCTTTAAAAAAATACAATATTGTTTTAACTTTGTACTTCACTTGGCTGCACTTTTTAGGAATATGACAAATTTAATATTTCCATTAAACCACTTGTGTTTTTATGAGATCAGCTTGCTTGTAATCTGTTTCAAGCATTACAACTGTTTTTCCTACCATTTTTTGTAAACAAAAACAGAATTTCATAATGTTCAAATTTTGTAGTCATTATAAAAATCACCAAATATCCAAAACACACTTTTAAAAAGTGTTATGTGGTACCACAATTTCACATGATGTTATTATTTGGGAAACTGATGCAGAAGGGTTCCTGCAAAAAGTATGTAATGGCAGAAATGTATGCTATTGCAGGCATGCAAACCAAAAAATGATTTTGGTTATTTTTGGGTACCCTCTCAAATATCCATTATGTAATGAGGTAGTGAGAAATTAAAACACAGAATAAATCACACAAATCTTCATCATCCAACATCAGTATTATCTTTGTAATTTTTACACATTTTGTAGAGGTGTTTTGAAGGAGTTTGCCTTTAGTGGTTTATTTAAAGATTATTTCATCTATAGCTTTTTAATATTAAAAATCTGCTGGACTAGCAACACACTTTCCATACATTTTAGTTTGTGGCTTTCACCAGTGAGGAGCCTTGAATCTGACAGCATTCCACCTAGATTTTAAGATCGAATATAACCTCCAGAAACCACCTTTTACATTTTTAGTTCACAGTCAGTATTTATACATTTTAATGTTTTTGGTTCTTCAATAATAATGGTCTACAACATCCCATGGGTAGGATGGGTATTAAACCACTAAATATCATGGGATTATCAATCCCTAAGCTTTCACGAGCTTTCAAAACAGTGACAAATTTTCCATAAAGTAGTGTCACTCAGTGCAGCCAAAGTAATTAATAGATGAGAGGTTTTTTTTCATAAAATCCCTACCTAGTATTTACTCATCCAATATCCCAGACTAATTTCTATCTTGTGGCTTTCACCAGTGAGGTTCCTTAGATCTGGAAGCATTGCATCTGGATCTTAGGATCTAATCCAACTTTTTAGCTTTACATCTTTTACCATTTTAGTTAATTAAAAAGTTATGAGTCCAAAATTAAAACAAATAAAGTTTTCAATCCAAGCTCATTTGCTTGTATAGTTAACTAAAAAGATAAAAGGTGGTACTGGTGGCTTGGATTGGATCCCAAGGTCTTGGTACAGTGCTCTTGTATCCAAGGTTCTTCACTGATGAAAACCACAAGCTAGAAACTATATTGGATGACCAGGCACTAGATAGATATTTTATGCAAAAACCTTCTTGCAACTTGATTATTTTGACTTGCACTTAATGACCTTAGGGTATGGAGAGTTTGACACTGTTGTAACAGCTTCTGTATACATAAAAAATTGTGATCATGTGATGTTAGTGATTTAATCTAGTAAAATAATTAAATTTGTTAGAGTTAGTAGATATTATGCAAGAAGAATAAAAAATATGAATGAGTTGTTAAAAAATGTCAGCAAAATTATTGGAAATCATAAAGTGTTTAAATTACCAGACATAACAGCTCAAGTCTATAAATTGTACTATTGCTATAAACTATAGAAGCCAATGACTATCAATATCTTGATATAAATACTTAAAAATTATATATCAAGTCATTAATATGGTTTATAAAATATCTTATATTCTTACTGAGTCTGTATAAATAATATCGTTTAAAAATTGGCAAAACATTAAAGATTATAGCTTGAATTATTATGATGGGCAACATCAATGTTTAGATGACTAGTAACATTTAAAAGACATAAAGGTAAAAGATGTAATCTTCCATCTTATTTAAATTATGAATTTGATTAGAATAATTAATACTTTTTTATTATAATTTAACTTTTATTAAATAATAATATTTTACTAAGCCATGCCAATTTCACATTTCAGAATTTAAAAATTTTAAGCAAATCATCTTTTTTTTTTTTGTTATGCTTTTTATTTTATTTTTCTGATCACTGTTTTTGAGATGTCTAGCTCTATCAAGATTTTGATTTCTTCTTATTTTAACATTCTAAAGGAATTTTAAAATGAAATATTGTATATTCAAAATGTATGAAACTGAAAAAAAAACTTTATAAAAAATGTGGATTAAAAATTTTAAACCCTAAATTCACATTTTCTAGTGCCAATTAAAATAATTTTGGTATATATTCTCATAGAAAAAGAGGATTCAAATTACCAATTTTTGTTGACACATGATGTTTTAAAGATAAATAAATAAATGCTTTGAAAATTTTTAATTCCATATTAGTAAATATAAGATTTTTTATTGTTTTTTAAATTGAAAAAAGTAAAATTATTTTTTGTGTATTCATAAAAATATTTTCCTTTTTTTTTCCTAAAATATTTAAATAAATGTTAATTATATTAATGAATTTCTAAATTTTAAACCTATATTATGCAAATAGAGTTGATTATTTTTAAGAGACAATTGAGATATTTTAAGTAAAATAAAGATTAAGCAGAAATGGGAGAAATCTACAAAATATCTATATGTTAAGATTTTGCATAACACACTTTTAATGAGACCAGTTATATGCAAAAGTTGTCAATAGTGAAAAGTAAGATATTATCAATGAAAACATTGTTAATGGATAAAACCTTAGCATGATGGAATTGATGAGAATTTTTACAATAATTTAAAAAATAATAAAAGCATTGATCAAATTGGAAAAATCAATTTATATTAATACAGCAAATACAAGAATTTTAATCAAATATACAAACTATCATACAATATATCTAATACTACATGCAAGTAAAGATTAGATTGGAAATCAATGAGCAAGGATCCAAGCCTTATATTAAAAAACAGCTTCCAAATATACAAGCAGCATTAACAATATTAAAAGCAAAAGACATTTTTATTATCTATAATAAATTATGGATTGTCCATAGAAAAATTAATATTGTTAATATGATAAATCATTTCAATAGATTAGAATCTATGGATAAAGAACTATATATATATATATATATATAGGTAATATCACTTTATTTATTTAACTTATATAATGGATACATAGCTAGGTAATTGGATATTGGGCAAAGTAAAAAAATATAAGTGTATATGTTGATAACATCATGCTTGCAGACAAAATTATAAAACAAAATCTACAATTATTAAAAAAATCATCAGCAGTATGAAAAATAGGATTATGGCTAAATATAAAGAAGACAAAATTATGATAACGAGTAAATCATATCATCTTAAAACTGATAATAAAGACATAAAAAACATTGACAGTTTTTATCTCTGAATTATTCATCAGAAACAGAGAAATAAGCAAAGAAATTCATCACAGAATATTTGTCAGAATTTCAATAAAAAGCCTAAAACAAAATCTTTATAAATAAAAGCATAGAACTTGTTTTATATATTCTATATAACTTTATATTGATGTAAAAGTTGGATGATAGTAAATACTTTTGAAAATACCATTAACTACAAGGAGAATAACAAAGAGATCAGATTTCAACAGAAATTTTATCTGAAGCACAAATAATTAGATTGAAATTGTCTTATTTTCATTAATTATAAGATGATACAATTCATTAGAAAAATGTAAAAGAGCAGATAAATTGATAGTGAAGGAAGAGAGCACCAGGAGGAAGAAAAATGAATTTTATCATGATAGTAATAAATATGCCATCCAAGAGCTTAAGAAATCAAACAAATGATAATACTTATCTTTAATAGATGAAAATAACAATTAAGTAACTTGAACATTAAAATTACAAATTCTATTAAAGCTTAATTTATTATGTGAGAATAATTCATAATAGTTCAATTAAAATTTAAAAATAAAACATAATATTTTTAAATTAACTAAGCATATAAAATCAGTTATGAAACATTTGAAAGTCTGTATGTTTTCAAAATTTTTAAAATATATTATTAAAATTATACTTATAAATTAAATAAATTATGAAAACCTTATCACTGAAATATAATAAACTATATGTAATTATAACCATGTTTTTTTTACACAGAAAATATTAAGAACATTAAATATAACATATAAAATTTGACTGTAATAACAGGTGTTCAGCAATATATTTAATGTTCTTAAAAAACATTCATACAAAAAACAGTTATAATTGCATATAATTTATTACATAAATTAAATATAAACATGATTTAGTATATATATAAATAACTCTGTCATTGAAATATAATAAAAGTAAAGACTAATAATACTTTACAAATGGATACAATATTAAAAATATTAAATATAACAATATATTTTGCTAAAGATAATCAAAAAGACTCAGCATCCAAATGCATTAAGATTATATTTAATGTTTTTAATACTTTCTCTATCTGAAACAGTATTAGACTGCATAGCACTGGCAACTATGGAACACTTCAAGTGTCAGATGCATTCTCTATAAATCAACAACCTTCTCTTCACTTAGTAACCACAATAAAATTTATTCAGTTTAACATTGAAGTTATATTAACATCAAAAAATTGGATTATCAATAAATTAAATGTTCAACACAATGGTATCTAATTGGTACTTTAAGAAACTAATCACTCTTTTACTAATACATATCTTCTTAAAATTTCTGGATTTATACTGATTATTGATAGAATCCATTATAAACATAGTAAGATTATACCTGTCTAAATTATCTTGTAAAGCAAACCCCTTCTATTAAAAATAGTTAAATAATATTGCAATCACCATTTTGATAAAAAAAAAAATGTATGCAATGTTTGCAAACCTCCAATACAAATTGGCCCTATCCTCTATTTTCAGATCTTCCTATACATTTTATATTTATAGGAAATTTCAATTCAGAGTAGTCTTTGGTGTTATGTAAATTGAGACCAAATATTTAGAATGGAAACTGTTAAACAATATGTACTTACTTTCAGTGCTAAGCAAGAAGGAATATTCTATTTAGGCAGATGGGGAACAGAAACAAACACCTGATTTATATTTCATTTTGACAAAAAAATAATTCACCATTATCAGCAGAACTACTGATGTTAGATCATTTTCCAAACAAAGTCAAATCATTCTTAGAATCTGCATTCTCATAGTGAATAGCTATCTTGTTCTGAAATCAAATTTATGCATATCTTGAACTAAATGTTAATAGACACTCTAACTCCATCTTGATAAATTTAAAAAACTCTTAACAACAGCTTCCAGAAAGTCCATCCCCTGTGAATATCAAAAGCAATTTATATAATTTTTGAATAAAACTAAAAATACTCATTATAAGCAAATTTTTATCTATCAAAGATCAGGAAATTGCTCTCAAACTTATAAATTACTGGGTGATACTAATAAAGAAAAATGGAGAGATCGTGAAAAATTAAAATTTTACGAGATCTAGTTGTAAGGTCTGATAACTTTTATAAAAAATTGGGGAATGTAAAAGTACCTTTAAAAGAACTACTATGTCATTGCTAATATACCATATTTTTAAACCCATGATTCAAAGAATGAGAAATGCATCATTAGAGCAGAATTACAAGTATCTCTTTCATAATGCCCTTATATCATCTAATAAAAACTATAGATATTGATAAACTTGAACTTTTTTCTCAAATCAGGAAAATCCCAAGATGCAGATAATATACTTTCAGAGTTTTTAAAGAATTTAGGACCTAAAATCAAAACATGATTGGCAAAATTATTCACTAATAATATTCATACAAGAAGTATTCCAAAAATTGGCATAGAAATAAATTATATATCTTAAAACTAAACCAAACCAGAAATGATCAAAAAATTATCACTCAACATCATTATTAGGTATTTCCTATAAGCTTTTTGTATTGCGTCTCTTTCATAATGGTCCTGTAACATCATTTAATAAAATCTCTAATTGTTCATGAATTTGAACTTTTCTTTGATTGTCTTATATCATAAAAACCCAAGAAAAAGATAATATACTGTACTTCCAGAATCTTTAAAGAATTTAGAATCTACAATCAAAACATGACTGCCAGAATTACTCAGTAAAATTTATTCATATAAAAAGTATTCCAAAAATTTGACATATAAATAAACTATAAGTTTTGAAACAAACAAAACCAGCAGTGATCTAAAAAATTTATCACCCAACCTTATTTATTAGATATTCCCAACAAACTTTTTGAAACAATCATATGAATAAAAATTTTCCTATAGAGCAAGTTGGTTTTAGGTTTTAGATCAGAAAGAAGCTATTATGAACAACTTTTTATCTTTAACAAATTACACTGAAGAAAGACTTCCAAAATAAATTAAAAACTTGTACTATCTTTACTGATCTAAGATCAGCTTATGATTCTGTTTAGAAAAATGATCTTCTAAAAGTTTTTAAAAATTTTAAATATAGAAAATCATTAATTTTCTTTAATGAAATGCTCTCTAATAAAAAACTTCAAGTGACATTAAATAATTATTGTAGTAGTCACAAAATTTTACAAAATGGTCTATCACATGGTTCCGTTCTTTTACCTACTTTAATATATTCATTAGTTATCTTTGAGATATAGAATGCAGGAAATTTATTTATACTGATATTGTTTTGATTTCACAAAAGAGAACATTCTTTTCTAAAATAGAAAAGTCTCTCAATAAAGATATGAAAAAATTATAAATGTTTTCCATGACTGGGGTCTTATTCATAATCCAACAAAGACAATTTATTCAATATTTTATCTAAACAACAGAAAATTGTCTTGTAATATGATTGAAATCTTTTGCAATAATCTGAAATGTAATTCTATCCCATACTATTTAGAAATAGCTTAGATCATAATCAAACTTATTTTCTTCATTTCTCTAAAGTTAGATTAAAATTAATTTCTAAGAATAATTTCTTTGGAAAACTGGCTGGTACTATTCAGGGTGCTATAAAAGTTTTTTATGGGCTCTCCCTTAACATTAGCACATCTTGCTCCTAAATATTATTACCATTTTGAGAAAAAGTTCTCACACTAAACTTTTCAATGCTCAATTAAATATTGCTATGAAAAATATTGCTGCCCCATTCAAGTATATTCCCTTGCAGTGGCTTAGGGTTCTTTCACATATATTTCCACCAGATATTAAACAATAAATTTCCCCTTAGAAAATGTATAAAAAGCTATTATGGAGATTGGACTTGTCAATAACCCAAAATACAGTTTAACTATTTAAGACTCAACTCAAATTAAGTTACCCTTTTTGGGTGTTCAACCAAGAATCTACAATACGGCATAGAAAATGAAGATTTTATAATGTTACAAATAACTTCCTTTTTCCAGATAAGGCCAGATTGATTTCATCTTCCTAGAAGCAATTAGAATATCATCAAGAGATTCAGGACAACCCATTGTTATCTGCTTCATAAATGAAATTAATCAGCCCCTCATCTATGGAAATGTTGGAAAATGCAAATTATATAGTTAATGACTGTTGAAATTATGGGTAGATTGACAGATCAAAGAATCTTAATAAAGCCACTGGTGAATCTATTTTTGGTTGGAATTTCTACAGGTTCTTTTATTTTGATATCTTGTCAATAATTAAGCTACCTATAAAAAAATCATACACTAAATAAATATTAACTTTAATTTGTTAAAATCCATATCTATATATTAATCTTTTCAAATCTAAAAAAAAAAACACAATGTCATCTTTTTTACATTTTTTTTTTTTTTAAAAAAGTATCTCCAGGAATTGCATGCTGACAAATAAAATTTTTGGTCCTTCTGTTTTTAGATTTAAATTGTAATTTGTAAATGCAAAAACAATTATGAGTAAATGAAAAGCTTTCTATTCATGTATTCATATAATGAATACCATTTTTTTGTATAAATATGATTAAAGAAAAGTTGAACGTAGTCTCAGAGCATGTGTCTTTTAAAGAATTCTCAATTACCCTTTTTTTTTTTATTATAAATAATGAAGATTTCATTGATCTCTTTTTTTTATTTACGCTTGTTACATTTTTATTTTAATAACTTAACTTAATAGAAATAAAATATTAAGAAGTAAAATGGAAATATTATAAATAATTTTGCTTCAAAATTGTTATTTCTTTTAAATGACACTAATAAAAAAACATAACACTTGAAATATTAAATACAATCGCTTCTTTTCAGCCATTTTGTTTTAAGCATTTATTGTAGGACTTCTGAAACT
Source organism: Epiperipatus broadwayi (assembly GCA_028023455.1). Lineage (NCBI taxonomy): Eukaryota > Metazoa > Onychophora > Udeonychophora > Euonychophora > Peripatidae > Epiperipatus > Epiperipatus broadwayi. The sequence continues at coordinate 316,425 of JAQFVV010000397.1, read as the reverse complement.
GTATAATACACAATAAAACTACTTCCAGCCTTGATTTACTAGGCAATATTTCTGCAAATGGGGAAATTTGCTTGTATGCGTTTTAACATTTTTGCTTTGAAAGAGAAAGTACCTTGTTAGTGTTGATGCTTTGTTTGAATTTTGTTTTTGACATTAGGTTTTTTTTAAAAAAAAATGTACCTTGTTGATATTAATGGTAAAAAATTTAATAAAAATTAAAGCAAGATTTGATTTATTAACTTTGTTAAAATTTAATAGTTGGTAAATTTTGATTTTGCAACTTCTAGTGATAGCAGTGATACAGCAATCATGCACAGAGGTATGCATTTATTGTCAGAAAGTTACAGTGAATACAAAATTGTTATGCATAACTCAAATTCTGCTCAGTTTTTATGTTCATTAATTCTTTAACATTTTTTTTTGTTTTTCAAAATGAAACTTATGTTTCTATAATTCATTTTTATTTATATGCAATATTTATGAAATAAAATTTGACAGCACACAAAAAAGGTAAGATTCTAACAAGATTTTTCATATGATTTATTTCATTATTTTCATTTATTTTTTAGGTCTGGAACCAGGCTTCTAATTTTCCATATATACAATGTATTTTATTTACACAATTTTTTTTTACATGTAATTTTCAAGAATCAATCTATCATATAAAAACAGAGTTAGGTGCACATTATCTATTAATATCTGAACAAATTTTTTATATAATATGAAATTTCTAATTCATAAAAAGTTAATACTGATTTTTAAAAAATTGTAATGGTATTTTTTTGGCTGGTTTAATGTTATTTTTCTTTTTTATTATTATTATAATTTCCAAATAATTGAATCATTAATTTTTCCCACTTTAAATTTTAAACAATTAGAATTAGTATATTCACTTTTTCATTGTATGTGTTAAGTTCTCTGTCTGATGTAGGTAGAGTTAGAATAACTAGGGGAAAGGGAACCACAATAAAGCAAGAATAATTATCAGTGATAGTTTGCTATTGTTTTCCATTCAGTGAACACAATTTATTATAATTTCTCAATTTTAGTGTAATATCACAATGTTCAATAAATCTATATATTAAAATGTCTAATACACTTTTTTCCTTTTTTCTTTTTATATATGTGCATTTAAAGTGAATATCTGAGAATCTTTAATACACATAATAATATTGCAACAGTAGCAGCTTTAGTATAGTTATTTATATATATGAAACAGTCCCAGTGCATACCATTATCTGAAAATTCAAATATAAAATATCAAATCATCTCCCAAATGATAAGTTTGTTCAGTTGCACACCCCTCTCATGAATAAATATGTCCAAATTTCAATCAGTCAGTCCAAAAGATAACTCCAAAACTGTATGCTGCAATAATGTTAAATATTGAAATACAGACTCATTCAAATTTAACACTCTTTGTTTGAATATGCCTGAATTTCAGGGTAGCAAAGAGTCCAAAATATATCTTGTGAACTGGCTGCTTGAGATTTGGACCTTTAAATTTGATATTTTATATTGGAATTTTCAGCTAACGGCATGCACTGGGACTATTTTTTATACATTTATGTTGGGAGACTGCAAAGATATTTAAAATGACTAATGTTTAGTCTTTCTTTGTATATGTATAATAAAAATGTTGTTTATGAGCAATTTAAGATCATTGCTAATTTAAATTTTGTGCTTTTGTTTGAATAAATTCATATTTCAATATTTAATATCATTGCAGCATACAGTTCAAGAGATATTTTTTGAAATGCCTGCTTGAGATTTGAACTTTTATATTTATTCACAGGATACATAGCTGAGAAAAAAATGTTTGGGAGGGTGACTTGATATTATATATAAATGTATATTAAATATAAATAAACTTTAGTAGATAATTAACTAAATTAAACATTACCGCAAATCTGCTTGATTAATCTAGTCAAATGCCTTAATCAAATCAATAAAAGCAGTACATACACTGCAGCTGTCTTTGCATTTCTTCATGACAAAAATTATGTCTATGGTGCTTCTTAACTCTCTAAAACCACCTTAAGTCTCTGATTAATATTCATCAATGATTAGAAACAATTATCAAAGAATATAATTAAAAATATAAAACCATTCTATATCTATAGAAAATATAATAATATATCTGTCCAAAAATATTTATTGTGATATTAACAAGCAGAATATTCATAAATGAGCTTTCATTTCCAAAGCCATTCCTTCTTGATTTAAATAAGTATGACTTGAAAGTAATAATGTCATAAGATTAAGAATTAAACAATGGATAATGTATAGCATGTCATATAGGCAAATAAATCATCATTTGAACTTTTATCAACAAGTGAATCAGTTATATTTTACAACTATACATTTTTTCATAAACTATCTGTAAAAATAGATTTAAAACTATCATAATTTCATAAACCATATTATAACATTATTTTAGATTTGTGAAAAATAATCTGAATGTAACAATATTTTGAAGGATTAAATTCATTCAATAGTGAAAATATTGTTTCCAGCAACAGTACCATCTTGTAAAAAAACTTGTTTTGACAGTACAGTATAAACATATTGTGATCCATCTTCCAAGGTTTCTCCAATCATCTGAATTAAATATTATTAAAATATACTATTTTTGTGAGAGAGTGATATAACTTAAAGTCCTATAGTGAATGTCTTTTCATCATGAATGTCTTCATATTTTTCTGAATGTTAATAAAATGTTATATGATTTTATATTTCATAGAATATAAGCAGTTGACTTAAATAGTAACTCCGCAATATGTTGCTAAAGATATTTAGGTGTTTCCATTATTTTTCCCATAAGCTTGTTGTAATTGGAGTTCAATTTAACATATACTACATATATATGAAAATATACTTTTTTTTTTTTATAAAATAAATTATTGTTTTCTCTAAATAAAACAAAATAATTTAAGAAATAGTTTATAATCAAAATGTTTTTTTTTTGTACTACAATGGGGTAAAATATTCACTCAAGCAAAAAACTATTTCTAAAATCACACTTTACCTTTAATAAAATATTGAATGTATTTATCAATTCTCTTTTTAATAAGCACAGATTTTAGTTTTAATCTTATTCCAATTTTTTAAATAAAATTTGTCAAATAATTGGTCTCATAAAATAAAAATAAAAAATATTTAAAGAAAGTGTTATTATTTTCTTCTTCCAGTTATACATCTATATGGAATATGTTTTTTACTCTTTGCTAAAAAGCATTGCCAACACGTTAAAATATATCATGAATATAATATCCAACTAAATGTATTAAAATGAACTTCTTCTAGAGATGCTTCCAAATAATCAGTTAATTCAAACATCAAACAAAAACTCATATTAATGCAAAGAAAGAAACAGACGGCTATCTTGTCACTATATATGTATTTCGTCCAAAACTTGGAATTCATTCAGGCAACTCTTACCATATAACTTCGGGCCCATTCAATTCACAGATATAATAATGCCGAATGTTTTTCAATTTGAACATTTAAATATATTATTCCTTCAAGAATAAAAATGAAAATTTTTAAAAATGCTATACTATAACTTAAGCAAGAGATTTTTTTTCCTTAGAAGCAATCTTAAAATATAAAAATTCCAATCACAGTCATTTAACCCAATCACCAAATAAAACAAACCTGGGGGCAAGAAAGAATAAAATATTTGAAAGGGATGTAGTTTAATTTGTTTTCTAGTCTTTTATTATTTAATTATGTATAATATTTGAAATATTTTATAGAGATTTCAGCTAATGGTATGCATTGTTTCTATTGTATATATATAAAGAAGACTGAGGATCATTTATTCAGATATTAAATATATAAGTAGGGGCTTAAGGTTTAATAGTACCTATGTCCATGATATAGGTTTCAAATTTGTGCTAGGTAAACCTGATTTTTTTTTGAATACACATACAAGCATATAAGTTTTTATAGGCAACAAGACATATCCAGATTAGCTAGTATTAATCATCAAGTATTAATAATAAAAGAATATTTAGTGTTGTTAGTTAGAGATAAACAATGATAATATGAGTATCATTATGTTGAATGTGAAGTTTTAAAATGTGACTAATATTATGTGGCTTTTGCCACAATAGAAATATACGTTATAACTTATATTACTGATTCAATGGTTTACCCTTTCTATTTTAAATACTCAAATGATATACAAATACAAGATTGTTTAAATGAAGTTGTTAAAAAAAACTATTGAAAGTTATAATTATAGAAATCTATAAAATATGTAAAACATGCAGTAGTAGTTAAGTAATTTAAACAACTGGATCCCACTTCTAAGAAAACAGTTCTTTAAAATAGATTATTTAATAAATCACTACAAACTGAGCTAGTTCTTCTGAGTGTAAAAGTAGAAAATTCTGCCGAAGGAAAGTGATCGCATTAGCAGTCCCATAATATACGTATTTGGTTTATTAAGATATGACTTGCTATAAAACTGTTTTTCCTAAAATAATTTTAAATGTCAATAAAAAAAATATTTTAGACTTAGGAATTTAAATTTAAAAAATTGCATATATAAAAACTTAAATCTACAATTTAATAAACAATAAATGAATTAATGAACAAAAAAAGAAAGTACAATTTTAATTTTAAATTAATTACTAAACCCTTAATTGATAACCAGAGTTTAAAAAATAATTCCGTTTGCAAGAAAATAGTCGTTTAATAAAACAAATTAAATTAGAAAAACATTTTAAGAGCAACTTAAAAGATAGTAAATTAAAACTATTTTATCTCAATAACAAAGATGCGATGTAGTCTCATTTTGCTAAATAAGCTTGAAACTTTAAAAACAATAAAATATATCTTTTTTCAAAATAAAAAATTAAACCAAGCCAATAAAATAACCGTTAAAAGTACGGGCGCATATATAATACTTGAATGTGATGAATAAAACAAAATTTTCCCAAATAAATAAAGCTTTTAAAAAAGACGTAAAAATACAGGTTCAATAGAAATAGAAACCAGAAAGCTAAAAAAAAAAAAAAAATAAAAAAAAAATAAATGAGTCTAAGAAAAAAGGAAAAATTAATAGATTGTTAGGGTGATTGCTAAAAGGTACTTAGAAAGTAAATTACAAAACTCCATATACGGGGTTCGAACTCAGACTTTCACACGACCTAACACTCGCATTGCCATCTCATATTGCTGACCCACCTGATCACACACATGTTGAAAAGATAAATAATCACCAATATACGTATTTCATGCTAAACCAGCAATCATCAGTTGGTCTAGATTACTATCCTCACACATATATATATATAATCAGTAGCATGAAATACGTATATTGGTAATTATTTATCTTTCCAACATGTGTGTGATCAGGTGGGTCAGCAATATGAGATGGCACTGAGAGTGGTGGGCCATGTGAAAGTCTGATTTCGAACCCCACATGTATTACATATATAAATGCAGGTTTAAACCTGTACAATGTATTAATTTATATAAATTATTGTGTAAAAGGTCTGCCCATCCCTCGCATATGTATGTATAAATGGATTATTCTTCTGTACAGGAGGGGTCAGAATGACTAATATGTCAACATGGGTAGGATGACAACCTTGACACTAACAAGGGTTTTGAACGTTCCATTATCAGATTTTCAATGAAATGGAAGGCTAAAGAGTTATGAGTTAGAATAGTTTGAAGCCTGTCCATTAAAGTATAAAGATTGACTAGCTTAATATAAAGCTGAGTACTGATTATGTATATATGTGTGTGAGGATAGTAATCTAGATCAACTGATGATTGCTGGTTTAACATGAAATACATATATTGGTGATTATTTATCTTTTCAACATGTGTGTGATCAAGTGGGTCAGCAATATGAGATGGCACTGAGAGTGGTGGGTCGTGTGAAAGTCTGAGTTTGAACTCTGCATGTATTACATATATAAATGCAGGTTTAAGCCTGTACAATGTATTAAAACTCCATATAGTAAATAATTGTCAGAATTTTCAAGTGGTGAGTTGAGCATAACAATTCTATTTAATTTACATTTTTTGGGGAAATGTTTTTTTTTTTTGTTTGCAGCTAAGAACTGAATCTATCATTCTATCACTGTACTAAATTACATAGAATAAGTCCTATTAGTAATAAATGCAAAAGACCACAGACTGAAAGTTTGTAATAAATATATATAATAATTGGGGAAATATTTTGCGAATATGTTAACTATATTTTTCATGTTATAATGTTAATTTCATAAATTTTCAATTTTTTTTCTCACCAATTTTTTAAGAATATTTCCTAATTAAACATCATTAGTAAATGCATGATCAGATTTATTTTTTCCTTTCTAGTCCTTATTTTGTGTTATATTTTAAGCATTTATTGATAGGATGATTTGTTTCACCAATACTTGCTTTTCCATATTAGTAGGGTATTTCATACATGTGATTCTTGTTTTCAATGGTTTATGTTTTGTAAAGATTAATATTCTCTCACAATAAATTATGGATTTGAACTAATTCTTTACATATCCTAACATTAATTTTGATTCTTAAACTAGATAATAATTGATTAAGATTTTAAAAGACACATTCCAGGTCTAGATAGTCTCAACATCTCAAATGTAATGAAAGGAGACAACCATGTTTTTAAAAAAAATTATTAGTAGTATTATATGTAGAAGAAAAACTAAATTGCCCTGTGATTGAAAAAAAGATAGACAGATCATTCAAATAATGATTTGTCAAAGAGAGGAAATGAATAAAAAAAATTACAATGTTGTAGTTATCTCAAAATTGTATAAATTTAAAAAAATATGTTGGTGCCTGTTGTCAGATTATGATATTTAACATTATTTTTATAGATATTTAAAATGTTTAATATGTCCAGAAAGTTGATTAACTTGGATAGGTTAAGGTTAATGATTATGTATATCATGTAAAAAAAAAAACTTATACAATTAAGAATGGATCATAATTATTTAATTTCTGGTGTACTATTTTAAGTGATATTAGATCTGGCAATGTATAGGGGCATGAACAATTTGAAAAATATAAAACAATCAACAAACAACTGTTACAACAACACAACTATTAAGTTAATTATTATCTTTCCGCTGATAATTTTTAGAATAATATGTTTCACATTGATTACCCAATAAATAAGAGAAAATAAATTGGTTTTATAAATATAATATCAAGAAGACAAAGAAAACAATTTACTCAAGCTAAACATGCAAAACAAGGTAGTGAAAACAGAATAAGTAAAGCTGTAGGAGTCACTTGTTGCAAAAAAATATGGAGCTAAAGCCATGATATGCACCTCATTAATATATGCTCATCAAAAAAAAAAGGTAAACCAACAAAAAACATTAAAATTTATAATATGGTAGCAACCAATTTCCATGTTGAAGTGTTGTTCCCATATTAATTTTTTTTTATCTTATGCTGAAAACACATATTTTACTTTATTGTTCTTTTTAAATTTGATGCAGTATACTATTTTACATAATAATATATTTTCTAAGTATAAAGCTAAATGTTTTATAAAATTTAAAAAAACTCATAAAGTAAAATTCTTAATGAAATAAGTTATCGATTTTAGCAATGCTGGGGAAAAGGAACTGTCGAGCATTTTTTAATTATAGTTTGAAAAATCATGAATCTGAAATGGGTAAAGGCAAGTATGGATGACTATGTAGATTCTGAAGTTCAAAATTACTACAAAGACTATAGTTTGATAATAATGAAACTGCTATTTGATTTCCATAAGAAAAATAAGTTATTAAAGAAAAAAGACATTGTCCAGAAGGCATTTAAATGTGATAAAAGTCTGACATTTTGCTATTCACTTTATTGATATCACTTTAAACCAATATAAACCTTTTCTGTTTAAATGTTTAAACATTTATTAATTTATTACTATTCATTTTATTGAAAAAGAGTAAAGATACAGTGCAGTAACTTTTTTTATTATTTTTTTCAGTGAATGTAAATGAATGAACACACGCATTGCTGTATAAAAATGCACTCTCAATTTTTATTAATAATTATATTATTATTAATTCTAATTTTCTTTATACTACAATTTTAATTTATGCATGAATATTATGCACACAAAAATAATCTGTGTTATATATATATATGTGTGTGCATGTTGAAAAGCACATTGCATGTATATTTTATTATAATCAAATATTGTCAACAAAGCATGAGCAATTATGTATGATGTATGCAAAAAATGTATAGAACAAAATATAGCAGATGTCACCTCAGATGTGAAATTTGAAAACACATCCAATACTTTGAATGGGATATGATTCAAAGTAATATCAAAATAAAAAATTGTGGAAGTAAAACTTCATTAAAATATATCAAACTAAAGATTGGATATCAAAACTATGGTGAATGATGTCATACTATAAAGAATAGATGAAATTTTTAAACTTGATGCCATTTGTGAATACTGATATAAAAGTAGACATAGCAAAAATATGGATAAAAATTATAAAAGTCCAAAAATAAGATTAATTATGAAAGATTAAACATATGATAGATTTGAATGGTTAAAGGTAATCATATAATTTATAAAAAATAATATTTTTATTGTGATCATTTAGTGCTAATGTTATTAATTTATAATTTGGGCATGTATTTGGAGGGGAAGGAATTGTGATGTAAATACTAAGATGGTATCACTTCCCTCCATGAAATAGTGCCACTTAGTGCAAACCATGCTAGAAAGTTTGTGCATCAAAATACCTATCTAGTGTTAATTTTCCAATATCCCAAGACTTGTTTCTAGTCTTGGATTTAAGAGCATTGTACCTAGAACTTTAGACCTCATGCAACCTCCAGCAGCCATGTTTTACCTTTTTGGTTAATCATAAAGTTACAAGCCCAAATTGAAAATACATTTTCAATCCAAACTAATTCACTTATATAGTCATACAGATGTCAACCCAATTCAGTATCTATACATTTTATTATCTTTAGTTTTTTAATAACCATAGTCTCTAACATTCTTTGGCCAGGATTCCAGTAACCACCTTTTGAACTGGGCTCATATTTGAAGACTGCACAAATGAATTAGCATAGATTAAAAACATTAGTATTTTCAATTTGGAATTTTAGTTAACTAAAATGTTAAAAGTGACTGCTGAATGGACACATTACATTTAAAGTTCTAGAGCAGTGCTCTCAAATCCGAAACACCTCATTGATGCAAGCTATAAGTTAGAAAATAGTCTAGGGATATTGAATGAGTTAGCATTAGATAGTGAGTTTGCTGTATGAACCTTTTGGAATCTATATTATTATGGGCTGCACTGGATGATACTGTTGTATGTAGAGAAATGCTACTGTTTTATCAGACTGTGTACACATAAGAAATGGTAGTTGTGTGCTGTTTTAATAGTTTAATATCCAGATCCTGTCCAAAAATCACAGAGCCCAATAGATTGTGTACACATAAGAAATGATAGTTGTGTGCTATTTTAGTGGTTTAATATTCTGATCCTGTCCAAAATCCAAAGAGACCAAAATTTATAGATACTGATCTGGATTCATATATCTATGACTATACAAGAAAATTAGTTTGGATTGAACACATCATCATGTTTTCAGTTTGGGCTCATAACTTTATAGATAACTAAAAAAATAAAAAGTGGTTGCTGGGGGGTTTGCATTAGCTTCTAATTTCTAGATGCAGTACTCTCACATCTAAAGCTGCTCACTGATGAAAGCCATAAGCTAGAAACTAGTCTGAGAGTAGTAAATAAATAGACATTAAATAGGCATTTTGATGCACAAATCTTTTAATCTCCATTGTTTACTATGGCTTGCATTGGATGGCACCATTGTATTGAGAGTTGTTACCATTTTAACAGATTGTCTAAGCATAAGAAATATGATCATGTGATAATTTAGTGGTTTAATTACTAAGATGGTAAGTTCAGTTTTAAATTAAAAGCTATTTATCTAACTTATCAGGAATAATTATTTTATAAAATATAAAATATACACAAAAAGATTGTTTTAAAGTCAATTATTAATATATGGCAACGATGGAAAACAGTTGTTAAATTTAAATTTAATAAAAAAAATAATCTAACAAATTTATAATAATTTAAATCATTTTTTATCTTTTGTCTTGTTTAATAAATTTTTAATTCTTAGTTTAATTTTAAACAAATAATTTTTACATAAAAAACATATTTGCAGGTAATCTTATTAAAAACAATTTCCAGAATAAACTTTAATAAAAATTATTGTTATGTCTTTAGGAATGTGCTCCTTATAATTAAAAAGCATTACTTATAGAATCCACACACACTATTTATAAAAAATACATTTAAATCAAAAATACCTATAGTAAATATTCTAACATTATATGTAACAGAAACAAACTAATAAATGATCATAATTAATATTCCAATATATATAAAATAATTCAAGTGAATCGATTACATAATTTAAAATTCACATCATAGTAATTCATACCATAGTATTTAAAATTTATAAAAATAATAAACTATTTAGATGTAAATATTAATTCTGATTAAAGACTATGCTTGTTAGTTATTAAGCAAACATATTATTATTTCTAAATAAATATAATGATTCAAACAAAAGCTTATCTACTGACAGATTTAATTTACAAATCAAAATCACAATACCCATATATAATGCTTAAAGCTAAATGGGATAATTATGTAATTAGAAAGTAACCAGTAACCATCTAAACATTCACAATAAAGTTAATAATCAATATTGATTATTATCTTTATTGTTTATCTTTATTGTGAATGTTTAGGTGGTTACTGGTTACTTTCTAATACCCATATATATAAAGAGACACACTTTATTTGCACTTTTATTGAAATGTTAAGAGTATGTTAACATATTATTTAAAATACTAACACGATTTTAATTTATTCTGTTTAGCTCTTTTCCTATCATCATTAAAGACAATTTATTAGTAAATATGACTAATTTACCTCCAAAAAAGAAAAGAAAACAAATTCTTAAAAATGATTATTTATTGACCATATAAATCAATTTCATATGTATGTCAAAAAATATCATACACTAGTTTTTTTTCTTCAGTTCATTTGGCATCTTGCCATGACGTCTTTTAACTTATTTTGTAACAAACTTTTATTTATAAAAAATTTCAACATTTTGTCTAAATGTAACTCTCTAAAGTATTTAATCCTAAATTATAACCTGTCAATTAAAGTAATATATACCGTGACCTGTTTAAAATGATTTCAAGATAATCTTTGTAAAAATAAATAGAATTCAAATTTACCATGAAAAACAATTGCTTAATTCATCATTAATTATTTCTTAAAGTTTGTTACTTTTCATATACTTAATCTAATAAAGATGTATCTAAATAATAGATTTAATCTTAATACATTTATTTAAGTTGTATGCCTTACTGAATGATCTTATCGGTGTATTTTCAAAATATTAGATAAAAAATTTCTAATGTTTTTATGGCAAAAAAAATGATATGAATCCACATCTAACTTCTATACAATCTTATATACAAATAATTTGAAGTAGTAATATTAATAAAAAAATAATAATTTATTAAAACCAGCATTATCACATTGGAATTTGTACTGTTCTTAGATATTCAAAACCACCTTTTTATCTAAAAAGTAAAGAGAAGTTTAAACTGATTATATTCATTCTCTCATAACTAACCCAAAACAGATCTATTTTTGCCAGACACATTTTTTAACAGAGGCAAAATTATCTATACTGTAGTGTTTCTGTGTTAACAGTTTGTGCAAACATAAAAAATGGTGATCATGTGATGTTTAGCAACCACATTATTATTAGTGCAATCTTTCAAAAAATAATAATTTGTTGTTGTTGCTTTGTTTTTAGGATAATTTTTTTTTAATTAAGCTTTAAAACCATAAAATTGTTATTATCAATGTATTTTTAATACTTATCTGGTAATCATTAAATTATATTACTGCTTTAATCATTGACATTTCTAAACTTGTACTAAATGAGATATAGTGTATAATTTCTTTTGAGTTTCAGAAAACTGCAATTGAGTTCAGCCAAAACTCAACAAAATAATATCACTTTAATAAAAGGTAGGGAATTCCTTTTTTTTGTTTTTCTTTCTTACTGTTTTGAAATGGCATTAATTTTTACATTAGTTGTGTCTTCCTACCACATTAAAGCCAAGCCATGGATTTATGTTGTTATTAGAAAATTACCATTAATAATAATTGTCAGGTAGATTAACCTGAGATCAAATGACATTTGAGCACTAAGTGTCAGGCTGAGCATAATATATTTAATCAATTAACCAAAATAATTTTTTTAACTTTATTCATCTAAGAATGAATCTAGAATTCTTTAACTTTGAATCTGCCATAATGATTACTTATTTTCATATATATATATATTACTTATTTTCATATATATATATATATATATAACCAATCCAACTAACTATCCAATATTGGGTATCTAGCTAAGCTTCTCTAAAAAATAAAACAAAGATAAAAAATTAAAATCTTTATTTCCCAATATTTAGAAATCCTGATAAGTAATTTTCTCTTTTGAAAGATTATTAGTTAAATCTTTGTTTTGAAATAATCCATTTAAAGGTTTATTTACCTTTAGTTACCCATTGATTATGATGCATGTTTAGGAGGATTAAAATATGATGCAAAAATCTATTGATTACTGAAAAATAATTATGGTAAAAGTTATAGGATACATCTTGGTATTATCAGAAACATCTAATATAATACTTTTTTAATATTAGGCCACTACAATATTAAGTCACTACATCTTCAGGATAATGTAAATATTATTTAACAATATAAGTAAAATTTATAAAATCAATAATGAATATATTATCAATAATTTAATTACAACATTTTATAACATAAAATATTAAATTGAAGAAATACTATTAAAAATTAAATAAAAATATATGTTTGCCAAAAAAAATACTAGTGACTACACTATTTGTATTTGTAAACAACAGATCAAAAAATCCCATAATAATCCTTACACACCAAAAATTATAGACATAAAAATATATTAATAAAAATTTTGTAACTAGTTTAGGCATTTTATTTAATATAAGTTTTTAAAAAAAAATCTTACTCTTATTTTTGTTTTAATAATTTAGTAAGCTTATTAGATAGATTGATCAGTTTGTGTCTTTAGTGTGATATGAAATTATTCTACATCAGTTTGTTGATTCAGATTGGAATCTTATTGTTGGTAAAAATATGTGGGCTAGATAACTAAAGGTGATAAGAAACTGTTTTCCTATAGATAAGCAAGCTATATTTCATTTCTTCACCATCTCCAGACTTCTTACAGATTTTTTTTTCACACTTGGGTAAAGCTCCATTGGTCACGTTTCAGCTGTAACATGTCATTAGATTAGCACATAATTCCTATTAGCTGAGTTTGAATCTACTAAAAAGTACTTTAGCAGAATTATTTTTAGATGATAAATAATGCTTCCACATTTTAACAAAGAATTGTTTAATTTTATAAGTTTATATTGATACTAATGATGTGCATTTTGGCTTTCTACAGATGTTACTGTGTTTCTCCTCTTCTTTTGTTTCTTTATATAATAAATATGCCTTTTACCAAAGAAAAATCCTTTTCATAAGCCCCAGCTTATTTTCGTTCTTGCCCTTAATCTAGTTTTTTATTATTTACTAATTCTTTTTTTTTACTATTATTATTATTTCTTTTTCAATAACTACTAATAATTACTCTTTTTCTTTAATTAACTCATAAAATTACCTTTAATTATTTGTTGTTCAATTAAATTTAACTTTAATTAAATTGTTGAATGGAGTACAAAATTTATTTCTGACTTCTGGAAACTTTTAATTATTTAAATTTTACCTTGTACTTTTTTTAGCACCCATAATCTTCTTCATTTGATTAATAGAAAACTATAAATTATTTATCTATAATCTTCTCCTAGGACAGGGGTGGGCAATTGTTTTGGCTCGGGGGCCGCATAGGTTGGTGGAGGGCCGCATCGGGGGCCACTTTGTGGAAGCAAAGGTTAACGGAGGGCCGCATCTTTTTTTCATGACACAATAAACCCACTGCTTTATTCCCTGTATTACCAAAGAAATATTTGTTTGTCCATTCTTCATTAAACACATGACATTCATTACCAATTTTACATTTTTTGGGAGCATTCATGGTTTCACAAAAGTTGAAAATATATATATTTGCTAATGCAAAGACAAAATTGAAATTAATCAGATCAACTGGAAAATCACTGCACATCATATCTACACTGCGCATGTATATTGATGTGGCCATTCTAGTGGAAAATATGAGATGAATATTCGGTCATGCAACAGGAAGTAAATCTCAGTCCAAGGTGGATTTTTCTGATTGTCTTGGAAGGCCACATAAAAAGTTTTAGTGGGCCGCATGTGGCCCTCAGGCCACTATTTGCCCACCCCTGCCCTAGGACAATATTCAATGGAAAAAGACTATGAGCAACTTGTGCATTTTCTTATACATCTTTAACTTTCAAAATCATTTTTATAAATAAATATAATAACTTTATCCTGTCTTATTTAAATTATATAATTATTTAATTATAGGTTATTAATCAAGAGAATCAATTTTCTTTTTACTTTTACTTTGTTATACTTAAAAATGCTCATCTAGCCCTCAATTTTCATTTAATTAATTGAGATTACTTGAAATATCGAACAATACTGGAGTTAGAATTCTTCTTATTAGAAATATTTTTGCACAGCATATATATTTGTCTTTATCAATAGTCTGATATTACTAAAATCTTATTACATTGATAGAAAGTATACACAATAAATGCTAGTGGTCTTCAACTCAGCTTCCACAAATTCTAAACCTAAAGCATTGCAAGCAGTATTAGTTGCAAACATATTGGGCTATGGGTCACCATGGGAAACGTTATGGATATTTTTCTGGAAAGTTCATATATGACTGCTATAATCTCTAGAAACAATTTCTTTTTAAAACTGGCTCTCTATAACATCCTCAGTAAAACTAAATCCATTATTTATAATAGATACTATTTTTATTATATTTATTTATAACTTCTCTTTTTTAACTTCATTTTTAAGTTAATATTTTTTATTAATAGATACTATAGAATTTACAAACAAAATTAAAATGTCTTTTTCTTTCTTAATTAATAAAACAAGATTATAACTAACTATAAGAACAATCGTTGTTAGGCTTTTTAATTGTCATCAAAACCAAAAATATTTTCTATATTAGTCTTTTAATTAAAAATTATTTTTTAATCTCTTTAAATAAAAACATATTGGAATTAACTGTTATAACCCCTAGCTCTTAAAGTAAACATTGTTTTAATACAAAGTTTTATTTCTGGCTACATTAAAATTTTTAATTATTATAAAAATCAAAAATAATTTAAACAATAATACATTTGCATCTAAAACCTTTTTATAGAATTTTAAATAATTTATAATATTTCAACATACTAGAAATATTGATACTAATTAATCAATATTTAACAGTCTTTATTTTAAATATTTTTATATGTAAATTTTTATCTATACTCATTTTTTGCCTTTCCTTTGCTTTAAATATATATATGTATTTCACATTCATTTAAATTTATACATAAACCATGTTGTGTGATATATAATTACAATGCCAATATGTGAAAATCAAAATAATGTTCTTCACTATCAGTAAGTGGGCTATCCTCTAGATACATAATTTAATCAATTTTTATGATGTATCCAAAATTATATAAACATACAGTTTTTGTGTATTGAAATAGATAACTATTTCATGTAGATTTCATTTAGCTATTTAAAGGAAGGGAAGGGGCTATCTTGGTATATTGCATATTAAGTTAAAGCTAGTGTAATAGTAAGACTATCTAAATGCTATGTTAATTTTATGAATATATATAATATTGAAATACAAGTATAATGCATATACTTAACCTAGATGTAATTAAAGGGGATTTGAATCCAGATTATAGGAATCTTGAAAGTTTGGGTTCAAATTACCTTTAATTATATATATATATATACACACTTATTCAAAATTTTATATAATAGTTTAACTTTTTTAGTTTTAAAGAAAGAATTTTTTTTGTATTTAGAAACTATTTTTTATAATGATAAATTTACTTTGTTATTAAATTAATAGATAAAAGTTTCTTAGAATTTATACTAATTAGAACAAAGTAATTTACAATAAAGTTTAACATATACATATAAATTAATATTAAAATTAATTACCAAGAAGCATTTTAATTTGATTAATTCCATTATTAATTGAAATCAAGAATAATTATATCAAACTTTTTAGTATCTGTTGCTTTACATAATCAGTTTGAAGAAAAAGGGATTAATTTTGATACAATAGTTATAATCTGGATATCCACAATTTTTAACTAGTTCTACTGTATCTATTGTTTTATAATGTACCACTTTTTTAGAAGTAATTTTTATTTGTTGTATTGATTATGTTTACTATGAGATTGATTCTATGAAATACAGAATGTGATCTGTGTAGATTGATAGGAATTAAAACTTCTATATAACCCTTGATATAAATAGTCTAGGCTAAATAAGTTGTTTTTTGATGTCACTTGTGCAGAATCATTACGATTAAAACCTTTTCAGGAAAATTAGGAGCCTTTTAAACACAAACCTAGTTTGTATTAGTTTCATCCTAGACATAGAGCTGATTTCATATGTAATAGTTTTGGAGTGCAATTAAACCATGAACCAATAATTGCCTATTTAAATATCTACTATGATGAAAAAAAAAAAAAATCTTCAAAAGATTGCAGAAATCCCAACTTTTTCCTAAACATTACAGTATTATCTGCATCAATATTAATCTGTATTAAAAAAAGGAAAGATCCTTCATAAGACATATAAACCACTTACTTCATATAAACAGAGAGATCTGAAAAATATATATGTATATAAAAAAATATTTAAATAAAGCTACATACAACCATGGAAATTGTTAAATGCTGGGTATCAAATATAAGACACCAAACTTGTCTCCAATACAAGGTAATCATTTTAAAGTCATTTAGAAGTTTATAAACTTTTATGAACTTTGTGTAAATATCAAGAATTGATAGCTGAAGGGAGCTTGAAAATCTGTGTTCAAATTCCCTATATCATATATAAAGATTTGAATATTATGTATTTTTAAATTGTATGATATAATTTTAGGGTGAATTAATAAGTAATTTTATTTATATACATATATTAATGAATATTATATTTTAATGAAATATTTAAGTAAAATTGATTATTAAACTTTAAAATAAAAGAATGAGCTTTTGTGGCTAAACATCACATGTAATTACCTTTCTTTCATAATAAATTTAATTAGTTCAATATATAAAGATCACTCATAATTATGGCTTAATAAAAATAATGAGGTTTATATTTTTTAAGATATTAATCTTTAATAGAATACACATAATAGTATAAATTTTAAGGATAGTATTATTAAGAGCATATACTTTGGATTAATAAGTTTTATGTTCAATTTTGAATTCTAATTATTATCAACTCATAACAAAATGTTTATTTACTTATTTTGTAGCCAGAAATTCATCTTCTTACTCATCACTACCCAGTTTATATAATCTTTACCTATTATGTATAAAACAAATGGGACAAGTCATCATACTATGAAGCAATTAGTAGAAATCTCATAGTTTACCCAGATCTAAGGGACTATATAGGTAAAGATTAGTTGTGACTGAAGGAATTATAAAAGATTGATTGCAGCATTTATCCAATTTTTGTTTTAAAAAAAATCATTATGTAAATGAATATCTAATTACCTGAGTCAGTGGCATTCAATCTTTTGATTTCTGGCATACTTAAAGAATATGTCCAAACCACCACTCTTTATAAAGTATCAGCATCAAAACAAAAACAAAAAGTAGGCAAATAAAAAATATTTATTTTAGTTTTTTGGTAACCAAAACATAATTACCATAATAAAAGTTAAATATTTAATTTATTTTAGAAACAAAATATCTGTAATGGTTCAAAAAATGTTAAAACAATTTTAATAACAAAACAAGTTTGAATTTGTAGTAAAGAAATTTTATCTAAAGCTGAGTGCTTTCAATACTGAGTATAGTACCATAATCATAGAATTATGTGACTAAAGGAAGTTGGGATCTAGGTTTTATCATAAAATTGAATTTCTAAGAGTAGACTTACATACAAATGATGAAATGGTTTCTACAAGTGCCATTTTTTAGAAAGAAGGATGCTAGAGTCATTTTTATTGATGGTATAATCTTTAGCTATTGACCAAACTTTTTCTTTCTGTCATCTCTCTTGGAACAAACGATGTCAGCCATAGTGAGATCAAAGTTATGGCCTGATTGCAACTCATGATCCCAAAAAAATATTCATTGCTTTTCTTGGTCCTGTTATACTGATCTTTATGCTAAGGGAATAGATGTGCATACTAATGATGCAAGTGGTTGCTACAAGTGCCATTTTTTGAAAAAGGGATACTAGAGCTCTTTTTATTGATGGCATTATGATCTTTAGCATAAACGTCTGTACAACTGGGACAAGAAAAGCAATGAATATTCTTTCATTTTGTTGGATCATGAGTTGCAATCAGGTCATAACTTTGATCTCTCTATGGCTGACTTCGTTTGTTCCAAGAGAGATGACAGAAAGAGAAAGGAAGCATGGTCAATAGCTAAAGATCATCATACCATCAATAAAAAGGATTCTAACATCTGTCTTTTTAAAAAATGGCACTTGTATCAACCACTTTCATCATTAGTGTGTAAATCTACTCTTAAAAATTCATGATAATCTATTATTTAATATTCCAAAGTAACTTTAAATCTAAATCTCAACTTCCTTTAGTCACATGATGCTATGATTATGATACTACTCAGTATTGAAAGCACTTAGCTTTAAATAAATTTTCTTTATTACAAATTCAAATGTTTTATTAAAAATGTTTTAACATTTTTTGAACCATTACAATTATTAAGCATCACATGATAACATTTCCTATACTAGCACATTAATTGTTGATAAACAGAGCAAAACTCTCCATACAGTATTGCCACCTGTGCTAAACAGAGTAATCAATGGATGCCAGAAGGCTTGTGCATAAAATCCCTATCTAATGCCTACTCATCCAATATCCCCAGACTAGTTTCTGGCTTGTGGCCTTCGTCAGTGAGGAGCTTTGGATCTGAGAGCACAAGCCTTCTGGCATCCATTGATTACTCTGTTTAGCACAGGTGGCAATACTGTATGGAGAGTTTTGCTCTGTTTATCAACAATTAATGTGCTAGTATAGGAAATGTGATCATGTGATGCTTAATGGTTTAACACCAATCCTGCCTAATAGGATAGTGGTGGCTATGGTTGTAAAAGAGCCAAAGACACCAAAATGTATGGGTGCTGAACTGAGTTCAGACCCATATGACTATTTGAGCTATTGAGCTTAGATTGAAAATATTTTTTGTGTTTTCAATTTCATTCTCATAGTTTAGTAGTTAAGCTGAGATAAAAGGTGTTTGCTAGAGGATTGCATTAGATCCTAAGATCTAGATGCAGTGCTCTCAGATCCAAAGCTCCTCACTGACGAAGGCCACAAGCCAGAAACTAGTCTGGGGATATTGGATGAGTAGGCATTAGATAGGGATTTTATGCACAAGCCTTCTGGCATCCACTGATTATTCTGTTTAGCACAGGTGGCAATACTGTATGGAGAGTTTTGCTCTGTTTATCATTACAATTATTGCAGAAAAACAGGGTAAAAAAAATTATTCTTGAAATATGTATTTTTCTTGCTTATATTATTATTGAAACAAAATATAAAAAATAATCAAAATATTATTTTTAAAAAATACAATTAAAATTAAGGAGAACCTTGAGCTTATTTTGCAAAACACATTTTTAATTTCAGATTCTATGTTACTTAGTTTTAAATGAAAATTATTTGTTGTTGTTTTTATATAACATCATTGAAAAACCCCTTTTCACATATGTAACTTGCGCAAAATGGCATTAAAAAATTAATAGCTTTACCTGCATTTTTAAAATTATTCTTTCTCCGAATCCAAAAATTTATGAGTGCATTATTTTTAAAATCTATATTAACTGTTCTTTCTCAATAGATGAGAAGTTTTCTGGTATATCTGCAATCATTGGATTTCTAATCCAATTTTTAAATTCCATAATTTTCTGGAAAATATTTATTGAAATTATATATTAGAAAGAAGCAATAATATTTTTTTATCTGATGCTAACTTGTGACTTATTATGAAGATATAGTTTTAATTTCTCTTTTTTATATCAGTTTTGTATTATTTGAAGAATCTTATTTAAATATAATTTTTCAAAAATAGTTTATCTTTCATGTAGCGCTTGTAAATCCATTGCATAATATCAGTAGTACATATAAAATTGCTGATCTAGATTATAAACCTAGTGGCACCCTCCAGTAAATATGCCACACCAGTGTGTGTGTGTATACATATATATATATACAACAACCCAAAATTTTTTATGGTTATTGTACCTGCCTTCCAAATATACAATCAGAGCTTAAACCTTGCTTAATTTGGAAATTTTTCAAGTTTGAAGTTACAGTTAGCCCAAATAATCATCCAAATATTGATCAAAAGAATATTGAGAGATATATTATTCATAACTTAACAGCATTTTCCCAAGTTTTCATCTTTTTCAGAAATCACGTTTTAATTTTTAAATATTCCTTATATTTGTTTCATCCAATTATTCAATGATTTTTCTTTTTTTCAACAATATGAATTGTTATTCTAATATTTTCTTTAGCCCACAAATTTACTTTACTTTCACTGCTCAAGAGTGATACTGTTTACTCTTTATTTCTTCCATATACTCAACATGCTATGTTTTGACAATATAATTTGTCTATTGATTTTCTTGTCATGCTATTAAGAATTCATGCCTTAAGCAAAGAATGCAGTTGGATAGATCGTTTTAGTAATTAAAATTTTCATGTACTTGCCTATGTGAATTTGGCTTACTTAATAATTATAAGAATAGTGCTTATTTGTCTTTTAATTACTGGCTTTTTTAAACTCAAATTTTCTTCCTTAAACAAACGTTATTAAATTTAGTGAATCAATCAAGCCTACATTAACATTCATATAACTAAACTAAAAAGATTTTCAACACAAGTTGTATCTGAAATTCATCTTATTATGATAATAAAAAAAAAACAAATAAATATTACCAAATTTCATAATTTTCCCTAATTTAGCTAACTTAATAAAAAAGGTTTAGAGTATTTTTGCAAACTAAATCACATGCCTCTTTGTATTAAATGTCAGACACTAAAGTCTACTAAATGTTAACTGAAAATTAAAATTTTAAAAATTTGTCATAAAAAACTACTACTATAAGAATTAGTTAATAAACAAAATAATGTTTTGAATATACATGCTTATTTATCATTAATTTTAGAAATATTGTGTTTAACCTATTTATTCAATATACTGAATGTTTACTATAGGATATAGAGGGATTTGAACATACAATTTTCAGTAAATATTCATCCTCCACTCTATCTCAAACAACCGATACTTATGACTATACATATATTGAGGATCATTTATTTATTTCACATGTGTGTGGTCATGTGTATCAGTTGTTTGAGATGGAATGGAGGATGAATATAGATTGAAAATCCTAAGTTCAAATCCCTTTATTTACTATAGTATAATATTGTGTTTGTTTTTCTTGTTACCATGATTATATAATGATTATTGTCAGTCTATATGTGTAGATGACTATAAAAATAGGAAAATTTTATTAAATTATTTTTTAAATTCAAAGATAATGCAATATTTATTTCATAAATTATTTATGTACAAACACTTTAAATAAAAATAATATTATAATGAAAAAACATCAAGCATGACTAGCCAATTATTAATAAAATTCATTCATAAAGTCATATACAGAGCAAACCAAAAGTAAGTGGACAGTAAGTGGAATAGGGTTTGTGTTCATTATAACTATAGTGTTTGTAATCTCAAAATAAATGTTATCATTTACTATCCACTAACTTTTGATTAATTCTGTATAGCAGAATTTAGTAGTCCCCCCATCGCATCCATAGGATACCTGAAATCAGTGATAGTTACAAATTCTGTATAATATACATGTGCAATATATACATACACAAAACTGCCTTTCATAAAAAAGCTAGTATGCAAGTATTTTTAGAACACCAATACAATTTGGAAAAAAAAAAATTGATTTAAGCAGAGATATCAATATCAAATCAACAGCTTATATTTTTATAGATAAAAATTTTATTATACATATTTTATTATTAAATATACTACATAACAAATGCTTTTATAAATAATTCACATTTAAGTCACAAACAATACTTGGATAAAAGTTTCCATTTTAAAAATATGACTTTTTTTTTATTATTATTTCATTAACATTAGAAAAATCATAATTTTAAACAGTTCTTTATATTTAACCAATCTTCACACATTATAGACCAGCGATATTTTTTAATAAAGTTTAATTTAATAAAAGAATCCTTGTACTCAAAATTGTCACAATGCGAAAAAATCTTCTTACAATGAATATATTCATAAAAAAATCATTGTAATGGTTATTTACTATGCATTATATTTGAAAACCAGGCACTCTTCACAAACCTAGAGCTTAATTGTAAGTATAGGGGATTTGAACTCAGATTTTCAAGTGCCCTCCATCTATCCACACTATCTCATACAACTGATACACATGACCACATGCATGTAGAAAAAATAAATAATCACCAATATATGTATTTCATGCTAAACCAGCACTCATCAGTTGGTCCAGATTATCATTTCCCACACATATATATAATCAGTGCTCAGTTTATATTAAGATAGCAAATCTTCATACTTTAATGGACAGGCTTCAATCTACTCCAACCTCCATCTTTTCAGCCATCCATACATTATAGTATATGCAGAACATAGCTCCATGTCAATCATTTTTTAAGATAATATTTCTTGAATAAGATTTTAGTCTACATAATTTTTTCAAATTCTTTGTTTTCTAATGTTTTCATATTGCGTAATTAATTTTAAGTACATTTTCAAATCTTTCTTCTATTTTCACATTACTCGTGTTAAGTAAAACATTTAAAAAATTGCAACCAAATTCTTTTATGCAATTCTTATGGCACTTCAATTTTGGTCAATTCAGAAAACAATCTTTCATTTTTTAAAATTCATTTTTAAGGAAAACTATCAGAAATATTCATGCAGCATTCTATATTCTTCATTTCATATAATAATTCTTCAAATTGTGGTTTTAAATTTAATAAGTCATTTTTAATACTATTTATTCAATTAAATGCTGAATCAAGCACAATAGTTTTTTGTTGCAATTATTTGGTAATATTATTTATTTTTGATAGTACAGTAAACCATATGAAAAACTTAACATAAATAACTTTGTAATGAAAGTAATAAACTTTGAGCTTTAGACTCAAGTATTTATCATTAGCTATATTAAGAATATAACACATTAATGATAATGGGTGGATAATTAATGAATATTTATTGTACATTTGTGGTTAACTAAATTATATTTGAATATATTAAAATAAGAATATGAGATTACATTATTAGTACATTACAACATTTGTACAATAAATTTAAATTAAGTAAATAAAAAGATCAAGGGTGAACTGTACAACTATAAATATTCTAAGTTACGCATAGTGAAATGTTTCTATTTTCATTTATTTAAATGATTATGACTGGACTGGATATTATTTAGAAAAGTGATATGTACAAATGGATCACAATCAGCCTGAATATAAAGCTTATACTCTCTACGCATACACATTAGTGAAATAACACTTTCCCATTTTTCCTTGCAATTGGATCACTTGTTTTTAGCAGAAGGCCTATTTTCTTATTTGATTGGACAAGCCTAGAGTCCACTGGATCTTTTTGGCATCATTGAGCTGATGCCAACACCTAGAGCTGGTAGATGATTCCATTCTGCAATGGAAATAGACTAAGTATTTGACAACTTAGACAATTAGTCCACTATACCTTATATTGATAAATTCTTGTACATTTCAGACTTATTCAAATTACTTAGAGATAACTTTAACTAAATCTATTTTGACTTCATAATGAGTTAATAAGTTACCATCTTTTCATACAAGCAAAAAATAAAGAGTATTTCATATGTAAATATTTGAAAACCAGGCACTCTTCCCAAACCTGGATCTTAATTGTAAATATAGGGAATTTGAACTCAGACTTTCAAGCACCCAACAACTATCCACACTATCTCATACAACTAATATACATGACCACATATATGTAGAAAAGGTAAATAATCACCAATACACGTATTTCATGCTAAACCAACACTCATCAGTTAATCCAGATTATCATTTCCCACACATATATATAATCAGTACTCAGTTTATATTAAGATAGCAAATCCTTATATTTTAATGGACAGGCCTCAATCTACTCCATCTTCTCAGCCATCCATATCATTGAAAATCTGTTGATGGAAAGCATCAGAATGGAATTTGGGCTTTCCATCAACAGATTTCAATGATGTGGATGGCTGAGGGGTTGGAGTAGATTGAGGCCTGTCCATTAAAGTGTAAGGATTTGCTATCTTAATATAAACTGAGGGCTGATTATATATATGTGTGGGAGATGATAATCTGGACCAACTGATGAGGGCTGGTTTAGCATGAAATATGTATATTGGTGATTATTTATATTTTCTACATATATGTGGTCATGTATATCAGTTGTATGAGATAGTGTGGATAGTTGTTGGGTGCTTGAAAGTCTGAGTTCAAAGAGTACTTCACAAAAAAAAATTTACAGGTATGCTGCTAAAAGCAGCAACACAAATTAATAAATTAAAATAAGACATGTAATTTATGTGATAATTTAAATTAATTATTCTTGATTGCAGACTTTTATATTTATCATTCATTTTACTTCAGTTATCATAAGCTTCTCCTTACAATGAAGAATATCTAAATTTAGTTTAATCCCTTCCCCCAGCCATCAAAATATTAACACATTATATATACAAAAACAATATTCACAATAATATCAAGTATAGTTTACATATTCGTGTTGCAAAATGATAACCCAAATATCAAGTAAAAATGTTATTATAAGCAAATGCTAAAAATAAACAAAGGAAAATACGTCATTAAAATAAAGTTTTACTGCAATCTCAACTAAACAAGAAAAATTATATTCATTTCTATTAGTTTAAATTTATATTCATTTCTATGACTTTTTTTTTTTTAACTATTTTTTTTCTTTGCTGGTGTTTTGAGAAAGAGCTTAGTAAATTTTGTGGTAGACAACCAAAATTTTAGTTATCTTGCTGTAGCATAGGACACCATGCACATCTGCCCAGATGCAATGTATTCTTGGAACTCCTCCCCCCCTTATGAAAACCCTATATTTAATTTCAAAAATTTCCAGATTTAGATATCAACAATGTTAATAAATAAAAAATAAAATAATGCAGTTATAAATGAAGACATGAATCTAAAAAGCCAAAAAAAAAAAAAGAAAAAAAAGGGAAAATAAGAAGAGTCTGATTGAAAGCTAACTTATAACTAGTGTTCATACAGTTTGGTACTTACACAAACATTTTACAAATTTTCTAATTCTTTTAAATATTTTTTTCAAATTGTAAATAACTAAAATTGGTGAAGAGGCTGCCATATTTACAAAAGCATAAAAGAAACAATATTTTCATTAATATCAATATCAGATAAAAATGTCCTACATTTATGTCATAGACTGTGAAACAGATTTGACAAAATAAGAAGACTCATAAGATATTTAGATAATGATGATGATGATGACAATAATAATAATATATATACAGTAGTACAATTACAGTAATGGCAGAATAAAGAAGGAATAACCCGCCATTAAGTAAAATTCATAGTTAAGTGAATTAGTTTTTCTTTCATTCAAAAATGCATATCATAACAAACTGGCTCATTGTCACTATTATATAGAAGGGGCCAAAACTTACTAAATCATAATATTACTTTTATTAACATTGTTATGTTTCATTAATATTTATATTTCACTAATTATTTAATTGATTCGATTAATTAAACATTTATAAATAGTTTCTTTTTTTTAAAAAAAAAGTTAAAACACCATTCTATAATTTTTTTTATGTGAATGTGTAAAAAAAAAAAATTTTACCACTCTGATATTAAAGTGTATCTTTTTTGAAAGATCAAACTTAACCTGGCATATTGAAAAGGTTTTATAAAACCTAAAAGATCTATATCCAATCTTCTTAGTTCCATTTCATCAAAAATCAAGCTTTAATATCCAATCTATCTAATCTGCGACCAATCTTCATGAGCGCCCTTGGTATTAAAATTCTGAAAAAGGTGCTAAAAGATAAAATTGAACCATATCTCCTCCCTCTATTATCACCAATGCAACATGCAAAAAAAGGCTCCTCAACAGGCCAAGCTGCCCTCATTTTCAAAACCATTGTAAACTCAGTTAGAGAGCAGAAAAAGTATGCTCCCATGTCTGTTCAAATTGACATTGAGGCTGCTTTTGACTCAGTCCCTATTGAAATTTTAATTGAAACACTTGCAGACACCAAAATACCATGCAATCTCTTATACCTACTAACCAATCTACTCCTTAGTCATGAAATCCATATTACAATTAATGGTAGAACATCACCTTCTTTCTCTCCCCACCAATCCATACCTCAAGGATCTCCACTCAGTTCATTATTATTTATGTTCTACATTAACCCTCTCATAAACAAAATACAAAAAAAATTACAAGGAATCCAAATTCCACACACTGGACAATATGTACCGTGTATTGCATACCTGGATGATTTTACTGTTTTTCTTACATCCAAAAAACAACTACCTACTCTGGGAAAAATACTTAATGAATACACCCTCAAATATAAACTCAAAATCAATATTAACAAAACATCAGCTTGGTCTCTTTACACTGGTAAGATAAATACACAAGTTTAGCATGGGAAACCAACTAATTTCCTTGGTTTTCCTTTCTACCTAGGGCCCTCTGCAATGAGACAAAACATCCAAAAAAAACTGAAAGATGATGCTGAACGTACAACCACTTCTCTCTCCAAAACCTACCTTTCACTATATGCAAAAGTATGCCTATTCAATCAGCTTGTAACTACAAAAATAACCTATTACTCACCAATCATAAATTTCACTAAATCTTTCACATCATCCATTTACTCACTCTGCAGCAAGCTATTATGGCGCAGAAAAGTAGTCTCCATCTCTATAAAACAACTTAGTCTTCCAACAACTAGAAATGGATTAGGTCTTCACTCCATACAAATTTTTCACAAACAAAAAAGTATTAATCTCCTAGCTGCACTGATAAGAAGTTTTCCAGCCCTTGAATGCATTCTTCAAATAACACCCACAGACCGACCACCACCTTTACATGGATATTTGTCTTTGCTCGTAAACCAACTTCAAAGCATTTATGATCAGGTGTCTTTTTTTGGGTGTTGGTAGATAAACCTAATGGACTATTTATAATATGCTATACTCAGACATAACAACATATCCTCACTCACCCATGCTAAATATGAACAATAGTCTTTTGATGCAGCGATTTAAAAAGTGGTCAATGGAACCCAAATTTTTTGACTTTCTTTTAAAGGTAAATCTTCATGCTCTACCTACCTCCTACTTCCTTAAATACCGCAGATTTTACAACAAAAGTGATGCTGCTTATTCCCTGTGCCACAGGGAAGAAGAAACACAACAGCACCTATTTCACACCTGCATAGGCCTAACAAACATCCGAGAAATTTATGATTAACACATATAGACAAAATAACATCACACTTGATAACCTATTAGAGGTACTCAGTAAAGGCTCAATACCAGCAGCTCGTGCAGCAACTTTTTGTTTATATAGTTTCTGGTGCACCAGAATTACTTTCTGCCTTGGAGACAATACCACAAAGCACCCAGCCACATTCTCAAAGAAGCTCGAAAATTAAAGGCCAGAGATGGCAAAATTGCACACCCAGATATATTTGCTGCTACATGGTCACTATTAAAAACCTGAAACAAAACATAACCTAAAAAAATAAATTATGAATTTTCTGTAACAAGAACAACTATTTTGTTGTTGTTTGTTTAGCATATCCCTTTCTTTAATTATTCTTTCTGTTTGCTCTAAAGCTATATAGTTTTAAACCATGTATTTTCAACAATGTAACTTTGGTTACCAACAAATTTCATGTAATCTAATTTGTACAATAAAGTATATTATTGAAACATAAAAAAAAAAAAAACCCTACATTATTTTTTAAATAAAAAGCAAATCATTTCTAGTAGTATTTAAAATAATGGATGTCCTATAAATAATCCAACGATTTTACAATTATTTTTTTCTTTTTTAAAAAAATAAGATGAAGATATCCATTTATTTATTTATTTTTACTCTTAAGGAATTTTTTTCAATATGTTTCGTTTCAAATTGCATAGTAATTTTTATTACAAATTTTAAAAAGTAATTACCCACTTTTTCCCCTTAACATAAAAAAAAAAAAAAGAAATGTAGAAAAGAATGAGATTATAAACAATTTTTCAAACAAGGTATTTTTGTAGAAGGTATACTACAGAAGTTCGCAACCCTGTTTGCTTTAATTATCCATTTACAGGGGGTCAAAAAATCTTGCAAACAATATGACTGACTATAAGCTAACGTATTTAATATTACTTTTTAAAATATGATTCTAAAAAACAAAAGAAAATACACAAAACATAAATGATTGTAAGTAAAGGAAATTTAATATTAATAACAAATAAAAAAGCTGATAAAAGAAAGTATAGCAAGAGTGTATCACAAACGTGGGTTCTTCATGCTAGAGGCAGAAATCCTTAACAGAGTGCATGATCACTACAAATGCATTTTATACAGTCGGCGCAACATAAATTCTGCTAAATAGAAATCGATGTGTTGTCTCGCAATTCCTCAATGCTTTTTGTCTCTTCTGTCATTGAAAGATTCCAAATTTTAACCATTTCCACAAAAAAAAAAACAAGCAAAGTAAAAGCTTAAAAATAATATTACACTAAACCTAATAAAATGCCGCCAAATAATGACAACAATATTTGCAACGTGTTTACATTCAATCATGTACTTAAATGTATATATGAGTTGTGAAATGAAATTTATAAGACATTTAGTAATATTTTTTAAAAGTAGTAGTAACTTATACAGTAATTCATTTTCTTAATATTGTTTAATTTTAATACTTTGTTTAAATAATTTTGAGAAAATAAACAAGTAGTTGAGGGCTCTGAATATGGATAACTAAGACAAACACAGAAGATGAATTTCCGTTCTGCGGCTTCTACAAAAGTACTTAAAAACAATAACATTAAATATGATAAATTAAAAAAAACATGCCATTTAAAGGAGTGGTCATTTTTAGAAAAAAGTTAAAGAAAATAAAAATATTTTTCTGTGAAATTGGGGGGGGGGGGTTTACAACTAATATAAAAAGACAGAATCTTGCGATTTTAAATACATCAACTAAATAAAAATTGATAATAATCTCAGACAACTTAAAATATATATTGGTAAGATTTTTTTAATTTTTTTTTTTAAAAAGCACTAGGGTAAATATGTACAAAATGATAAAATTGTTTATTTTAAAAATAAAGGTAAATCATTTTATTCAACATGAGAATTCTTTTTTAATGAATATTTTTTTAAAGATAAGTTTAAACATTTTACTCTTTTTTAAATTTCATTAAAATATTACATACATATTTACAGATTTCAATAAAGTATGTACTAAATTTATAAAAAAATAAAAATAAACATAATTGAAACTGTCATTCAAGAAATATAAAACATATTTTTTATTTTTTAAAATCATCCTCAAAAAATAAGAATACAAGAAACCTTACAAAATTAAAAAATAAGATAACACGGCAAACAAAACCTTAAAAATAAAAATTATATAAAGAAATTTTATTTAACTTCAATCTCTATATATAATAAAACAAAACCATATAACTAAGCATGTTTCTTGTCAATGTAAATTTTATACCCGAACAATAACTGCACAAAAAACCGTTTTAGTCACTTTAAATAATTATTACATTTTCATTTACCATTGTCAAACTACCTCCACTCACAACTTTGACGCCATCCATTTTAAATAAGAATCCATTCACTTTAAAAAAGAATGTATCTCCATGCATATATGTGTATACACTACTGCTTAACTACAAAATTGCCTTAATAGATAAATAAATTAATATAACTGTATAATTAGTTATTTGAGGATAATATGACATTTGACAATCATGGGTCAGGTCAAGCATACTTCATTCAGATAAGAATTACTCAAAAAAAAAAACTTTTAGATTTTGAATCCACATTCTAACACTGCACTAAACCAAATAGGGCAATCCATAGGTAAGATATGCTATTTATAAAAGTTACACCTAACTATAAGTGATAGTAAGATATATATAAATGCACAAAAAAATTAAATAAGATCATGTCATAAACTCTGTTCCATGTTAGATAAAGAAATATACTAGAGGCTTTATTTTGTATGATTCAGCCCAGTATGAGGATAATGAACTCAAGAGTTAAAGATTCTTGAATTATTTCCCAAGGAAATGTAATTATTGTCAATTGAATAGAACTTTGTATTCATCTTGGAACCTTGGTGCTATAATGTCACTTGTTGTCTGAGCAATTGACATTACATTTACTTTATATTAAAAGATTTTACATAATTATAGCATATTGAAAATTTTAAAATATCTACAAAATTCATTTAATTTGTTTCAAATTGCAGCATCTTTTTCCTAATGTGAAACATCAGAATGAAATGTGAAACAGTGGCTTTAGAATAGCAAGAGTAATCATTATAAGGCAAGTACAAGTCTACAAGCTACTGAAAATTCATGGGATAATTGACAGTACATCTCTATCATAGATCAGGTAATGAATCAAAGATTAATAAAAACAATTCTGAGTTGAGTGGATGTCTTCTCTAAAACTTTTAATTCCTTTCTACACATAGTCATAACTATTCCCATTTCTAAAATAAAAATGTTTTTCTCCCTTACCATCCAAAGACTCTTCCATTTTTAAATATCATCATCCCTATTAGCAATCACTCATAAATAATATACCATTCAAATTTCAATATATATATATAGAAAAATAAAAATCAATTCATAAAAACACACACTGTTCTTTGAATATATTGTTGACATTGTTTGATTTTTTTTTTAATGAGCAATACTATTTGAAAAAATTCAATACCTTACTTAATTATAATTCTCTCTGTATTCTATTCTCAGTCACATCTTCCTATTCCATAAAAGCACACACAAATTCGCCATTAAATCACTATATATTCTATCCAATGAAGATGTGTTTTAACAATAGAAGACTTAATAGCATCACAATCAGCTTGCTGAAAAATATACCAATAGTTTTATAATCTTGCCATTGCATTTTTAGAAACAGTATTCTTAAATAAAAATTTTCTAGAATTTTTATATTATGTTGATAGAAACATTTCAATTCCATGAAATAGTATTAAATAACAGCTCTTATTTAATTAATTTATTTATAGCTTTTATATCACTGTGATAAATTTTTTAATTTGTAAAAAGAGAAGTATTTTAGACTCAGTGTTGTGCCTCAACATACAAGTTATCTTTCTATCTAAAAATTTGCCTTGAAATTTATTTAAATTGATCCACATTCACAAGTGGATAATCACTCAAACAAAAGTTGCTTAAGATTTTTCCCCACTATTGGATGATAAAATACTTCAATTTTTTTTTTTTTTAGAAAATTAATTAATAAATAAGTCTTTATGTGTTAGCATTTAATTTATTAAGAACATTCTTTGAATTGTGAAGAAAAATAAAATCCAACAGTATGTTGTAAATATAAAAGTCAAAAAGATAAAGTTTCTTGTCCTTGCTTTTAATCTGGTTTAGACCAATGATTGGCTCTAAGGCTCAATATATTACAGCTCAATCTATCACTTCTATGGCTGAACTTCATATCAAATTTCATTTGAACTCTTGAGCAACAAATCTCATCAATAAATCTTCATAAAGTCCCTTATAAACTATTCCAAAGATTATTATAATATAAAAATGAAAAACAATATTGGAAACAAAATATATCCTTATTTAACACCACACTTTATTTCAAATGCTTCTATTTTCCATAAGCAATTATAACTTTCTCTTTCCATATAAAAGCTGTATAAAATAATAAAATTTCATTGCATAACCAAATCAAATCAATAAAAGCAGTATGTACCTTCACACCTAAACATGGTTTTTGCTTAACCTGCAAAAGAAATCATGTCAATAGTGCTTCTTGATTCTTTAGAATTACATTATGATAAACATTCATCCATAAATAAAATCATTTGATCCAACAAAATTCATGAAAGAGTTGCTGTAATATATAACAATAATATTACCCACAGATTACTTCAGGTTTTTCTATTCTTTTTATTTATATAAAATGAATAATTGAAATATTCTTAAGATTTGGTGAAAAAACTTCAGAAGAGAATATATTCCTAAAAAAATTATAATAGTTTTGAAAATAATACATTATCAATGTATTTTGAAAATTTAGGAAGAATCTCATCAGATTCTGCAGTTTGTTCCATTTCCAAGATTATAAAAAGCTGTTTTAAATTCATTAAACTGAATATCTAAATCTGTAGGTAGGATGAATAAAAAAAATTAAAAGCGTCAACTCTAATCTTATCTCATTTTTCAAAGAATCATTAAAATACTCCCTCTAAAATATTATCATTATATATTATTGAGATAATCTTATTTCATGTGATAATTCAAAAATTTCATAATTTGATTACATATAATAATGAAATAAAATTAATAATAATTTGCATAAAATTGCACTATAATAATTTCTTTCAATTTTTACTTTAAAATAAATTAGGTTAATTTATTTGTAAGTATCATGTATTAAATGTAGAAAAATCATTATTTTTAACTTGTTTTCTTTTTGTTTATCTATTTGTAGATTGGATTTTTTTTTGTCAACAAAATTTATTTTTTAATATCTAAAGTTAAATAATTTTTCAATAATTTAATTCATATTTGTGTGTGTATGAATGTTGAGATAGTGGATATTTATAAACAGAAAATACCATTTGTTCAGAAAGTTTTAAGTCAGTTGTAGGTTAGTTATATTTTGAGAGTCATTGAAAATTGGAGAATCAGTTGGACTGTTGAAAAAAGTCAAGAGTCACCAAGAAGTCAGTTCTTGCAACCTCTGCAATTTAAAGATTTAAATCACTAAAAATATCAACTTACTGTTTACCCATAGTAAGCATGCTTTACATTTAGATGTAAAATGGCATCACTAAACAAGAAAAAAAAATGTATCATTGAATTGAATTTTCAAAGTTTGGACAACAGTATAGTTATAAAGTAGTTTCAAAATGCTAATCTTCCATTGAAAAAATTATTTTCACTATTTATGAACTTATTATATTTATAAATCTGAACAACTTAGAATCTTTATTGTTCATATTTCTTGAATAATTCTTATATAAATCTTTATGATAATATATATTATATGATCAGCTTGAAAGCTAAAGGATCATGAAAAATTTCCCAAAAAAGAAAAAAAAGGGGGGGAGGGGGAGTATGGCCAATTAAATTAAACTTTTGTATTCAATATGCCACTTTTATTATTAACTAAGGCTGTAAACTGTAAGAATATGCGCATGAAAATGCGAAGGTAGAGACCTCTACAGGTCTTAATCACAAGCTTATGCATATTCTTACAGTCTACACCCTTAGTAAATATTACTTACATAATCAATGTGTAATCAATGTGCATTTAAATAAATTTATAATTACCACTTTTATTATTCAATATTTGATTTCAAATTGTTGTTTCCAATATACCACTTTGATAGTCAAATGTTACTTAATGTCCAACTTGATATACAATTAATAATAAATGTTAATTGCTCATATTATTCTAATAATTGAGTGTAATTTATATCAGAAATGTTATTATTTTAGACAAAAAAAAAATGGAAATATAAAAATAATTAAAAGAATAAAAGATTTAGTAACCAAAAAAGTAATTTGCATAATCAACAACTGTTAATTAATAATTTTCATTCTAAATAGATGAAATGTTAATATAAATCTCATTTTTACAAAGTTGTTTAATAAAAATGATTTGTTTGAAATCTATTGAATGAATATAATGCTTGGATTTCAATGAATAATTCCCATAAAGAATTTTAATGTTACCAAAGTTGTCAATTAGACTTGATCTTTAGATTGATATGATTCTAACAATAATACTTTAGCTTCCATGAGTCAGTAATTTTTCATCCTTAATTCTGACATAACTGATATGATTTGTAAATCTCTGTTTTAAATCTCATAAAAGTTTAAAAAAGAATAGATAAAAAATCTCTCAACTGTCATGGTTTATCTGTTCTTCAGATATTGAAAAATATACAGTATATATATTCCAAAGTATTTGAAAAGTTGTGTCCTTAAAATTATTGAAATTTATATATATTGATATGGAATAATATTAATGCAATACTATAAATTTGGAAAAAAAATTAAAATTTTTACTTCAATTATAAAATTTGTAATTTATATACAAATTATCTTATGTTTGATTTATTCATTTATAATTTTATATTTTCATCTTTCTAGCCAATAAAACTCCATTTATTTTATTTAATTATCTATCCAAAATATCACCTGATTTATCATTAATTAGTAAATTAATAGTAAAATAAGCAATATTAAATCTGGGGTAGATTAAACTTGGAAATTTGTTTGAATTCTTAACAGGTTTAAGATTTAAGATAGCCAGACCATCATCAATCCAACTGGTCATTCAATTATTCATCAGTAAATGAGTATCTAATTATTAGAATGAAGAATAAGAATAAAAAATAGTTAAAATTCTAAGTATGCTACATTGTGTAAACCTGGTAAATATTGTCATTCCATTTATCAATTTCTTTAGAAAGCCATTGACCTGTAATGGAAATTTGAAGGTTATTTTTCATATATGCATAAATGTGAGCTTGTGACTTGACCTTTGACTCACTCTAACCACTTTGCTAGTGGCAAATCTGATAAATAATGCCTTCTTTATTGTTCTTTATAGGATTGTTGAAGAAGTTTTTATACTGCTGTAATCATAAACCTGTATCATATTTACCTACATATTGAAACAGACAGATCGAAGAACCGATCTTCGTTTCATGTGTTTTAAGTACGGTAATTCGAACCACTATCTGCCCGCAGTGAGATTTGTCTATTTTCAGTCATAATAAAAAAATTAGTTATATATTTTAAGTTTTGTAAATCAATATGTAAGATTCCGTATATAAATGTCACAAACCATGAAATAATATTCGTGTGTGTGTGGTTTGTGGGTTTATATCAATTTAATTTAAAGTTCATTGCGGGCGTATTTGTTTGAATTTTAGTTTTTTTAAAATTGTACAAAGTCGTTTAAAAATGCTGATCAAAAGTCACATTCCTTTGATCAGTGTTTTTAATTAAAATCTAAATTACACAAATGTACAGAGTAATTAAATTGTATTCGAAATTAGATAAGAAATGTAGATTTGTAATTACCGTGTCAATTTAAAAATTGCGTATCAAAGTAAAAGGACAATGGGAATGGATAATTAATGTTGTATGGTCAAGCTGGATGGCTGGAAGCTAGAGAAAGTAGGAGGAGCTTAAACACAAAAACCAGGCGGAAAGGTCAATCGTGGCCATCTTAGAGAAAACTTATTCTAACTTTTGACGTGGTTGAGAGAAGTAGTCTTAAGACAGCACTGCAGCTGCTAGAGTAATTCCTAGAACTTTGTTAAGAAGCTCACCTGTAAACCGCAATGTTGAGGGGCTAAGTGACAGGAGCTGATCTCTGTCCTGCCAAATTGAATCTTCGTGCCGCTGTCTGATCATGTTGTTGGTGCTTCATAGTTTCCAGCTTCCAATCTCCAAATTTACAATGCCTTGCAAATAACTTTCAAAATGCGCGCCTACGTTCGTCGGAAATATCAATCGGGAGAAGCCAAGCCGGATGAAGAAAGAAGAGTAACTGTGTTACACGAACTTTTAACTTTCTCCCGAGCTTAATGTGATCAATC
This sequence comes from Epiperipatus broadwayi, assembly GCA_028023455.1. NCBI lineage: Eukaryota > Metazoa > Onychophora > Udeonychophora > Euonychophora > Peripatidae > Epiperipatus > Epiperipatus broadwayi. Next base: position 280,090 of record JAQFVV010000397.1, on the reverse strand, counting down.
AAATAAATTACATGTAAGTTTTTATGTCGTTTATAATGCTATTGTTTAACCTGTCAGTAAATTTTCTTTTCTTTTAATCCTCTGCTCTAGTCTTTAGAAATAAGTTATAAAAATTGTAATTAAGATTGATAGTTATAAAAATTGTAATTAAGAGTAATAATAATCCAAATGAATGCATTTATATTTTTTTGTGTTGCGTATTCCATAAACAAACGATGCCAATAGTAATATTTCCCAACTCGGTGTAAAACTAGTGTACAATAATGATCAAGTTAATTTAAAGGTAAATTTCGTTTCCTGAAGTAAATATTCTTTTATATTTCGAGTTGGTAAAGGTTAAATTTTTTTTTTATTCTAGTTTAAGTTGTCATATAATTGCAGTCTAAGGTTCAATGTTAAATATATATATTGTTTTAAAGTGTTATATTAATGTCATGTGTGATATGAGAAATAACTCACTGTATAATTTAATACTATCGCTACTGCCTGAACAACCTGGGGGGTTAGGGGTTTCAGAGAAGAATTAGTCTATGTTCTGAGCTGAGCTAGAAAAGGGATAACCCCGTGCTGTTGTAAAGTCATCATCGGTTGGTCATACTGGGGTTTGGGTTTGAATTCAGTTGGCGTTTTGGAATTTATTCTTAAGCGTGGGCTGGGTTTGAACTCGGGTACTGTGTATGAGTAAGCGTGGTGGATTTATACCGGTACAGTTAGTAAATTTTTGGTCGCCCTCCGTGGTGCTCCGATGAAGAAATCTCCCACACCCTGCAGAGTGAACGAGAGTAAACAGAAATGACAAAAATATTCGATTTTTTTTTGTTGTTTGTCATAATATTGATATGTATTTGGCGTATTAAAATGCGCAAGTTAAAACTAGAGTTGAGTGAAACAAGTAATATAAAAGTTTTTTTTCCCCTTACACCAAGTTTCAGTGAATAGACTATTTCCAAATATCGTTAAGAAACAAAGTGAGATTTTTTGAAAAGAGAGCGGAAGCGATTTTGTGCGTTTATTTAATTAAAATAAACGAGTGTTATGCCATAATTTTTTTTGCGAGTATTCTTGTTGTTTAAAATTTTTCAAAAAAAAAAAGCAAAGAAGTAGAATTGATTCCATGTCTTAAAAATAAAAACGTGTACGCATATATATATATATATTTTTTGTTGTTTAAAAATATTTTTTTTTTTTCCAAAGAAGGAAAAAAGTAAAGAAGTAGGATTATCTTTATGTTTTAAAAATAAAAACGTGTGCGCGTATATATATATGTATAATATAAAAATCTTATCAGAGAGTTAATATTAATCGTTCCCTATATAAAACATTAAGTCTTAAATCAAATGATTATTAGGTCATGTAAAAAGTATATATTTGGGGGATCAGTGGATTAAACGATCTATTGGTCACATGTTGCTGGCTGGCGCCTTTCAAATAAATTTGTCAGCAAACATGTTTGTCAATGCAGCAGTGGTGAGTCTTGTTGGGTTCAAAGGAGAGAATGGTGGTCTATAAATAAAAAGAGAGAATTACTGACAGAAATACAAAAAAAAAAAAAAATACTATGTTATGTACCCATTATTAATATGTTTTATTATAGGACTGAGGAGAACAGTGCGAACTGGGTGAAATAAAGTTTTTTTTCCCTGTATTTTTTTTGTAAGGATTTAAACATGTCATGTTGTATATACTTAAATAAAAAAATGAAAAAAATATTAACAGTGAAAAGCTTGGATAACAGAAACCATACGGAACGTAGGCGAAGGAAGAAAAGAGAGAAAGGAAGGAAGCCACACAAACAGTATCAGCAGCGGGGGAGGATTTGGCACTAGGAGCAGGGATCAGTATCTTTATGTATCTATACAAATTAAAGTGTTATACAAAGCGAATTCTTATGCTGGAGACATTTATAAGTAAAAACGAACAGGAAATGGCAGAAATAGAAGGAAGCGAGCATGTGTCCGCGACTGGTGCAGAGACGTCGGACACATCCAGCGACCACGAAATTGTGTTTAAGAAGTTTCAGGATAAAAAAAAAAGTTTTGGACGATCAGAGAGGAACACCAAACAGAGGGAGAGCGATCGCGAAGTTTGACGCGATCCTCGAGGAGATGAGGGAGGACAGGAAGATCATGATGGCGATGATGGCGAGGATGTTAAGGATTGAAGAATGGCGTATGGGGTCGGACGTTAAAACAGGTAGGGAAGGTAAAGCAAATATTAGTGCGAGGAAGGGAGAAGAGGACCAAACCATTCCGATGGGATTAGACACTCTGAGCGAAGTAGCCATCGAAGAGAAGACAGGCCAGGACCTAGACATCGAAAATGTTGAATTAGAAAGGCAAACCGAGGCGCAGGGCCAGCGTGAAAACCTCATAGCGACAATTGGGACTAGTGACAAGGAAAAAGAAATAAAAAGAGAGCAGGCCGTAGACACACCAACAAGGGTGATTAACATTCCTCACGTGGGATCATCTATCCAGATTCAGACGTTTAGAGGAGACCCCGGGGAAAATCCAGCCGTGCATCTGGACAGCATTAGAGAATTTCTGTGCTTTCACCCGATGAGTGAAAAGGAGAGGGTAACGGTCGCCAGCCATTATCTGAGGGAATCTGCGAAGGCATGGTGGAAATTATTGAAACAACCACCGAGTACGATGCGAGGCTACGAAGAAGCCATTTTGAAAAGGTATTGGAGTGTGGAGAAACAGGAGGGACTGTTACACAAGTTCTCGAATTTGAAGTACGACGAAAGTAGCAGACAGAGTTTTGCAGCTTTCTTCACGCACCAAGCGATGATATTTAAATCCCTCACCGCTTTTAACTACACGGAGCAGCACATTACTCGTATCGTCGTACATAACTTACCACCGTGGGTGAGAAGGATAATGCTGGGGAGTTGCCCCATGTCGTTCGAAAACGCTGTAGAACTGCTAAACCAGATCGACTATGGGGACTTGTATCCAACAAAAAGAGAATGGGAACAGTGCAGTTATAATACCAGGCCATTAAAACCCTATATACCTCCCGACCCAGGGAGAAGGTAGAAATAACAAAATGATAACCCGGTAAGCGACCACTGTGACATGCATATGATGATGAGTAAAGGAACTACGGTAATTCACCCAATTTTGTAAATATTAATTTCAAACCCTCACCCAGACTGTTCTCCGAGGTCAATCAAATGTTGTAAAAAAAAAAATGTTAACCAGAGAATTATGTATAATCATTTTTTTTTTGTTGTTTTTTTTATAAAGTGAGAAGAAATGAAACAGACAGATCGAAGAACCGATCTTCGTTTCATGTGTTTTAAGTACGGTAATTCGAACCACTATCTGCCCGCAGTGAGATTTGTCTATTTTCAGTCATAATAAAAAAATTAGTTATATATTTTAAGTTTTGTAAATCAATATGTAAGATTCCGTATATAAATGTCACAAACCATGAAATAATATTCGTGTGTGCGTGGTTTGTGGGTTTATATCAATTTAATTTAAAGTTCATTGCGGGCGTATTTGTTTGAATTTTAGTTTTTTTAAAATTGTACAAAGTCGTTTAAAAATGCTGATCAAAAGTCACATTCCTTTGATCAGTGTTTTTAATTAAAATCTAAATTACACAAATGTACAGAGTAATTAAATTGTATTCGAAATTAGATAAGAAATGTAGATTTGTAATTACCGTGTCAATTTAAAAATTGCGTATCAAAGTAAAAGGACAATGGGAACGGATAATTAATGTTGTATGGTCAAGCTGGATGGCTGGAAGCTAGAGAAAGTAGGAGGAGCTTAAACACAAAAACCAGGCGGAAAGGTCAATCGTGGCCATCTTAGAGAAAAACTTATTCTAACTTTTGACGTGGTTGAGAGAAGTAGTCTTAAGACAGCACTGCAGCTGCTAGAGTAATTCCTAGAACTTTGTTAAGAAGCTCACCTGTAAACCGCAATGTTGAGGGGCTAAGTGACAGGAGCTGATCTCTGTCCTGCCAAATTGAATCTTCGTGCCGCTGTCTGATCATGTTGTTGGTGCTTCATAGTTTCCAGCTTCCAATCTCCAAATTGACAATGCCTTGCAAATAACTTTCAAAATGCGCGCCTACGTTCGTCGGAAATATCAATCGGGAAAAGCCAAGCCGGATGAAGAAAGAAGAGTAACTGTGTTACACGAACTTTTAACTTTCTCCCGAGCTTAATGTGATCAATCAAATAAATTACATGTAAGTTTTTATGTCGTTTATAATGCTATTGTTTAACCTGTCAGTAAATTTTCTTTTCTTTTAATCCTCTGCTCTAGTCTTTAGAAATAAGTTATAAAAATTGTAATTAAGATTGATAGTTATAAAAATTGTAATTAAGAGTAATAATAATCCAAATGAATGCATTTATATTTTTTTTGTGTTGCGTATTCCATAAACAAACGATGCCAATAGTAATATTTCCCAACTCTGTGTAAAACTAGTGTACAATAATGATCAAGTTATTTTAAAGGTAAATTTCGTTTCCTGAAGTAAATATTCTTTTATATTTCGAGTTGGTAAATGTTAAATCTTTTTTTTATTCTAGTTTAAGTTGTCATATAATTGCAGTCTAAGGTTCAATGTTAAATATATATATTGTTTTAAAGTGTTATATTAATGTCATGTGTGATATGAGAAATAACTCACTGTATAATTTAATACTATCGCTACCGCCTGTCAACCTGGAGGGTTAAGGGTTTCAGAGTAAATTTAATTAATTATTGTTCTCGCGGTCAGTTAATTCCGCTATATTTTATTGGGATAAGGGTCTCAGCCTGTGGCGTAGAAATAGACGAATAGATTCCAGGTTTTGTATAATTTCTGTTAAAAATCCACTTCAAGTACTCGTCCTTGATGTCTGTGGCAATGCCTTCCCTTCGCTGAAGTTAGCGTCTCGCCATTCTACCATTGGGGATTGAAAGCAGTTTCTTTCCCAGGTAATCTCTTGGATCACCGGGTTCGAAATGATCCCGGCTGGTTGTCGTGTCCCGGAGCTACTTGGGGGCATTAAGCCTTGTCAAAGTACAAGCCGCCCGGTATTCCGTTAATGCACCGCAAGCGATTACTGTAGGGCTCTTGAATCTAGGCAACCACCAGTACATCTATCTTCCATGCCGTGTTTATATAAAACCACCTCCAACTGTCCATCTACGTAACGGCTCGAGTCTATTCGAATAAAATAAGTTAGTAAAACCCTTTTTGATAAATATCTTTTCAATGCTCAATACTCTGATTCTCTTAGCCACCCGTCAGTCATCTAACTACACAGCTATTGGCATGAGTTTGTTCACGAGATAAAATGATTGTTAAAGACTAGTAGCTAAATACCAGAGGATTCATGGAAGTCTTACCGTACTGTTGAACGTTATATTTATATGCTTTATATTTTTCTTATTAAACACTTTATTTAATCTACCTTTTGTGTCCTCCACCTTATTACTCTTGAGTCTAGGTAGCCACTTACTGTCTGTATGGGCAACTTAAATATATACGTTACATGAATGACCGTCCAATATCTAGAGAATAAATAAATATATATCATTAACTGTAAGAATTAGTCTATGTTCTGAGCTGAGCTAGAAAAGGGATAACCCCGTGCTGTTATAAAGTCATCATCGGTTGGTCATACCGGGGTTTGGGTTTGAATTCAGTTGGCGTTTTGGAATTTATTCTTAAGCGTGGGCTGGGTTTGAACTCGGGTACTGTGTATGAGTAAGCGTGGTGGATTTATACCGGTACAATATATGCAAGTGTGCTATATCATCTCAACTTTTATCTTGCTTTAAAAATAATCAGAAAACATAAATATCATTACTATGCAATGCATGTACAAACAGAAAATTCAATAACAGTGCATAAAATATTATCTGGTTTCTATTCTATATAAAAAATTGATCAATTTCTCTGCACAATTCACATTTTCAGAATATCTCATCATCGGTTGCATTGAAACATCACCAGAAATTCACAGAAACATAATAAGTATTCATCTAATCTTAGTTATGATAATCATGCAAATTTGGTGTTAGTCTTAAACTTAAAATCCCAAGAATCTCCTATTAGTCCTACAATGTACATTAAAGGTTTTAATGGTCAGAATCCATTTAGATCACTATAATAGCTTTCCATAAAAGTTTAATATTTTAGCAAGTTTCACAGTTGAAACCTTTTAATAGTTAAGACTTTAGTTGTAAATCTTATGCCTAAATGTCAGCAACAAGAGAAGAGAGATAGATTTCTTATTAGCAGAAAATATACTTCTGTACTTGCACCTTGTCTATTTGGAAAAAAAAAAACTATTTTTTATTTGTTTATGAGTTTGAGTGTTTTTTGTAAAATTATTAAATTTTTATTTTCTAATAGCTATATTATGTTTTCATATAGCTTTAGTTTTGATATACACCTTTATCCTGATTAGCGATAGATCTTTACATGAGAATTTACCATAGCAATCATCATTAAAATGTACTCACTATTTTGATTTACAATCAATTATTTGCTATTACAATCTTTTAGAAAAAATTAAAACTTTTTGTTTAAAAAATATCTTTTTTTTTTTTTCAAAATGCAATCAAAAAATGGTAGTTATTTTGTCAGATTAATATGTCATAGGAGAGTGACTTCAATAAAGCTAAATCTTCCAAAAATGAAATGGTGAGATTCACACTAAGACTGCACATTAGTTTATTCATTATATATTACACAATATAGTTGTGATTATAGAACTAAAATGTGATTAATGCACTTTACTTAATTTTCATCCAGTGACTTTACAAAACATTCAGTGCTTTCATTTATGTCAGATCCAAAGTAAAGATTTTCATCTTTAATAACTACAAAATAAAAAGAAATGCCAGTTTCACTTACCAGTGTAATAATTTTATTATGTATAACAATAAGGTGTATTAATATTTAGTTATAAAATGTGTAATAATTTTATTATGTATAACAATAAGGTGTATTAATATTTAGTTATAAAATGTGTAAATTAACTAATATATAATCATTCAGCTTTAGGATTAAAACCCTTGTGTTATTTTGCATGCAGCAATAATATGATCACAATAGCCATCGTAATTGTAAGCTATTTGAAAGGGAAAAAAAGACTTCATAAACTCAAAATTTACTAAATGTAAATTTAAAATACATTTATTTTATCGATTTTAAATCAATAATCTCATAATTTGTTCATGACTTATTCATGATAATAGTAGTTTTAACACAAACGTAAATCAGCAAAAGAAAAAAGTAAGATTTAAACATTTACATCTATTATTAAAACTACAGCAATCAATTATACATACTATCTCTTTATCTGCATGTTATTTAATTTTATTGCATTTATATTATGCAGATCACTTTCAAGTGAAGGAAGATTGCAAGAATTAGAAGAAGAACTGTCTTATATTAAATGGGACATTATTGGACTTTGTGAAGTTAGAAGAAAAGGAGAAGAAACAATTGATGTAAAACGTGGACATATTCTTTATTATAAAGGCATACATATTGGAAATACAAGTGGAGTAGGATTCATTATAAATAAAAAGTGGAAGAACAATATTGTGGAGATTGATGGTGTATCGGACAGAGTGGCAAGATTAGTTATACAACTTAATAGCAGATACCAAATGCAGATAATTCAGGTTTATGCCCCAACAAGTTCTCATAGTGATGAAGTAGTAGAAGATTTTTATATGGATGTACAAAAGGCTTTTGATCAGAGTAAACAACATTTTAAAATTGTTATGGGAGACTTTAATGCTAGAATTGGTAGACAAATGAAAGATGAAATTGCTGTAGGTAATTTTGGTTATGGTAATAGAAATGAGGAGGACATAGACTTGTGGAGTTTGCAGAAAAAGAAAAACTTTATTTTATGAATTCATTTTTTGAGAAAAATGTTAAAAGGAAATGGACATGGAAGCATCCAAATGAAGGTACAGCACAATTGGATTATATTTTGACTAACAGAAAATACATATTGCAAGATTGTAATGTTCTTAATAAATTTAACACAGGAAGTGATCATCGATTAGTAAGGTGTAAGTTATGTGTTACGGTAAAACTAGAGAGACAAAAATTATTAAGAAAAACAATATTTACAGTTGATATTCCTAATCTTCAGAAACATTTTAATGAATTTATATTAGAACTTACAAATAGATTTCAAGTGTTAGGAGATTGTGAACATGATTCAGATTTGAATGAAATTAATATGAAAATAACTGATACGCTTTTAAAAACTGCAACAAACATAGCTGGTAGAAAAAAGCAGCAATTGACTAATAAAATTTCTACTGAGACTAGAGAATTTATGAAGAAAAGAAGAAATATGAAGATATACAAAAATGATGTATTAAAAAGAATTGAATATCTCGAATTTTGTAAAATGGTACGGAAAAGAGTTGAAAATGATATAAGAAAGTATAACTGTGAAATAGCAAGGAAAGCTGTAGAAGAAAATAAAAGTCTCAAAAATGTTAAACAACATTTTGGTATTGGTAGAAAATTTATATCTGCAATAAGAAAAAAAGATGGAATTATTACTAAAAAGAGAGATGACATCATGAAATTGGTAGAAGATTTTTATCAAGAATTATATAGTAATAAAGAACAAGTACCTCCTACATCTATTACATCTTCTGAATTGCCCAGAATTTTAAATGAAGAAGTGAGACATGCAATTAAGTGTATGAAGAAAGGAAAGGCTCCAGGAGATGATGGAATTATAATTGATATATTAAAAGAAGCAGGTGAAGAAATAGAAACAATTTTAGCAAAGTTATATACCAAATGTCTAAATGATAAAGATGTACCGGAAGATTGGAAGAATGCAGTAATAATATTAATATTTAAAAAAGATGATAAAGAAGATATTAGAAATTACAGACCTATCAGCCTTTTATCAGTTTTATATAAAAATTTTACCAAGATAATTACAACTCATCTACAGAGAACTTTGGATTTCCACCAACCAAGAGAACAAGCTGGATTTAAAAGTGGTTTTAGTACAATAGATCATATCCAGGTATTGAGAGAAGTCATAGAAAGGACAAACAAATATGAGTTGTCATTATGTTTTGGATTTGTAGATTATGAAAAGGCATTCGATTCTATACACATTTCTCTAGTGATTAAAGCATTGGATCATCAAGGTATAGATCCAGGATATTGTCATATTTTAAAGAATATTTATAAAAATGCAGCAGCAACAATTAGATTACATAATGATACTGGAAAAATCAACATTGAGAAAGGTGTAAGACAAGGTGACTCCATATCTCCAAAACTCTTTACAGCAGTGCTGCAAGAAGTATTTTGTAGATTAAAATGGGAAACTAAAGGAGTGAAAGTAAATGGAGAGTATTTAAGTCATTTAGATTTCGCATATGATGTAGTTGTTTTTGCAAATAATGCTTCAGAGCTGCAGGAAATGTTGCAGGAGTTAGCAGATAAAAGTAGAAAAGTAGGACTAAAGATAAATGTTAAAAAGACTAAAGTAATGTTTAATCGATTTGCTCAAAATATGAAAATAAAGATTGATTATGAAGAATTAGAAGAAGTTAATAGTTACAAATACCTTGGTCAGATTATTAATACAGATGGAAACATAATGGAGGAAATTAATCATAGAATTAAACTTGGTTGGAGTGCTTTTGGTAAAAATAACTTGATACTAAAAGGAAATATGCCTATGTGTTTGAAAAGGATGGTTTTTAATAAATGTGTTTTACCAGTTCTTACTTATGGATCTGAGACTTGGACACTTAATAGAAGAGCAATACAGAGACTTCAGACCACTCAAAGGAGTATGGAGAGATGTATGTTGGGAGTAACAAGAAGAGATCGAAAACGCAATGTATGGGTAAGACAACAAACAGGTGTTACTGACCTTATTGAAAAAATTAAAAGATTGAAATGGAGTTGGGCTGGACATATTGCTAGAAGAGATGATAATAGATGGACAATTGAAATTTTAAACCGGATTCCAAGAGATTGTAAAAGACCCAGAAAGAGACCACATGTGAGATGGATGGATGAAATAAGAAAATGTGCAGGGGTGTTGTGGAGAAGAGAAGCTAAAGATCAGAGAAGATGGATTAAACTTGGAGAGACCTTCATCCTGCAGTGGATTGATAATGGTTGATGATGATGATGATGAAATAAAAAAAATATGAGATTTAAAATAAAATAAAAATTAAGTGCTTCAAAAAAAATTGAAAGCCTTATTGATTAGAAATTACAAAAATAAAATAAAAATTAATAATTAAAACATAAAATGCATGAACATAAATGGTGATCAGTAATGAAAAAATTATAATTTGTTTTCCTTTTAAAATTAGTTACCAAAATGTTTTTAAATAGTATATTTATCCATAGGTAAGTATTTTTTAATAATACGCTAAGTAAAATGTTTATTTATTAATTAACACTTTTTTTCAATTTAAGGTTTAATTTTTCAATTGATTTATACTTTGAATTTAAAGTAACAAATTATTTTTTTCCATGAAAACTCATTATAATTGCTTATTTTGTATGTGATATCGTACTTTACTAAGCATTTTGGGGAACTAATTATCATCATTAGCTACAACAAAGATGTAATTGATTTTTTTTTTTAAAAAAAAATCTGTTGAAAATGTGAGATCATATAAAAAATGAACCTTGTCAATAGTTTTATTTTTTTTAAATTGGATAATGACTTTTAATATTTGTAAGATTATTTTCAATTTTAGGATTTTATATTTTAGCAAAATTTGTCTAAAACAAAAAAATTTAAAGAATAAGTTGTTTTTTTCATTCAATACATTTTTTTAAAATTGAAGGCTGAATTACTTTTTTTTAATATTAGTATTTCTTTTTTTTTTATTTGCAAAACTGATATTTTATTTTTACAATTAATTTTATTATTTGAACCTATACTTTTCATGAAATTTAACTAAAACATTAAAATTTGATGATAAATACGATTTTTTTAAATTAAAAAATACAACTGGGAAAAAAAATACAAAAAAAAAGTAAAGTTAAAAAAGACCCAAAAATATGTTGCAAAATAACATTCTTAAAGAATTAAATCATAAATTTTCAGAGGTGCTGACTTCTTTTTAAAAAGCATATTTGAATATGGTAAGCACTAATCAAGACAGAATTATACATTCATTTTATTAATTGAATCTTGATCAATAAACTTTGCATTAAAATGTTATTAATAGATTTACATACCAATAAATAATATAAGTAAACCATGGAGAAATCTAAATTCCATGAAACATCAAAACATTTTGACTATTATAAATATAAAATGAGAAATTGCTATATTTACAAAGATTTCTGATGGCACTCTAAACCATCTGATGAGAGAGTGTGAAAATTTTACCTTATAGGTTAATAAGACAATTTTTTCATGTGATATAAAAACCAGATAATGAATTAAAACAATATTAAATATTTAGATATCAAGTTGATTGCACAAGATTCTTTATGGGAGGGGGGAGTTTTATATAGGGAAAGAATTTTATTAAAAGAAAACTAAATTAAAGATTTCAAGTATGATACAAATGAAATGTATTAGTGATATTTAAGAAATAATTTCTACACTTGGTGTAGGATTTGTCACTCTAATGGCAGTTGATGAGGGTGAATCTGAAATACAGTGTTCATCAAGATTGTTTGATTTTTCATCAATGTAACAATGGCTAAAATATTACATAATTAATAAATGGAATTTTTAAGAGTTGATATCACTTTAGAATGTTATATTATTCATAATGCTATTAATTTGTTTATTACACATTTAGATATCAGAATGATTATACAAGGTTCTTTAGAAAAAATAAATTTATATAGCTCTGCCTTGTGTGTATGAAGTCTTAATGAATATACTACTATCACTAAATTAAAAATTCAAAAACAAATTAAAAATTCAAACTCTAACATCAAATACATTGTATTATTGATATTTAAATATAAATAAAACTACATTTGATATGGGATTGATCTTCTTGGAAAATAGTTGAGAAGAAAGAGTCATACATATAAAATGCTACGCCAGGCTTTCGATGAGCTTCTTTACAAAGTTAGACTAAAATTTATTATAGCAAACCTTAACATTTATAATCATTATAAATAAAAATATCAGCTCTTAGTAAGGGAACAGTTAGAGACTTTTATTTAAAAGCATGTTTTACATTTGTTATCTGTAAACTTTTTTATTATTTTTCCCCAAAGAAATTATTTTAATGTCAACAAATCTTTTCATTCTCAAAAATACAGAAATTGTGCACTATTGTTTTTAGATTTATATAGCTTAATGGGTTGTGTTATTCTAGTTTTTAAATTTGCTGTCTCCCCATAATATTCAACATGGCAAACCTGATAATCCAAGACTTACATTAATTATACCTCACAATCATTCTCAAGCTTGTTCTTAGAATCATTAATAAGTCTATTTAAAGAAAGTACATCTAAAATTATATTATTTTATTCATAAGAAAAATAGTTTTCTGTGTAAATTAGCTATATAAAACAATCAATCTATGGTTTTTTAATAGACATTATACCATATATATGTCTATACTTAATTTTTTCTATTGATTATCAAGCTTGATTTTAGAATATCCAACTCTGATCAAATCATTTTTATAATTATTATTTTTCCTATCAGATTCAAAGATGCCAAATTTTAAATTTTCAAATAAAAAAAGCTTTCAAATCTATTTTATAGTGAATTGGAATATTTGATAATGGGTGCATGGTTATGTTGTCATGTATTTAATTTATTATCATGACAGACAAAACTAAAACTATGTCTCTTATTACCAGGAAACTGTAGTTATCAGCCAAGGCAGCAACCAGTGGCCAAAGATGGAAAGTACTAAGAATTCCTTGATTACAAACACGGACTGCCATTTAATGATTATCCTTTATTTAGCTACTTGCAACTGCAGATCACTGGACATCTATTTTAATGAAAAGGCAGGGGTACTGGAAGCATAAGTAGAGTGAGAATCATTATATTACCAATAAAAAGTGGAAGAACAACATTGTGAAGATTCAAGGTGTATCAAACAGAATAGCAAGATTACTTATTTGACTTAATGGAAGATATCAAATACAGATAATTTAGATTTTGCACCAATAAGTTCTCATTGTGATGTATTACAGAATTTTGAAATACATATCAAAATGTTTTGGATTAAACCAAACATTTTAAAAGTTTCATGAGAAACTTTAAATGAGAGAATACATAGACTTATGGAGATCAGAGAGAAAAAACTGGTAAACTATGAATTCATTCACCAGAAAAATGGTAAACAGAAATGGATATAGAAGTATCCAAATGAAGTTACGGCAGAATTGAATTATATTTTGATTAACAGAAAATAATAATGTAACACTAAAAGTGATCAATAATGCAGATATAAGATACATGTTAATGCAAAATTAAAAAGAAAATTATTAAAAATATATACTATTGGTAGTTGATAATCTTAAACTTCAGAAACACTCCAATTTAAATTAAAACTAGCAAATTGATATTAAGTATTGGTAGATTTGAAGAAAATTCAAACTTAAATGAGATCAGTATGAAAATAACTGATGTTTTACTAAAAATTGCTACAAAAAGCTTTCACCAGTAAATTTTCAACTGAAGCATAAAAATTAATGCAAAAAATATATAATTATTTTTAAATGTTCAGTTAAAAATTGAATATCTGAAGTTAGATATAAAAAATTATAATTATAAATTGGTAAAAAAAAAGTTATAGAAGATAAAACTTTCAAAGTATAAAACAATAGCTTAGTATTGGAAAAAAAATATTTTAGCAATAAAAAGAAAAAATGATACTATTACTAAATAGAGAAATGAAATCATAAAATATGTAGAAGATATCTACAGACAATTATATAGAATAAAGAACAAAAAAAAATTATTACCATTACTACAACTATTGAATTACCAAGCATTTTAAATAAAGAAATAGATATGTAATTAAATTAATAAAAAAAAAACTACAGTAAATGATGGAATTATTATTGATATCTTAATTGGAAAAATTATTGGCAAAACTCCATATCAAAAGTCTAAATGATGAAGATGTATCAGATTCTTGGAAGAATGCAGTAATAATACCAATATTCAAGAAAGATAATAAAGAAGATATTAAAAATTGCAAACATATTAATCATTTATTAATTCAGTACAAAATTTTTACCAAAATAATTCCAACATGTCTACAGTAAACTTTGAATTCAAACCAAAAAAAGAATAAACTGAATATTTGATTCTATAAAATAAGACATCAAAATATAGATCCAGGATATTGTCACATTTAAAAAAAAAATTATCACAGTGCAGTGACTTTAAGCTTAACATTAACATGGATATGTGACAGGATAATTCCATATCTCCAAAACTTTTTATGACAGTTTTATACTAACTAAAATTAGAAGCAATGGGAATAAAAATAGATAACGATTATTTAAGTCATTTAGATTTTGTAGTTGACATATGTTTTTGGAAAATAATGCTTTTGAGCTTCAGAAAATGTTGCAACAAATTGAAAGTAAGAAGGTATGCTTACATATAAATAATAAAAAGACTAAAGTAATGTTTAATGAATTTTCTCAGAAAACTATAAAGATTAAAAATCATGAATTATAAATATATAACAATTCAAATATCATAATCTGAATATTTATATAGATGGGAACATAATGGATAAATCATAGATTTATCTTAAATGGAATGCTTTTAGTAGAAAGAATTTAATATTAAAAGGAATTATACCTAAGAATTTGAGAGGGAAGATTTCTAATAGATATATTTTACCGGTTATTACTCATTGATCTAAAACTTGAATACTTGCTAGAAGGGCAATTCAGGAGACTTCAGATCACTTAATATGTAGAGATGTATGCTGAGAATTATAAGAAGAAATTGAAAGTGAAATATTTGGGTGACAGAACAAACAGGTATTATGATATTACTGAAAAAATTAAAAGGCAGAAATGGAACTAGGTTGGACATAATTGTAGAAGATAGTTGGAGTTTTAAACTAGATCCTAAAAGATTCTCAAAGACATTAAGATGCATGTGAGATGGATGAAATAAGGAAAAACTTGCTGATGAGATGTGAAAAAAGATTATGCATAGGAAAACTCAATTAAACTTGGAAAGACCTTCACTTTGCAATGGAATGATAACATTTAAAAATGAAACATATATAAAGAGCATTCTGATCCACAAATAAAATAAGAAGTTTTATGAAAACAAAAAAATAAGAACAATTAGTAACCTAGTTGTATGTTCAATTGGGAAAACACAAAAATATTGGACAGAGAAGAAAATGTACAAAAAAGAGAATTTAAAGAAGCTAATCACATGACAATGGCAAACAATCCCTTAAATCAATCTAGTGTGACTACACATAATGTATGGAAACCATTAATCAACTTTGCTCTTAGAAAAAAATGGAAAAATCAGAAGGAACCTCATAGATAAGTATATGAAATTTCTACTGATTGTTGTCTTTGGCAGGATGGCTCAATTGGTTAGAGCATTACCTTAAAATTCAATACTCAAAGAATGTAAGGATCCTGGTTCAATTCCCATGCTAGTATTATCACTGATTAGGCCAGAAACACTTGAAAAAGAGGGGAGAATAATGTCTCAAAACATTCATATACTAATCTGTGTGCTATTACTAACAGTTGAATGTATTTGGAATATTTAAATAAAGTTAATTTTTCTAAAGACATTCAAATAGTCCAACATATAATTACAACTAAAACAACATCACCACAAACCTTCAGAAAAACAATTAGTAGCCTAAGTTGGAATATAAAATCACAAATAATAAAAGTAAAGACAAATAAACAAAAAAATGGCTATACATGAAACAATGACAACAATACTGAATTATTAAATCAAGCAAAAATAATTTAAGCTTGAAGAATTGTCATTTCAAACTCAAGATATAAATTGGTTTTTACTAGATTGAATTAATAATTAGTTATGCATATACAACATTGATGTTACCATCATCTTCAATAATTAGCCTAACAAAGACAATATTCAACAACATATGTAATTCATATTAACAAAATAAGAGCTGGCATTATATTTAGTTATGTTATTTTACAAAAGCACTAAAAAAGAAATCATAAACAAATATATGCAAAATGCAGAGAGCCATAGAAAGATATGTAATATAACTTATTACATATCCAATTCATATATTATTTAAAGACAGTCAATTTAATTTTAAAATGTGATTTATTGTTTTAAAATATTCTTATCTGCTCTAAAATATTTAAATAGTTTTTAATAAATAATAGTTTATTATCAATTTCAATCATTATTGATCCATAGCGGAATGAAGATTTCTCCAAGATTAATCCCAGTTTCTAATTTACAGCCTCTCTTCCTCATATCGCTTCAATAAATTTTTTCTCATCCATTCATCTAGCATGTGATCTCTAAAATTTTTACAATCTATAGGGACCCAATTGCAGACTTCAACTACCATTTATTATCATCTTTAATAAAAATATATTCAGTTCATACTCCATTTCAGTTTCTTAATTCTTTAACTGACATCAAAAATACCTGTTAACTTTCTCACCTACACATTTTGCTTATTTCCAATATGCATATCTTAATACTTTGTTGTAAAGTTTGAAGTCTCTGTAGTGCAGTTCCATTAAGTATCAATGTGCTACATCTATATGTAAAAGAATTATTTCTATCAAAAGCACTTCATCTAAGTTTAATATTATTATATTTCCATACAATTTAATAATATGCTCAGGTATTTATGGTTTTAAAATTCTTCTAATTCATCAATCCACTGCAGGATGAACTTTATTGAAACTTTAGTCTCTCTTCTCCACAGTACACCAATAACTTTTTTAATTTCATCATTACATCTCCAATGTCATCTCTTTCTAGTTCTTTTATAATTTCTTGGTATCCAATTTAAAACTGTCCATCTACTTTCATTCCTTCTAGCAATATGTCCAAGCCAGTTCCATAAAAAAAACTTCATTTTTGAATACAGACATATTTGCTTTTAATATTATTTCTATCAAAACCATTCCATGCAATGTTTACTTCTATGATTAATGTCATATTGTATTTCCATCTATATTAATAACTTGACCAAGATATTTGTAGTTGTTCATTTTTCCTAATTCATGATTATCAATCTTTATTTTATTCAGAGAAAATGCATTGAACATTTCTTTAGTCTTTTTATCATTTATCTTTAGTTCTACTTAATTTCATCTGTTATTCTGCAACATTTCCTGATGCTCTGAAGCAATATTTGCAAAAATTATTACAAGATCTGCAAAATCTAGATGATTTAAACAATTCCCCATTGCTTTTATTCTCTTAGGGTTCCCATTTTAATCAAGTAAATATTTCTTACAATGTTTCTGTAAAAAGTTTTAGATATGAAATAACCTTGTCATATCCCATTCTCAATGTTAATCTTAAAATCACCATGAAATGAAATTTAATGACTGCTGTTTCATTTGAAAAAATATTCTTCAAAAAATGCTATAATTGCTATAGAAATACTTACAGAATCAAACATTTTTCATAATCTACAAATCTAAAACATAATGACATTTCATATTCATTGGCTCTTCCTATAACTTCTCTAAATATTTTGATGTGATACAATGTGTTAAAATCAGTTTTAAATCCAGTATGTTATTTTGATTGGTTAAAATCCTAAATTCACTATAGATAATTTGTATTTACCTAATATTTTATTTATCATCTTTTAAATATTAATTTTATTACTGCATTGTTCCAATCATTTTGCACATCTTTATTATTTAGCCATACAATATATAACTTTGCAGACAATTTTTCTACTTCTTCATCTGCTTCATTTAAAATATCAATAATTTCATCATTTCCTGGATATTTCTATTCTTCATACATTTAGTTGCATGTTTTTAAAATTCTGGGCAATTTAGATGTAATAAGAGATTCTTGTTCATTATTACTATATAAATCTTTATAGAACTCTTCCACATAATTCAACATGCCATCTCTTTTTAATAATAGTTCCATCTTATTGTAGAAACAATTTTCCTTCCAATACCAATATGTTCTTTTATACTTTTAAGACTTATTATCTTTTATAGCATTCTTTTCCAATTCATAATTATATTTTTTTACTTATTAGACATAAATCTGGATTATATGCATTTAGTATCTTTCAAAAGTTGAATAACTAATTTTGCTACTCTGTCTGATATACCATCAATCTCCACAATGTTGTTCTTTTACTTTTTATTTATAATGAATCCCATTCTACTTATGCTTCCAATATTTAAACTTTTGAACAAAGTACAAGTCCATTTTATAAATCAACTGTCTCTTCACCTTTGCTTTTAACTTCACAAAATCTAACAGTCTCATTTAAGATTAGGAAGTTCATCTTCCAATTTGTGGTCCTTTTCTTGAAATTAATCTATGATTGTAGATGCTTCTAATAAATAGTCATTAACTGGCAGTCACAATTCGGGAATTCTTAACATTATCCACCTTCAACAAACAACTAACTTGACTGATGACTTTACATATTCCCAAAAATAATGCCAGTAATCCTATCATCAAAGAAAACTCAACTGATATTTTAGTTAAAAACTATTAGGCAAATAAAAAGAAAGATCAGTGTTTCATGATCTTAAACTCAGGAGATAAAAAAATCCAGTAAATTCACCATGCTGGATGATGGATGTTGGTGAGCCCACATTAATTTACTATATGAATAATCGCATGGTAATAATATCTGCAATTTTAAGAATATATGAAGTGGACATTAGGAATTTTCCCAGCTTGTTTCTTTTAAGTTCTCAAAGAAAAATAAGTCTTCTTCCAATTAACAACAAACTATTTTCTGCAGTCATTATCAACTTTTTTTTTTTCTTCTGTGAAAATTCCTTGAACATTACTTTAATCTTTTTAACATTTGTCTAGTCCCACTTTATTGCTTACATTTGATAACTCTTGTAATATTTATTGAAACTCTGAAGTATTATCTGCAGAAACAAATACATTATCAGCAAAATCTAGATAATTAAAATAATCTCTATGTATTGTTGTTCCTTTAACTCTCTTAAAATTGTTCTAAAATATTTTGAAGATAATATTCTGTCATACACTCACTAATATTAATTTTCTTAAAGTCACTAAGTAATCCAATTATTGTTGCTCCATTTTGATAAGTATTCTTCAGAATAGGATAATATCCTATATCTATATCTTGATGGTACAAAGCTTTAATCATTGTGAAAATCCTTATAGAAATAAGTGCCTTTTCATAATTTACAAATCCAAATTGTAATCACAATTCATATTTAGTCCTCTCTATAGTTTCTTTTAATAGTTGGATGTACTAAAACTTTTCTTTTAAATCCAATTTGTTTAAAGTTTACTGTACATAAGTTGCAATTATCTTAGTAATATCTTTCTTTTTTTTTTACTTACCTTAAATACCAATTATCACTATGCATTCTTCCAATCTGGTATATCTTTATCATTTAAGTATTTAGTATGTTGTTTTGCCAGCAGTTTTCTATTTTTCGTTTGCCCCTTATGATATTAATAATAATTTCACTATTTCCTAATCCTTCTCTTTTTCATAATTTAATTGCATGTCTCATTTTTTCATTAAAAATGTTTGGCATTCAAATTTTATAAATGTAGAAGTTACTTTACTTTTTTGTTCTTTATTATTAAATAATTATTTGTGGACTGTTTCATGCATTCATGAAGTTCCTCTTTTTTAATAATAGTTCCATCTTTTCTTTTTAATCATTGAAAGAATATTTCTTTCAATACCAAAACTTTGTTGTATACTTTTGAGACTTTTATATCTTCTATAGTTTTTTCTTGCTAATACAATTATATATTTTTTTTGTAACATTTTACAGAATTCCAAATATTCAATTTTTCTTCATAGTTTATTTAAAATATTTTTATATTTTCTTTATATATTGTCTTGCCTCACTTGAAAATCTACTGAATTCCTGCCTTTCTATCCAATCTGTATAGCAGTTCTAAGTAAAGTTATCTTTCTATTGATCTCAGCCAAATCTAAATTACTTTCAAAATCTGTTACTATTTTAAAATGCTTTGTAAATTCAAATTTAAATTCATTAGGGATTGTGAGGAATAAGAAGATAACTGTTAATGCTGCCTTAATTTTTGTCTTTCTAGTTTGGTTTTAATATATATCTTATATCTCATTAATCGATGATTATTTCTTGTGTTGAATCTATTGAGAATATTACAATCTTAAATTTTTTTTTTTAATCAAAATTTAATCCAATTCTGATTTGCCTTCATTTATTCCTTGTTCTGTTGAAGCTGAATATCCCACTTATATTCCATTTTTCTAACTTTAGTTTCCTGATTTAAATTTAATTTGTTTTAAACAGCAGTTATAAATAATTTTTATTCATGTTAATCATCCCATAGATAAGATTCGTTCTTTTTTTAAAAAAGAATTATCAACATAATGTGTTTTTTTATTTTATTTAAGGAAGTTGGTAAACAGAAAAAACAATTGTACAATTTATATATTGATGTCAAGCGTTGTTAGCCGAGAGGTCATTGCAGCCGCCTTGCAAGCAAGTAGTTGGTTGCAGACGGTTGTGGGTTCGCGTCCCGGCCGATGCTATGACATATGAGAATAAAAAAAATTATATATTGATATTTCAAAACTTTTGGCTTGATATTTTACTGATTCACAAAATTTTTAAAAATGAATGAAATCACTAATATATATATATATATATAATTATAATAATAAAATGGATAAATACTTAAGAATTAAGTACAATGTATTAAGCATAATTTAAATGTATATTAGGAAATCTTTCTTAAAAAAACTGATTAAATAAAATAAATTTAAATTCGTAATGTATATATTACCTTGATTATATAAGAAATTGTGCATTGCTAAAAGACAGAAATCACTTAGTTTAATAAGTTTTATCATTTTTGTCATTTGTAAAAATGACTAGTAATTTATAAAAATGACTAGTAAAAAGAAAAAATGCTTAAAAAGAATTCTTACATTTATTTCTTAAAGAAGTTTGTTTGTATTCTGAGCGTAAATTTTCTACATTAAATTATCTGATACAATAGTATGTAGACATTAAAACTGTAATCAATATTTTTTTTCAATTTCCATTTGTAAAATCATAATTTTATTGCTTTGGAATATCATTCTCAGTTGTGAATCAAAACATATTCAAATGGCTTACATATAACTTACTCATCAAAATGTTATGAATATTATATTCTTTATCCACATATTTTTGCTTTTGCATCTAGGCTAATTATATTAGCATTAGAAAGTGACATTTTTTCTATGATTTTCTTGTTCTCATTTGTTTTGAAATTAAGCTTATATCATACAATTGCAAAATTTTTTGGTTCTGAATATCATGTATTGTTGACATTCAATATATATTATAGATATTCATATAACTTAAGAATAAATATATTTTGACTTGTATTTTTTTTTAACAATTCAACTTTATGATTGATATATACACTATAAGAATTATAGTTTTTGTGGTATACTTTTATGATGCCATGTTATCTGATCTGAAAGAGTTCAGAAAATAGAAAGATTCAAATTTGCACAAAAATGGAAGTTTATCGGTACAGGGTGTACTTTTAAAATTGGAATTATGTAAATATTATTATTTATTATATATATATATATATTAAATTGTCTGTAACATTATCTTCAATATATCTTATAGATATGTGTGTATAAATATGTGTGTATATATATAATTCATGGAAACTTTTAGAAATAACTATATGGAATATTAAAGTATACAATTACTGATGTTTTGCATGGAATATTGAAGTATACAATTACTGATGTTTTGGCAAAATAATATTTACTTTTGAATGAGTAAATGTATTATTAGTACCCAACTAAAGATAAATAGCATTTTGCTGAAATGCCAATAATTATCTTACAGGTTGTTTCTGAAATTTTCTGTGACTTACAATTCATCTTTTTCCCATAAAAAATCATTTCAATGTATATACACATGTAACATTATAAAAACATTTTCATGTTTAAAAGAGATGAAATTAAATAAGTTTTTGAAAAATACAGTGTTTCAGTCTTCCATGTTGAGAAATTTCTATAATCAATAATAAAAATATCCTAAGATCTTTAAAAGAATTCTCCATATTTAAAGTCTTCAAAAATATTCATATCCATAGACACAGAAAATTTCTTTGAAAGAATTAGCCCACAACATTTCAATCAAGTCTTATTTATCCTTGTCGAAAATTTAATATCTTGAATTAGTGTTGTATCTTGAGTAACAATAAGTTAAAATAAATTAAAATCTTTTCAGTTATTTCACCAGAGATGATCAATCATAGTTAAAAAATCTTTAACACAAATTTCTGAATTTCCTTTCTGTTTCTTGGTTAATTAACTTTGTAAAACTAATGCCAGTGAATAGGGAGAAATAATTATGAGTCTCTATAAAAATAGAATATACTGAATTTCCTTATAAGAATAGAATATACTGAATTTCCTTATATTTGTTAAAATTGTTTGACCTTTTTAGAATTTCAGGAGATTCTCTCATAGTTCATAATATTTTAGTCCTATCAAAATCAGATATGGGAAAACTTAGACTGGGGAATGTAAAATAAAGTAGCTAACAGGTTTCTCTGGGCATAATTGCTGAGATTCTTGACTTCCAAGCAGCTGGCCCGGGTTCACTTCCCGGTCAATGCATTTGACACATGGGGAAAAAAAAAACACTGATAGAATAAATATAATTTTTTAAGAAACAATGTGAAATTGGGTATATATGTATATTTTATAAAAAGTTGACTTAAAAAATATAGAAAACTGGTGCAAATGAAAGGGTAATAAATTAAAAATTAAAATTATTGATAATTAAAAATTTTTTAATGAGAGGTGTTGGGGATACATATTGTAAAAGAAAAAATAGCAAATGTATCCAAAATATACCATAAAGAGGCAAAAAAAATTGGAAATTGCATTTAATACTGCTTTGACTACCACTGTAACAGATCAAAAACTATCTGGAGCTTAGCTATTTAAATATGTTTCAATAATAACACACATTTTTATTTTATTGTTAATAATTATTATATATTATATAACAGAGGAAAACCTCTCCATACAGTAGTGTCAGCCAGTTCAAGCCAGAGTAATCAATAGATGGAAGGTATGTGTATAAAATCCTTATCTATTGTCTATTATATGAGGAGTTTTGCCTCCGTTATAACAGCTTGTGTAGGCATAGGGAATTGTGATCAAGTGATGTTTAATGGTTTAATATATGTTACATACAATTGATCTCTGCATATATATTGTTAAATTTTTAAAAAATACTTAAACTACAATCAATTAGTTTTAAATACTATATTACTAATTTCAACAGTATGTAAATAACTTTTATTACTGCTTAAATATATAGTGTTTAGAATTATAATCATATCAATATGTTACTAAGAATTATTTTCAAGCAGACTCATAACGAATCATTTTAACAAATTGCTAACACTATTTAACTTCATTTATTAATATCCATTCATTTACTATACATTGATATATAGAATTAAGTTAGAATATTCAATGTTATATCCATAATAAAATATAATGATTTCTTTGAATAATAAATCTTTATTAATTATTACTTAACAATTTTATTTAATTAAAATCTATACAAATATTAATCGCATTAAACTATAAATATATTAATTTAGAAATTGAAAAACAAATTTATATAGTAATAAGCTTTAAATACATTATATTATGCATACAAACAAATATAACAATTGATGTATTATGTCTAATAATTAACCTTAGTATATTTACAAATATAATTTTTCAAATAAGGATATATATAAAATTTAAAAAATTTACCATACACTTAATCAAATTATAAATGTATATATATGTCAATGTATGTGATCATGGCACATAAATCACCTATTTCCTGATCATCATACCATATAAAAAAACCTAATCAATCACTGTGCATTGTTCATTGATGAGGAATTGTTTGTTTTATATAGTAAGTCAATCCAATTGCAAGTCTTCTGTGATTGGAATTTATATCAGTCCAAGTTTGTTTATGTATATGTGTGGGTAATATTTTAGGAAAAAATACATAAATAGTTTTTTAATTCTCTTGAGTATATATAACTGCTTGTTAATAATTTATTAGTACCAATGTTTTTGCTAGATCTCATCTGCTATCATAGGAGTAATATCAGTGGCTCAGTAACTAATGTTGGAAACACTGGTAATGACAGATTCCATACCCAATATCAGGAGATTTAGCAAACAAATTATTTTATCAAATATTAAATTTAGAAGTGATTAAAGAGATGGGAGAGAGGGATGATTAATTTGATATTTATTATTTTTGAGTGCCAAATTTTATTATTTTTCCCCATACAAACATCAGTTTTGTCATGAATTTAATAACACAGAATAAATGAAAAAAGTCTGAGAGAAAATTTTTGACAATGGAAAGATACAAGAAAACATGGATTTTAAAAAAGAATTTTTGATTTTGGATGCCACATTTGGGAAAATAATTTTCTTTCTTTATGTTTTTAAGAATGTTATATATATATAACATTCAAAAATCTCCAAATTTTGTGCCCCATCAAAAAAAAAAAAAAATTGAGATTTTTACAAAAAATCTAATAGGATTGCCAAGTTATTATCACAAATATCTCCAAGTTCTTGAAATTTAAAAATGATTTGTCAGTATACTATGTTGCCTCAATTTCCTTATTTAAAAACTGTACAAATGTTTTATGATCAAGTCATAATTCTGTGCAAGGACAATAATTAATATACCACTTTCATTATTATTTTTTTCATTTAAAAATTATTAATTTTGATTTGTTCTCACTTTAGAAACAACTGCATTAAGTATATGTTATATATTCAATATATATGTATGTATGTTTGTTTAAATATTTTCATGCATAAAAATATTTGTATCTGATTATATGACTATAAACTGTTTTGACTTATTTTTCCTCTGAGGGTATTCTGAAACTAACTTACAATTTTTAATTCAAATACATGACTGGAATTCTATGAAAGCAGAAAATAGCTGAAACTTTTCAAAAAGTTTGAATTCTGAAAAAGCTGTACTGCAATTACATTAATACACAGAGCTTTTTATTATTCAACTTTCATATGATTACTGCCATATATTTTGAATAAACAGTTTTTGGTCAGCATCAAACACTCTAGAGTACAAAAAAATGTCTCTTTCAGGAATACTACTCAAAATAATTTCACCATAGACATAATTTTCCTGTTTAAAAATCATATGCAAATATGTATATATAAAGCTCTTGTAGTGTAGTGGTTAATGTACCAGCTTTCAATTTCTCTGAGTTTGAATCCAGGCATGACAAAATTTAAAAACTTTTTAGATACAAATAAAATTTGAGATTTTCCTTTCAAATAACTGATCCATAAGTAACCCAGATAATCAGCCATTATTAATCAGAAAATAAGTATCTAGCTGATCTTAGCTAGAGTTCAAAACTTTTATGGATACAGAGTCCATAATTTATCTTCTTTTTTTTTTTATTAAATGGAACAACTGAGCTTCTGAAACTATTTCTAGTGTTTATAATATCAGATTTAAGAGCTTTAAGAATTTTTTTTTTTTTTGCAAATTTTTTTCTTCTTATTTCTACATATACTGTGCTAAAGCTGACACATAGTTTTTAGGAAGATTATCAAATTCAGGTCATAGTCTATAAAACTTGATTCTTTGCTATTTCTTTAAAATGTCATTTGCTTCTCTACTTTTTCTGTCATATTGTTTAATCTGTAGTTTGAACTGGGACAGCTTTCTTATATATTAGTATATGACATAATTTTGTAATTTCTATCAGAAATATCAATTAAAGCAAAAATACTAAATGCTGGGCTTAGGGATATACATTTAAAAACCATAATAAGCTGGAAGCCTGAAAAAAATGAAAAGTAAATTCTGTTCCTATAAAACTCTTTCTAGAGTAACATCAGTATTATATCAGATTGAAAGCCTTATGAGTTTTCAAAAAAGATGTGTCAACATGTAATAGATATGCTGAAAGAAAATATTGATATATCTTTGGAGATACATTAAAATAATTATTGATTTTGAATTACTTAGATCAGAAGTGTCAATCTGGAAACTCTTGAATTGCTTTTGTAGCCTGCAATGACTTGATGTATAAAAATTTATTTGAAGAATTTATTTTGTATATACTAAAAATATTTTCACAATAATAATATGGTTATGGAAAAACAAATATGTAAACTTGGTTTTCAATAGATAGGAAAACAAAGCATTCACATCATCTTTTTCTGTTGATGCAATTGTGTTCACCTGTTTTTTGACCATTATGTTGATTACAATCTACTTTTATTTTTAAGAAGTCTAGAAAATATTTTGGCAAAATGTAAATATTAAAATTTATATACATTTTATAATAAATATTATTTTTATCCAGAAAATATCAATTCAAGATCAACAGCAAAAAAAAAGAAAATTTGATGAAGAGATGGGAAGTGAATTACTTCTGCATAGACATAAAAAAATAAAATTATGTGTATTATATAGAGTGTAGCTAAGAAATATATTAAATAGCACTATGATACAAAGTACAGTACTCATGCTTTAAAGGAAATTAAGAGAAGGAAAATTAAAAACTTTGAAAACCTCACTTTGAAATTTAACAAGTGTTTACAAAATTTATCAAAAGTAATAAATTGATAATGAGAGCTAGTTATAAAATTAGCTATTTATTAGAAAAGTACTAAAAACCATTTACAGAAAACTCTATCAAAGAATGTATGATATATTGCTAACCTTTATTGAGACATATACTGTCAGAGAGAATAAGTGAAATAGCAGAAAATCTGGATGATCAACTATGAGAAATATCTACAAAAGCCTTGTGTTTTTCAATTGTGATTGATGAAAATACAGATGTTGCAAAAAAATGTTATGTTCTTTTGTGTTTGCACTGAAAACATGATACTAATGAAAGTTTTTGGAAATGATCTCCATGCACAGAAATCCCACTGGAAAAGGTATTTTGGCTCTTTGGAAAAATTCAAACTTCCTTTGAATAGACCCATTGCTGTCATAACTGATGGCATCAGAACAAGGATAAATAATATTAAAGAACTCATATTAAACTGACAAAAACATTGAATAATATTTACCCAGATAAAACAAAAATTAAGTCCTTCCACTGCTGTATTCATCAACAAGTTCAGTGTTCCACAGATGCTTGAGATCGAGACTAAAATTGTGAATTTCAGTACATCTAGGGGACTTAATCCAGAATATTTAATCACTGCCAATTTGTAGTGCTTCTTAGGATTTACACTGTAAATTTGAAGACTTTTAATACATGGAATTTCATTGGTTGCTTTGCCATACTGTCTTGAAGAGCTTTTATTTGTTTTTGAATAATATCATTTATTGAAATCAAAGATTGAGATGTATCAATTTTGAAGGATCCAGCATAGATGCAGGATTTGTTATTTTAGTCAGTATTATCAACTACCTGAACAATCTAACATTTAAGTTACAAAAAAATATAATAATGAACAAGTATATTACAATGGCAAATTTTATACAAAAATTGACTATTTAAAAATTTACCTGAAAATATTGTCATAACTTCATTTATAAATAAAAATTGTGTCATTTATAAATGGATATGTATGTGTGGCAATGGATATATAGGTGAATCGAGATGTATTTTGGAAAAAAGAACTAAAAAGCACTTGCTGTTATTAAAACGTGTTCAGAAATTGAAACAAAATTGTAAAGTAGATAATAATATTTCAGCATCTGTTTTTTTACTCCCATAATAAGTCATGTATTTATGGTTTTGACTTCAATTTTAATAATATAAAAGTATTGCAAATTGAAAAAAATAACAATAAAAGGAAAATAAAGGAAGCTATGTTAATATACAAATACAAACATGACTTAATTAACAGGCAGGCAGCAAATGTTAAGATCACAGAATTGTGGGAAAATTAGCCTTTCAAAGTGTTAGTTGACAAAGATTACTAGAATAATCGAAAGTGCTCCTAAGTGGATAAAAATTTTAATTATCTAATTACTGTATTTATAAATATTCAATTATATAATTACGTATATTGCTTTGAAAAAATACAGACCATCAAATAATATTATATATATATATATAATGAGATAGATAAAGTAAGTACATCAGAATATTTAAAGTTAAATTATGAGATTACTTTACCAATATTATTCTTATTATATAAATCAATGTTTGTGTATAAGGTTTAAATAAATCCAGTTTCAGGATCGAAGATATTAAAAAAAAGGTAAAGAATAGCATACATTATATATATAAAATATGCTTGAAACAACCACATAACAAATGGAAATGATTATTAGTCTAACACTACTTCCATCACCTCTTAACTGTTTTTTTCTTGTATATAGATGAAATAATATCTTCATAAATTTTTATCCAAGACCAAAAATAAATAAAAGTAGTATACAAATTTTATGAATAAAATGAAACCTTATTTAAAAAGATTATTTAGAGATTATTCATTTCCATTTTTAACAAGCTTCACTATAGACATATTAAATAACTTCCACCCTGCCACACATTCATTTGAAATCATATGACTAAAGATACAATAAAAGACAAATGACCCTAAGATGCATTTTTATGCTGAACCAGCACTTTCACTATAATTATTTCAATCGTATTATATTTATTGTTGCATTACTAGACACATCACATTTCTCTGCTCTCACTAATAGTATATGGCGAGAAAAGGGACAAAACATACAAACACTCATTGAACTGAGATGTCTAACTTAAATTCTCACAATATCTTATATCAATAAATGTCAGTCTTACATAATGAAATATTTATCTAACAATAACATTTAACTATATCATTTTTATATGATAGAAATAATTGAAACTCTCAATTGCTCAGTTGGATGTACAGCTTAAAATTTTTTGCCTGGCATCATCATTTTCTATCATTATCAATCCATTGCAAATTGAAGGTCTCTCAAAGTCTAATTCAGTTTCTCCAATTCCTTGCCATTCTTCTTCACATACACTGACAAATTTTCTTATTTCATTAATCTTACATGTGGTCACTTCTAGATCTTTTACAATTTATGGTATCCAACTTAAGACTTCAGCTGTCGATCTATTATCTTTTCTAGTAATATATCCAGCCAAACTCCATTTCACCTTCTTAATTCTTTAAATGATGTCAGTAATAGCTCTTTCTTCTCTCATGCATTTATTACAATTTCATTTTTTCTTGTTACTTCTAATATATATATATCTTTACAAACTTCATTGAATAGTGTGAAGTCTCTGTATTAGTCTTCTGTTAAATGGCCAAGTCTCTTATCCATAAGTAAGATTTGGTAAAACACATTAAAAATATTTTTCTTCAAACACAATCATATTTCCTTTTAATACTGATATATTTCTATCAAAACCATTCCATCAAAGTTTAATTCTGTGATTAATTTCATCCATTACATTTCCATCTACATTAGTAATCTGACCAAGGTATTTATTGCTATTAACTTCTAATTCATCATTATCATTCTTTATTTTATTCTTTTGAGAAAATCTATTGAATATTATTTGGTTTTTTTTTACCATTTACCTTTAATCTTGCAATATTTCTTGAACCTCTGAAGCATTATTTGCAATACAACCATATCATAAACAAAATATAGATGACTTAAATAATCTGTTTATATTTATTCACTTAGCTTCCTATTTTAATCCAGAAAATACTTCTTGTAAAACTACCAGTTTTACATATATGGAATCATCCTATCATATAATCTTCTTATCATCATGAAATTGAATTATTATTATAGCATTTTAATAAAACTTTTTTTAGAAAAATAACAATATCTTGGGTCTATATCTTGATGAATCATTGCTTTAATCATTGTAATAATTCTTATAGAATCAAATACTTTTTCACAATCTACAAATCCAAAGCATAAAATAGTAATTCAAATTCATTGATTATTTTTACAATTTCTCTCAATGTTCTACATTAAAACCACTTTTAAATCCAGCTTGTTCTTCTTGGATAGTTAAAATCCAAAGTACACTGTACATGAGTTATAATTATTTTGATAAAGAATTTACATAAAACTGATGGTGCTAGGTCTGTAATTTCTAACTTCTTTATCATCTTTCTTAAATATCGATATTATAACTGCACTGTTCCAATCATTTAGTTATTCGACATGTAATTTTTCGCCTGCTTCTTTTAAGATATCAATTATAATTAGATTTTTTTTTCTTTCACCACAGCTATGCCACCTATTGTAGGTTTTAGTTATCAGATAGTTTCAATCTTATGGCTTTCATCTGTGAAGAGCTTTGGATGTTGGAACATGGCAAGTAGACATTTAGAATCTAATGTGCTTTCCCTCTAGCAGCACAAACTTGAAATTAGTCTGGAGTTATTGGATGGGTCAGCACAAGATAGGGATTTATTAAGCACTATCATCTGTCATTTATTACTTACTAAAGCTTAAAGTAGGTGGCATAACTGTGTTGAATGATAAAATTATGTTACTAAAACAGCAATGTGTAAACTGAAGTCATATAATATTTATACCAATCCTGACCACAGGATAGAAGTATCTATAGTTGTTAAAAGCTAAGAATGCCATAATATATGGCAAGGAATAGCAGGCATCTACATCCATTATCAGAGGACACCTTAGACCTTTAGTTTAGAAAATGTATACATTATTGATGAGAATACCAATTACAAATGATTACTCACCTGTAGCATCACTCATATATCTAAAATCATCTCCACATCATGGAGAGCAGATATTTTTGGCAAAATAACAATTGGCAGAACAGACACCAGTAAACAAACTACTTGATGAATCTAACACTTAACAAAACAATATTTATTAACAATTCAACAACATAATATACAATTCAATGGTAGAGTTTAAATATTAGTTATTTCAAATAAGATAGAGATTGACTATTAATTAACTATTTTCAATATGCAGTGTAATCTGTTAACTGATAATTTAAATATTATACTTCCTCTAAATTTTACTTTTAGTACTATTAATAAACCTTGAAGTTTACAAAAACTTGACAATTTATTCAGATATGCAGACATTAAAAAACAATGAATATTGCATTGGATCTAACTGCAAAAAAAAAAAAAAAAAAATACAAATAAGGAGTGACAATAAATAGGCCTATTAATAACTTATGTTAGAAAGCAAAATATATATGAAGGAAAATCACTTTAACCATCTATTAACATACCAATAACCATGAATATATCAAATGGGAACAATAAAAAAACCATGGGGGGATGACATGTCATAACTTTATGTGATATATAACTATCACTCTATACAATGCATACACGCACTATTTCTTTACTTTCAGATATGAATGTCGCATAGTAAACAATAAAACTGCTAACAAATCATTTATAAAGGTGTGCATGCACACATCATGTCAAGTAGGCATATATACATGGTTTTTAAATAAATCTTTAGATAATTATTAGTGATTATATATACCAAATTATAAAATCAAATCTATCTTATATAAAACTATACTTTTTTTTTACAATTCAATTTTAAACTTCTCACTAAAAGTAGCATGGACTGCCATTAGCAACAATCAGGGAAGTATTTTTCCTTTTAAATAAATCTATCTCAACCTTATGAGGGGAACAAAAAATATTAATTTTCTTTCAAAAAAAAAATATTTTATGAAGAAAATCAAGACTAAACTTTAAAACTAGATTCAAACCATCAGCTATACATACAAATATAAGAATAAAAAAGTTTATAAAACAGACCAGGATTACAAATATAAAATTAAAACATTTAACCTATATATCACTGGCTTGCTGGCAATGTCTTAATAAAACAGTTCATAAGAAAAGTTTTCCCTTTAGTCCAGGGAGGAGTTGGTAAAGGAATATTTTCTATAAAAGTTGTATTAGATGAACTACTTGTAAATTGATTTCTTTGATCTGATATGAGTTTGTCCTGGAATTAATGTTGTCATAATGAAAAGTGCATTTATTTATATGGCATATTTAAAGGTAGTAGTTGGCTAGATTGTTGGCTTCTCAGCAAGCAAGGTTAAACATTTGATGTCTATAGCTACATACTGAAGAGTGGAGCTAGTTTCTCAGCATGTTAGCTGTTCATAATTTTAAACACGACTACTAGTAGAAATTCTGGACACTACATGTTAAGCAGGCAAGGTGATGGTCATGAATAAAAATGGAATCATGGCAGTAAAATGAAACAGGAGAATAAAAAACACTGGAACAAAATGCAGAAAGGAATATAATTCTCAACTGATCTTTTTATAGTACTCAATTTAATTAATTGGCCCACTCATTTTCCAAGAATTTTGTTTAATTAGCCAAACCAATGATTACATTTTTAATTCAGATAAGTCAGTAATTATTTAATTTAATAATTTACTAAATTTTCAATTAGATCAATCTGAGGAGGGGGGGGTTATAGAATAACAGAATGTTAAAATCAGGAATAAAACTTAATCACTGATTTTCTTAAAAGTTTTAATTAATAAAAACAAACTAATTAGGAATTGATAAAAGTTTTAAGAGTAAGTATTGTTCCTGTAATATAAATTTTTGGTACTTACATATTAATCCTGCAACATAGAGATGGTACACTTTTTCATATCCATGATAAATGTGTAACCTTGTGATCGCATCAAATAAACCCTGCAATCTACTCCGATCTCATTCAAAAATGTTTTGTTGTTTTTTGTGATAATTTTACACTCCCTGTTATTATCCAGATTTCATTCTGACTAGATTTTTAGTACTATCAATTGCATTTTTAAACTATTTTTTGCTTCATTTATATTCGGAGTTTTTGTTCAACAATTTTTACCTGCTATTGAAATTAATGCTATTTTATATTAACAAGAAAATGTAAAATTAGAGACTGTAATAAAATTGTCTAAATTGACGAAAGCCTTTTCAAAATCTAGCTGAACAAATTCTTTCCAAACAGTGGATGTTTTGGTGGCTTGTGCAGGGAGACTGATGAGTGTTTTATCATAACAATTTATGATAGAACAGTGGCAACTCTTATGGAAGCCATGAAACAAAATGTGGAGAAGGGATTTTACTTTAATTTGTAGTCATAGTTTTGATTCAATGATTTTTACTCACTATTGAAATGAATGCTGTTTTATATTTTCAAGAAAACATAAAATCGGAGGTCGTAACAGTCATCAAAATTTTTGAAACCAAGCTGGATGAATTTTTCCTGAACAGTCAATGTTTGGTGGCTTGTGCAAGGAAACTGATGAGTTTTTTTTATCATAATAATTAATGATAGAACAGCAGCAACTCTTATGGAAGCAGTGAAACAAAATGTGAGAGGGATCAATGATTTATTCTGACTGTTGGAAGGCCTATAAAAGTGCTGAATTATGAAGTGCCGTTACGATCATTTTCATGTGAATCATGTGTTAAATAAGCATGCATTTTGGGAAAAATAAAAATTTTACTTTTAGTCTCCATTTTGGAAAAAAAAATTATCCACTTAAAATAAAGTAGAACTGACAAATTAATTGTTTCATTGTGACAATTCCTGTTATATATTATATAGTATCATGTGTATATTTTACGGTTCTTGTAAGATTTCAGGGTATTTTGTAATTTACTGATTGTTTGATCCATATTTAAAGTTACATTTGGGAATTGCATAATGGTGTGTCATATTTTACATTTCTTATATCAAATCAATATTTTTGCTATTGTTAAAAATGTATTTTTTAAGAATGGTTTTTGGTTGAAATTTATATTTTTAGTATTGTTAGAAATTAATATTTTGTGTATTGTTAAAAATGTACTTTTTAAGATTCATTTTTGGATTAAATTCTTACTTTTAGTATTGTTAATGTATAATATTTCAGATTTTTTTTGTCAAATCAATATTTTCATTGTTGCTAAAGATGTACTTTTTAAGGATTGATTTTTGAGTGAAATTAAAATTATGTATTAGTCCTGCAACACATATCGGAACTGCTACATCTTTTCACATACGTATTCAGATCACCAATAACTTTGTAAATCTTGTGAAAAAAATATCATGTACACTGTACCCATTATTTGATCAGATCACAAGATTAGAAAGTTATCAGGGATTGATACGAATGTAAAAAGACGTAGCAGTTCTGATGTGTTGCAAGACTAATACATAAGTACTAAATTTTTTTTACAGATTGACAATAATTTTAGTTACAAAGTACATGTTTTTTTATTTTTTTTATGTGTAACAATAATCTTGCCCAATATAATAAACACAAATTTATTAATGTGCACACATATATATAATACGGCATTTATATAAAACAAAACTTAAAACTTGAAATTAAGCTTGTGCTTTGCTAATATAAAATAAATGCATATAAGTTAGCTATTGAGATAACCAAGATCTATCTCAATATAGATACTGAACCAATTTCAGATCTTTATGAGTATACAAATTGATTCATATTAAAAACATCTATATATTTTTCAACTTGAGCTGATAGTTTGAAAATAAAACAATGGTAAATAATGACTGCTAGAAAGAATGTATATCATATTCTAAAGGTCCAGCTGCTCTGTTCCCAAGACCCAAAGTACCTTACTTGTGAAAGCTATAAGCATAAACTAATCTGGAAATATTGGATAAGGCAACATAGAATAGTAATTTATTAAGCATTAATATTTGGCATCTATTAGTTAATAAAACTTACAGTAGATGGCATATTTGTTGAAGAAAAAAGTATGGTACTGAAAGTGTGCTGCTGAAATCACTTGATATGTGAAATTCTATAATTTCCTAAAGCTTTTCTCTTCATAGATTTAATTACGTCTCACTTCATTTAAAATGTCAAGCAACTCAGAAGGTGGAGTAATTTCAAGGGATACTTTGCTTTTTTATGTTCTTTATTAATATATAATTTTTTATAGAATTCTTCCAAATATTTCATACCAATCTCTTTTTAATAATATTTTCATCTTTTCTTTTTATTGCAGGAATATGTTTCTACCATTACCAATAAATTGTTTTATACTTTAATACTTTTTATTCTCTTCTATAACTTTCCTTGCCAATTCACAACTATATTTTCTTATATCATTATTAACTCTTTTTTTGTACTATTTTACAAAATTCTAGATATTCAATTCATCTTAAAGAATCATTTTTAATTTTTTTTCAAACATTATCTCATCTCAGTAGAAAAGTTACTGATCAATTGCTTTTTTGTACTGGCTATCTTTATTGCTGTTCCTAATAGTGCATCAGTTAACTTCTTATTGTTTTCCTTTGAGACTAAACCATTTTCAAAATCTGTTATATTTTTAAACAATTCCCAGTTCTACCTTAAATTCATTGAGGTGTTTCTGAAAGTTAGGAATATCAATAGTTAATACTGTTCTTAATAATTTTTGTCACTCTAACTTTTGTGGTGAATGTATCTTACAACTTACTTATTGATGAACACTTCCTATGTCGAATCTATTAAGAACAGTACAATATTGAAATACACAAATCTAATAGTCAAAATATAATTCTGCTGTACCTTCATTTAGATGCTTTTGTGTTAATTTCCATTTGTATTTTTCTCAAAGAAAGAATTCATATATTTTTTTCCTTGCAAACTCCTGAAGTCTTAAATCATTTCTGTCACTGAAACTAAATTTACCCATAGCAATTTATCTTTTAAAGATTTACCTATTTTAGCATTAGTGTCCCAATGACAATTTTAAAATGTTTGGTCTGACTAAAAAGCTCTTTTGAACATTCATATAAAAATCCTCCACTTCTTTCATCACAAAGAGAACTTGTTGTGGCATAAACCTGAATTATCAGCATTTGGTATCTTTAAACAAGTTGAATAACTAATCTTACCACTCTGCCTGATATACCACCAATCTCTATAATGTTCTTTCACTTTTTATTTATAACACATCTTACTTTAGTTATGCTTTCAATATTTGTATCTTTTTAGTAAAGTTCATGTCCATTTTTTAAATCAAATATTTCTTCATCTTTTTTTCTAACTTAATAAAATCCAGTAATGCCCGGATTAATCTTAGATAGTTCTTTCAATTCCTGCACTTAAAAGTGATTTGCAGTTATAAGTGACTGAATAAAAAATTGTTCAATAGCATTCAGGGAATTATTAACATCCTTCACCTTTGGCCAATACCTTTACAGTCTCTTGAAAATAAGAGCTATAATACAGTTTTTTCTTTCATGATTGTAAATATCTACTATAAAAATGTTCATTCACACACACACACATTCATTCTGCTTTTAAGAAAACTCAACAGACCATGCTTGCTGACACATACTGGTGAACATCACATACAACAGTAATTTTTATAATAAACAAATATTTTGTATTTCCTTACAAGTGCTGCTAAACAATGGTGTTCAATCTGCAAGGTTACTCTCATCCCAGCCACAAGATAGAAACATTAAGGAAATAAGAGTGACTGTCTTATTTCCAAACTCAAATGTTATTAGATAAGCCAATATTAAGTGTTTAGAAGTGAGAGCATGAATTTATAAATCATTAACTTTAATCCATTTCTTATTAGCACTTCAGAAATTTTAAATTTACTTTGTGCCACTATGAAATAATGTTAAATTATGTAATATTTGATCAATTTTACAAGCACTGTGATTTTAGAAATATAAAATATATTTCACTTCTATTTTTAAAAAATTCTGTGTAAATTCAGAATTATGCAAATATTATCTAACATTCAAAATAAACCTTGAATATTATTATTATTGTAAACAGACTCAACAATTCGATCAGCAACCAAATATAGAGCTGGAAAAAACAGATTGATAAAACCAAACCTTCAATCAATCCAATTATCACTTTAGAATCAAAACAGACAATAAAATAAACAACCAATTACAATAGTAAGAGGCAAAATTTTACAGAACTAAGGCTACTAAAATATATGCAGAAGTACAGCCACAGAACAATCTTTGCTATGCCATTATGAGTAATCAAATTTATTTATTTAGATCCTAAAACAAGATTGTGTGGTAATTGTAATGCATAATTGAACTAAATCACAAAATGCAAGAAGCAAATGATGTCGGAATATCCCATAATACACAGCAATTGATGCATTCTGATAGCCAAGCATCTAGCAAAACAATTGAGCTTGTCTTAACTAAATGAAGTTTAGATAAACCTTATAAATTTAAACTAAACAATCATGTAGCATTAGACTTGCTGGGCTTAGGAAACTAATGAACCTAAACTTTTGATTATATAAAATTTGTTATTAACTAATAAAGAATAATCAAAGCAACTTGATTATCTTTGTATCTGTTTTCTAAACACAACAATTACTAAGCTATTAATAATACAAGAAATGCATACACACTGTCTGCATGACACAATGAGTTAAGAGTACTATTACCAAATGATGTTATAATTTGCCATTACTTGAAACAACCTTATCATAATGTATATATCAACTAAGCTCTTAACACCATTGAGATGCATTAATACAAGAAGAAACCCAATTAAAGGTAAACTGTTTTTTCGTTTTTATAGAAAGGATTATTAAAGTGACAAAAGCAATTCAATACACATACTCTATAATAATGGATAATATTTCACGGGCGCACTAGTATTAATGTGCATTAACAAAGTTAATAATTATTTCCTATTATGGTTGTTTCTTATTTTAGCCATTTTAAAAGAAATGCATTTTTAGTGCTGACGAACTGAATGTCGCAATTATGATGCACAGCACCAAAAAGCATTCGATTTGAAATATCTACAATATAAGAAATATGTACAATAGAGAATAATTTTTAACTTTATTAATACACATTAATTTAATGCACCATTTATTATATAAATATAAAATGATAGTGTGTCTAATTGGAAAAAAAAGATTGAAATAGTTAAGTTATTTTCAATGAATTTTACTCATGATCTTTAGCTTACATATCCTTCAAAACATTTCAAGCTTCTTTAATTTCCAAAATTTATATTTTTTCCTTTTTTGTGAATAAAAAGGTTTAAAAAATTAAAAAAAATAGGAAAACGATTTTAATTTAAATCAAGTTTTAAAAAAAAGATATTGCATTTTATTTTCCCATTTTAAAAATAAAAAACAAAAAACATTATATGGGAAAATGTTTTCATTATAGTTATGTAAATACGTCTGGTTTGAACAATATACGTATTAACTAAGCGTGGGTGTACAATAATAAAATTGCAAAAAAAAAAGGTTTGTTTGTTTTTTACAGTAGTTTAATAGTTTTTATGTATTCTTTTCTATTTAGCAAGAATATGCATCTAAAGTCGAGCTACCGTTTTACCTAATTTTATGCATAATTTTATTTTATAAATATTATTCGAACAATTATTTCTAATGAAATAATTTTAAATTACCAAGAATATCTTGAATAGCGTAATTTTAACAACAGAATTTTATTATTATCTGTTTACTATTTTGACACAATAGCATTTATATAGATTAAACAAACATAACTTTCTGAGCATTATAACATCTGAATGAATTATAGTTGAAGACAAGAGTGGACTAATCAGAATGTCCGCTTGCCAGATGGTACATGGGTCAATTGTCCCCTTAAATATTAGACAATATATTAATGATCTTTTAGTAATTTGAAAATATAATAGAAGTTCCAATATTATTACTGCATGCAAGTAAAAAATTTTAATAAAACCATTTTTCAGGGTTACTTTATATTTAACAATAAATACCTCTGAAAAAATAATTCTTATTTAGGTTACTGTACAATGAAGCTTAGCAGGTGATCCCAGCCTGGGATCATGACATGCAGCCAGAGTTAACTTTGTATTAAACTATGCATGCACTGCAAAAACAGCAAATATTTTTAATTGTATTGGCTTCAATTTGAGTGTACTCCTCATATCATGCCTAGTGTATTTTATGCGTTTATAAAAGATATGTATTTAATTAACATTTTTTATTAATTCAAATAAAATGTATTTTCTTTCATTGTATAAAATCGGTACAAAAATATAAAAAATATAGTTAAGTTGCAATCTCACACAGTAATATATATATATAAATTCAATAAATAATATTTTTATTTACTCTATCGTTAAAATCATTGTGATAGTTAAAATTGTTAATAACAGATGCATCTATAAAACATATTTCCATCCAGGTGCGTTCTTGTGATAAAAAGAAATGCATAATGGACTTTGATTTCAAACTATAGATCAATATACTATAACAGTTTTCAAACAAAATGCCGAATAAAGCAACACAATAATAATTTATTATTATAAAATGCAGTTGTATAAATATCTAACTTGTAGCAAACGTTGGATTCAGCATTTAATTGTAGATGTTCATTTTTCCCAGAGGAGAGTTGTTTTTATTTAATTTCAGGAATATTATCCCTACAGGTATAAAAAAACATAAGACATAATGGCAATAAGCACAAAGACAGGAATCACAATCACTATCCATATTAATGTACAGTTTTATAACAAAAAGTCAAGAAGCAACAAATAGTATGATGCATAATGTATGAGTTATAAGAGCAGAAAAGAGCTACTTGTAATGTAAGGACAAATACAACAGCATCATTTACTCACAACACAGGTTCAGTACTTAATAGTTTCATTGTTTTAGTAAGTGGAGTATCTATAATTGAAACAGCTACACTCTGGATAATAAGATTCTGAATCATGACAAGTTTTTAGCTGCAGTGATGATCAAATATGACTTCATTATGGCAGCTCATATTTTGCAGTGCTAGTTTATATGAAAAATCAAACAATTAGATAAAAAAGACTTAAAGTAACAGATGTGGTAGACTTGTTATATACTTGAAAAAAAAACAAAACAATTATTAACATGTCAACCCAGTTATGAAGAATACAACACAAGAAAGAATTATTCGTGAGGTTTCTCAAACATATTTTATTCAAACTGATTCAACTCAAAGATAATTCATCTGTCAATCAATTTAGTATTATTATTTGATATAAACTTAAAGGTATTATCTGTGATAAGCTACCAGGAACATTTTAATCTATTCACTGACACACTATGGATAGCATCTTAAAATTTGATTTTCTAAAAAATGTTTATCTGGTAATAGAAATGGAGGTACAAGCTATCAAGGTCAGTATAATGGTTTACAAGGTAGAATTAGTGATGTGACTGATCCCAAAATTTTTGTATATAGTGAGATGAAAATGGTTTGAATTCAATGACAACTAAAACAAAAAAAAATGTTGCATACCTGCAGTGTATTTTTTAAGTTGCTACAGAATTTAGCAACTTTTATGGAAACATTATACAAGAGAGAGTAGATGTGTATTAAATATCTAGGACAAGAAAAAATGAAATAACTAAAGTTAATATGGAGACAAGACGGTCAAGAAAATTCAATGTGGAAACAGCCATATTTTAATGTTTTAGTAATACCATTGGGTGTATTAACTTGTTTATCAATGAAACAAGATTCAGAAAAGTTTGATGCAAAAAACAAAACAATGAACAACTGTCTAACTAAAAAATCTTCTAAAGTTTGAAACAATATTGACAGCATTTAGTTACTTGTATATATTTAAAACTCCAGCCCTGTTATCAAATCTTATTTACAATGAAATGGTTTAGATATATGTACTGTATGGGATTAATAGATTTAGATACAATAAATTTGAAGAAACAGACAAGAATATTTGATAATGTTCATAACAAGCTACAAGAATTTGTAAATAAATATAATGACAAAATTTCTCAATTGAAATGGATGAAAATCAAACATTGGAAAATTAAGAGGCAGAGAATGAAGTAAAGAATAGTAAATGAGTTGATAGCTAATTTTCAAGTAAATGCAAAGTTTAAAACTATTGCAGAAAAGGACCTTGAGAATCACACATAAGCAATTATCAAATATTAGTTTTCTTTGCTTCTGATTTTGATGTGTTAAAGCTATAACTTAAATGAAGATGAGAATATGAATTTCAGTTGAATCGAATATAAAATTTGTAGTATTTGCCCATCACGTGTACTAAAAATTCTGGCATCCAACAGAATTCATGAACTTTATAAATTTCATCTGCACACTATCAGTTACTCAAGTGCACGTGAGAGGACATTTTCAAAGTTAAAGATCATAACGACAATCCTAAAAAATTCAGACTGAGAACTTGGAATCATATATGTTTCTATCTGAAATTGTTAAATAAATTGGATGCAAAAATAAATATTAACAGATTTGCACAACTATCCAATCAATTCAATTGTTTTAATACAGTGAGTTGCATGAAATATGTTTTTGAACTACCTGTTAATGTGTAAAATATTCAATACAAGCAAATTATTTTAAAATACCCATCATTTATTTAAAATTAAAAATTCAATTATAATAATGGTTATTTACATTTTATTTATTTAAAAATATATATTTATTTTGCAAAAAATTAATTTTACCTTTATTTCATATTTTTTAAAAATATTATTTATTTATTTTAAAAATTAAATGCTAATCTTATAGTTGTAGGTGGGCCTCCTTTCCCTCCTGTCAACCAATATTTTTTAGATCCAGTCTGCTATTGATTTAATGTTTAGTTGCTTGGAAGATATTTGAACATGAGAATTGACAAGTTAAGCTTAAATTTAGGAGTTCTTAATTTTCAAATTTGAGAAACTATATATGTGTTGAGCTATATATAACACTAGCATTAGAATGTATTTTAAAAATAAAATTATTTTATCATATACACAGTATGTATATATTTATATATTGTAATGGTCAGCTTACACATATTGAAACAATTTCAGCTTAATTTAATTTATACAGTGGCCATCTGCCATTAAATACCATGAAATAGACTGGGACATTTACACTAGCATTAGAATGTATTTTAAAAATAAAATTATTTTAGCATATACACAGTATGTATATATTTATATATTGTAATGGTCAGCTTACACATATTGAAACAATTTCAGCTTAATTTAATTTATACAGCGGCCATCTGCCATTAAATACCATGAAATAGACTGGGACATTTATATATTTAAACAATATTTGCTTTAATATGATGATGACCACAACACAGCCCCTATTTACAATATCTGGCTAAATCATGAATGAACATGGAATATGCAGACCTGACAATATTACTCCCAATGAATGGACATGGAATAAATATGCATACCACACAATATTAAAATTAAAAATGTTAACCCACTACTGAAATCAATAACAGAACTATAATTCTTTATAAAATATAATTGTCAATTAAAATATATATATATTTTTTTAACAAAACCATTTCTCCAATCTCTTATATATTATTGTTTCAACTCATATGCATGTAGGAAAACAATAATTATTTATAAAATGTCCAAGGTTTCTTTGATTAATTTAAACCTTAATATTCAACTATACTATAATGCAATTTTGAGTACATTTGCCATATAACAAATCTTTGGTCTTTAATATATTTAAAAATACAACTCTACTCACAGACAAATTTATAAATATGACATTTATTTGTCATAAGTTTCTTAGCATAGACACATACATGTATCTAATATGGGATAAATATAACCACTATATATTTATACAACAGTAATTCTGGGGAGTGGCCACTTCAGATATAAATCTTGATTTAATAATACTACTACTTCACTATAGAGATAGCTCTCTTGAGTCCGATCCCTACTTTAATAGAACAAAATCTGAATCACTTCACCCATATAGATAAATATTTAACTATTCAACAGTGAACAAACAACTGCATATATGTTATATATAGATTGTAACGAAATCTAACTACTGCTACCAAATGGTAATATCATAAACTCCAAAATGGCTTGCAGTGAAAATGCTGACAAAGTATCATAAACTAATAAACTAGTCATTTCAGGTATCTGGAATATTTAGAGCCCTAGTTGGGCAGCCATTGTAACCTAAATAATATGATGTAACACATTGTAACTTAAATAAAAAGTATCAAGTGGTGTAATTTAATAAAAATATTTCAAAATAAATCCAACAATATTTTACCCATTTTTTATCTCTTAGTTTTATTAAATGAATATCTAAGTGAATAGTAAGTGAATACTATGTGAATATGGTCTATCAGGGCACCACTAGTTTATCTGAACCTAGACAATTATATTCTATACCTATTTCAAATGTACCGGGTTTGAACCCATTTGGTACCTTATTTATAACAAAATGTATGATTTTTGGATTTTAGAACCATATCACATTTGCACTAACATGAAGGTAAACATAAAAACATCCTTATGCTTTTGGTTATGCATATAAAATCTATCAGACAAAAATTATCACTTAGATTTTAATATTATAAATGCATTTCAACATTTTCATAAGTTTTGCTAGCTCATATCAAACACTATCAATTTATGGTGGCAATTCACTCATCCTTGAATGATGTGGATGATTGGAATGGTGGTTCTTATCTTATAATGACTCACAAATGATAACCAAATACCATAAAAATCATTATTTATCTATGGCCATTAAACACATTTATCTAGATCATTAATTTAAAAACATGATGATGATGATGA
Organism: Epiperipatus broadwayi; assembly: GCA_028023455.1. NCBI lineage: Eukaryota > Metazoa > Onychophora > Udeonychophora > Euonychophora > Peripatidae > Epiperipatus > Epiperipatus broadwayi. The sequence goes on along the minus strand of JAQFVV010000397.1, from coordinate 236,302 downwards.
TGATAGTGATACTTTAATCCACAGCTTTAGAACTAACACCTAACAAAATTTAGCTTTTATAAATTTATAATTATTTGCCTAACTTTATTATCTTTTAACTTAACCCTTAATATTCAACAGTGATGATGAATGATTATAATCAATATAGCAATTAATACTCTTAATAAAGATATATGCCTCTTTTAATAAAACAAATTAACATTTATTACTGGGCTACTATTTTAAGATATATATGAAAATCTATATGAATAACAATTATGAGTTGTTTATATTTAAATCATAATATTAAACTCTTCCCCTTTCCCTGTAATGACAGTATTCAATGTTTATATTATAGTATAATATTTATGCATCCATTTGGATAGTAAATAATTAAAATTTTATATCCACAAGAAAAATATTTCATTAAAAAAAAAAACTCTTTGCACACACATACTTTTATAACCTTATAAATTTAAACTTAATATATAAAGTAAAATGATTAATTAGAAAAAGATTAGTTAGATTCTATAGAAGTAAAAGCATTTACAGAAACAAGATTAAAATTACTTATTCCCCTCTCTAAGCTATTAAGGTAACTAATCATTATTTTCAAAAAGAAAATCCAAATCTCCAATGCTACCTTTCTATCACTTTCAACATTCAGGCAACAGCTATACATGGCAGGTATAATTATATTACTATGTGTGTATGTGTGGATCCCCATTTTAAATAAAATATTATTATTAAACAAAATAGATTACTTCCCATTATAATTAAGCCTTTTGCAATTGGAAGCTGTATTCACCATAAATATAACTCACCTGCATCACACAAATTTGCTGGTTTAAATTCTTTCTTATTTAGAAATTTGTATCTCTGCAAATATGAAACAGACAGAAAAGAAAATCTGAATAATTTTATTAAAGATTTAATGACAGCAGGTTTTAAATTTAAATCTATTAAAAATAATATTACTAAATTCCATAATAAAATAAATAATATTGTACCATGTACTTCTTAGAATTACCATTCCTTACATTTCCAAAATATCTAACAAACTAACTAAAGCATTATTCAATAAGTTTAAAATTGGATTTAGAACTCCTAATTCTAACAGATTGATCGACAACTCAAAAGATCATATTGATCGATCATTCACCCCACATGTAGTATATTCCATTTCATGTCCTCAAGAAAAATGCTTTGCTGTATATTATGGTGAAACTAAAGCTACTATTAATACTAACTTGCTCAACACGTGTACACTTACAATAGAGCTCAGAAGAACAATATATCTTCTGTATTTTTGGAGCATTCCATGAAATCTGGACACAATTTTACTCCTGCCAATCCTGTAATTATATGCACTGAATCAAATGATCATAAGAGGAAAATAAAAGAAGCATTTTATATTAATGGAAATATTAATGCTATAAATAGAAAAGACACTTGCTTTGATATATCGAAAAAATGGTCCATGTAACATGTGCTAATTTAAATAACTTTGTATATATTTTATTATATGTTTTTAAGAAATCTATGATTATGAGGCATGGATCCTTGAAAACGTTCAGCTTATTATTATATTTATTTATAACTTCTCTTTTAAACTTCACTTTTAAGTTTGTGTTTATTATTAAACAACAAAAAAAAACCTTTCAACATATTACATAATTTTGAATTTGACCCACAATAATACATTTCACAAAATAAAACACATCAATAAGTGGATACTTATAATAATTTTAAAACACATAAAATCATTAAAAAAGCTTATAGCTATTATTACTGAAACTCTTTTTTTTGGTTTTAAAATTCAAAAACAATAAAAGATAAAGGATTTGTTATTAAAAATTTTAATAGTCCCTGATATAATAAAAGGAAAATATATAATTAAAATTCATATTACCAGTCCTTTTATTTTCTTGAGGCAGCACTTTCCAAGAGTTCAAATTCAGCTTGTTGAATGTTTATAAATTTTGCAGCAACCACATACACCAATCTGTTACACATGTATATTACCAATTTCAGCAGTTTACAGGAACAGTCCTATTCTTTTTCTTGGCTTATGGCTTGTAATTCTTTCACTGTGATGATGATGGTGAAGTCATTTGCTTCCATAAGAATCATTTGGCACTGGAATTGTTTCTTCCTTACTTTTCAGCATACTTATTTTAATAGATTAAAAAAAAGTTGTCATATTTTTATAAATTTTGCTAGGGTTTAAACTGTCACTGGCATAACTGAACTAGCATGGTTTGACACTTTTCAGTGGCTTACTTATTTTCATTTTCTATTTAAAATGCAGGGGAGCAATCAGTTCTCTTATTTTCCACAATTAGTCACAATATGTGTAATACTTTTGGCTCATACTTTTTAGATATGCATGGTCTGATGGCTGGAGCATCACAGATGAAACATGTGTACTTAGCCTGTCATTATGCTATATGCAACTTTCCAAACAAAATTACATATAAAAATGACAGCAATTCAAACTGATCTTTCAACACTTTAACTTGTTCTCTCTTCACAGTTTTAATATTTTTCATTATATTTTTTCTAAGTGATTTTCAGCCCTTTATATCACCAAGTCTTTTTACAGACCTCCCAGATAAAAAATCTGATTTTTATTAGCAAACTCATCTGATTAAAACTGATCATCTGCTTCCAATTTACTGTTGATAAGAAATCCAAACCAAGAGATAGAAACACCTGATTTTTATTAATTAACCAGTCTAATTTAAAACTGATCATCTGTTTCAACTTTACTATTGGTAAAAAAAAATCCAGACTAATAACTTTCTTGATAATTAACTAGCCTCATAAAATTTAATTACTTTTTCTCTAATTATCTCTGATTTTAAAGACTTTTAGCTGTACTGCTAAATGAAAATCTAACCTGTGAGTTTAATTTAACACCATATAAACAATAAATTCTCTATAACACTAGAGCTTTTGACATGTTAAAATGATTTTAACAGAATTTTTCTCTTACTATATGTGTAACTGTAAATTTATTTATGTAAAATACAAGCCTACACTCTGATATTCAAATCATTCGGAAAAAACTTGCCTATTAAAAATAATCTGAATGCTTTTTACAAACCATAATTTAATATTCAAAACTAACATTATTAAAACTATTAGACTTAAATTATAGTTATAGAAAAAAAATAGAGAGCAGAATTTAACAAGTATAGATTAATTTTGAAGTTAATACTCAAAATATGAAAATGATTAACTAAATAGTTTGTGTCCACAGACAACTGTTTATGTGTTCTAATCCTAACTTTTAAAACAATTATGAAATAATTGAAGGTATGTACTATTCTTTTTGGGTTTTATCAATAAACAGACAAAGAGCATAAATATATTCCCCTCTCTTTCTGTCCTAGGCTTTTGGAACTTGATCCTGTAGCATTTAAGCTTGGGTGCCCTACAGCTTCCCTTCCTATATAAGAAAATGTGATGATGATTTTTTATGTTTTCATTTTATGCACATTACTACAATTTATCCACAGGCTAAATTGAAATGGTCACAATATAGAGCTCGCAAAACAAACTCAACAAGCTTTATAGAATGCCCCAAACTCAGGCCAGTTTCTGCTACTGGCATCCTCAGTGAGGTGCTAGGATATTCAATCTTTAGATTAAAAATACCAGGGAAAGCCCAGTACTTTATTTAATGTATAACTATTAAGTGAAAATCAGAAATTTTCAGACATCCATATATTTTCCAATTCAGAGTTTCTACTTAATAGTTATATATTAGATAAAGTGCTGGGTTGGTCCTGATATTTTTAATCTAATGATTGAATAACCTAGTAACTCACTGAGGACACCAGTAGCAGAAACTGGTCTGAGGTTGGGGGTATTCTACATAAGCTTGTTAATAGTTTGTTTTGTGAGCTCTATATATAACATTTGTAAACACAAGCTTATTAAATTAAGTCATGTGACATCTGACTTGATTTTTTTTCCTATATATATATGCCCACTTACACAAAATCTAATTCACAGCAATAAAAAACATTGAATTATGTATAAATGAACTTAATTTCAATTTAAATAAACTTTAACTAAAAATTTCTTATAATTAGTACTCTCATTATTTAATACTTGGATGATGTATTTTTTTTTTTTTAGTGTGAATGCAATACATTTAAAATGAATATTATACCTTCCCTATTTGTTTAACTGCCAATTTCTAAAAAAATAACATTTGGTTAACATTACAATGTTTAGCGTGATTGCAATGATCCTTGAAATTATAATTTCTTTGTTTTCATTTTTAAATTGCAGGAAAACTGAATGGACTTCACATGTGCCAATGCTGTCATTCTCTGTGGTTTAATTTTCTTTTTCAAATGATGTATGCTATGTTATAATGGATAAAAATTATATTTCTTATTAATCTTTTTATTAATAAGTCCATTTAATTTTTTTTTTGCTCAATTAGACTGTACAGAAAAAAAAGGGGTACATTTTTGATGGGAAAAAAATAATTTGTAAGTAGTTTCAACACGCATCAAAGATTGCAATTTCAAGGCCTTCATCCCGAAAACAAATGTAATAATGTAAGTATTCAATTTTATATTTTTTTATTTGATTATTATTATTTTAAAAAGATATTATTTGAAGAAAGTAATTCAGTAATAAATATAATTTATTAATGTGTTTGTACTAGTCTGTTTGAATAACAATTGTAGGCATAATGATTCTCAAAAGGTTTAATAACTTATTAATGTATCTGTATTTGTATTAGTGTTTGTACTAGTGTGTGTTTGTATAACAAGTAATGATTTTGGCTACATTTTTAAAATTATCTGACTACATACAATGTAATTTTGGTGCTCTGATCCAAGTTTGATGCCTTATTTTATAGGCATAATGATTCTCAAAAGGTTTAATAATTTATTAGCATGTCTGTATTTGTATTAATGTGTTTGTATTTGGACTAATATGTCTGTATTTGTATAAGTTATGATTTTGATTACATCTATAAAATTAAGCTATTATAAAGCAGTGCAATATAAATTTTAAGGCTGATTATCAGATGCACAGAAAGATTGCATGTGACAATATAAACTCTTAAAACCAATAAAGAGAGATTTCAAGTGGTGGATGGGTGGTGATTGCCATAATGGTTATGTATACCATATGGAATTGTATCAGGCAAAAAATCAAATCCAGATTCTTGCCTATGCCTTGGTACTCATGCTGTGGAGTCAATAGTTTTGCCACATCTTGCATAACGTTATTTTCAAGTCTACAACGAGCAAATAAATTACATGCAAATAAGTTATATCTCTGTGAGACAATAAATATAACACAATAGAATCACTGGAGTGGACAAAACCATATAAAATGAAGAGAGGAGACTCATTTTATCATTGTTAAAAACAATGGTCTTCAATTTCTAGTTTGGATGGTCAAGTAGCCAATTGCTATGATTAAAAATGGATATCCACCTTCTGAAAATGATTTACTTTGTATCTTTTATTAGGAAGAATCTTTTTTTTCTTATAGATGCCTTGAGATTTTTTAACTTCTAGGGTACAAAAAAAAAGATAAATTCTTATGATTCTCTTTTGTAAATTCTGAAGCTATAGCTTATATCAGATAAGAAGTATTATATAATTTTTGAATCAGAATTTTGTTAAAAATACAAAGTAATTATCAATGGAAATGTAATTCTAAAACTTAGTTACAATAAATTAGAAATTATGAACAAAAAGTAAAGTAATAATTTTTAAGGATATTGAAATCCTTTTTTTTTCTTAGTTTTTTAAAGGTAATCAGTATTTTTCACAGCCATATATTTTTCCTTAGTTTTTCTAGGTTCTATGAATGTATATCTTTTTCCTCTAACATTATTAAAACTGAAATTATTGTGTCTCAAATCAATTCTTTAAAAATTCAATATGGCAATACCGCATACCAAAAAATTAAAGAAAAGTTCTTTTCAAAATGTTATTACAACCTATATATTGTAAAGATTGGAAGGAACTATCTTTGCAGTCAATTATGATGTCAGTATATATTTGTTTAAAAAATGTATATATAGATATTGATAGAAATGAATGTAAAACAGCAGAGATATTTTATTCTGATTATGCATAAAGTTTGAATTATTTATTAGTAAAAGAAGATAGATATTTTTGTTAGTTTGATGAATACATTTTCCTTTACAATATATATATACAAGATTGTAATAGAAAACATTAAAAAAAAATTTTCTTCTATTATTATCTTTGTTCAATTTTGTTGTATATTTTCTTTCGTTGCTGTTATTTTGTTTCCTCCCACTTTTGTGGTAAACATTTGTTTATGATTATAGATTTGGCAATGATAATGATATATGCAAAGTAGATAAACAAACTGTATAAAAGTCACTTTGGGAAATATTAATGATTATAATATATAAAAATGTATAAAATTGTAATTTGTTGTTAAAAAAGATTCATGATTTACAGATATGTGTTTATTTATTGCATGTATCCTGGTGTTTAGATTTATTTTAGTTATCTATAAGATTTAGTCATTTATTTATTTTGAAACAATTGTAAAATATTAAAAAAGCAAGTTTTAAAAAATTCTATGGTTATATTAACAATAGATTTTAAACAGTTACTGTCTGTGAAAGTGTAAACTGAAGTGCCATAGTAACTGATGATGCAACAAAGGAAGAAGAGAGTGTGCTTGTTATTATTATTATTGATAATTGTTTTGGCTAAAAAGGAATAACAAACTTGGTTATTGCTGATTTTTTTTTTCTTTCTTATGCTAAATTTTAATTAACGAAATTGTATCTGGATTAAATAATACTAGGAATGATTGGCTAGGAAAGACTTACTAGCTGAGGAATTTGAGTTATCTTGCTCTTTCTCCAACTAATTACCATCTGAAGGAGAAAAATAAAATTATCAACAATAGGCATGCCCTAAAAGGATAAAAAACATTTAAAAAATGAATTGCTATTCCTGTTCTGAAGATTAAGATGAGAATTCTAATGATGAAAATATCTGAAATAACTTTGCTACATAGTTAGTTCATCTTAGTTTGACAAGCAGAAAGGTAGCTTTAAGAAATGTCAACTTTGATTATTTATAAAATTCAAGCATTCATCAATAAGAAATGATCAGCCATGTTAATTGGAATCAATCAAAATTAAACCTAACCCTTACAATAACTGTCGATTTAAAAAATAATAATAAAAAAAAGAAGAAAAAAAAACAACAATCAAAATAATTAAGTTTTAAAAAAGGTTCAAGTTTACACATTTGCTTTTGTTCTTTTTATTTCTTTTTAGTTGTGATGACAGACCAACAATCCATCAAGTATTTTTTTTTTGTTTTGTTTTAATAAAAATATCTAATATATATATGGCATATTCAAAATACATAAGGAATGTTTTATAATAATTTTATTAGCGTTTGTTCTCATGAAGACCATTTATATATATATTAATGTTATTATCATTAGTGAAATTTAATTTCTTTAGACAAATAATTTGTAACTATAATCACAAGATGCATTTTGAGAGATAATTTATATCAGTATTTTATATATTATATACATAAGCAAAAAGAATTTATTATATGAAGATATTTATTTGACTTATTATAATTTAGTAACAAATCTCTCATTAGATTCTGAAAAATAAACGTGACATGAAAAAATATATCAATTGTTTTGTTGATAATTGAGCATCACCTATAGCATAATAGAGATCAGTTTAAGAAGTCTGCATTTGCCCCTTCAAGAGAAAAAAGAGTAATTTAGGCAATATATATTTAGATTTAGCATAGTATGATCCTGCCAAAAAGAATATATCTTTGATTTTGAACCAAGATATTATCAAATGATAGTATTTTTATTATTATTATTATTATTGTATCTTATTTATTCTTAAAGAGTAAATGGTCTTCATTCAGAGATAAATGTAACCTAATAAACATATAATTACCAAATGTTTTAAACATGAATGTTATAGAAATCAAATAAAAAACTTATAAAATAAAAAGATAGTATACTTTGTTGTTTTATTGTTATTGCCATTCTTAAAAAAAAGAAAGAACATATAGATGTAAATAAAGATATACCACTTTTACTTAAAGCGACTTTGTGGATTTTTCTTTTTAATCACTTATCAGTACACTTGGATCATTGTGCAATACTTGAGTTTGTTAATTACATTATTTTTACTCTGAAAATATTTAAACGCTAATGATCACTTGCACATACACTGATAAGCAGTTATATTATAGAACATTAATGATCAAAGATATTAAATAAATTATTCCCTTTGTTTCTATATTATATTTTGGCAAGTAATCAAGTTTCATTACTTGTTTTAATGCTAAACTAAGAGCAAGGTATTAAAATATTGAGAGAGATAACAAAGTTGAATACTTTCTTTTTGTTTATGTTATGAGTTTGATTTAGTTAGAAGGTGTCATTTCAAAAGCTAGCCTATTATCATATCAATTGCCAGTAAAATTGGATACATAGCTGAGAAAGCTTCTTATTCTGTTTATTATATAATTTAAAGGTCACTTTTCTGTAATGATGATTTAGATGTATAGAATTTAAAAGGTATTTGAATTAGAGAACTTTTATATAGGATTTAAAGAACAAATTCATTGTCTCTCATTTCTAGTTATATGCTATTTTAGTTTAAAGTATTGGTTTTCTTATTTTCATATTATTATAATGGCATTAACAAACCTGAATCTTTCAATTTTGTTGTACCATTACATTTTGCTGACCAAATCTTTAGGATATAATAAAAATTATATCATTATGATCACATGTTCTATTTCAATTTAGATTTCTTTGATATGTGTATTTGTAAATAAAGCTCTTTGCCCTTTTATACCATTTCAACTCAATGCAATTCACAGGGCATATTGATTACGTCGAACCTTTCCCACCTGTATCTTACAATTTGGTGCAACCAACATTAACTTGAAATATTAAATCTCAGTATTGCTATAAATATAAATGTTTTTTTTTCATGACCAGATAAGTGATTTGCGTAATTTTAAGAAGTCACAATGAAATAGTAATTTTCTTTTGACACATGCTTGTGTCATGTATGAAAATGACATTATTGAAATTGATAATAAATCTTTCAAAAACATATTTAAATATATATATTATAACTTCTAAATAGTATGTCAAGAACTGAATTTCATGAAGTTAAATACTATATATAAATTACTATTAGATGTAATTATAAACTACACACTCAAATAGAAATAATACATCCAAGACATATGTCAAAATATGCTTAAATATACCTATAATAACAAAATTGGTTAATGAAATCACACGTAATCATGTAAATAAATAAATAGCTAGCCACTAACAACAATGCATAGAAAAAATAAACACTAGTATTTAGTCCTGGGATAAGTATCACATAAGATAACCTTAAAAATTAACATCAGTCCCCTTCCTCCATATATCAACATGATGATTTTTAATATTTAAATTAGAAATATAAAATTATACTCAAAAAAGAAGAAACCAAAAAAACTCTTAAAAAACACATACATACATATTTTACATATATATTACAAATTATAACTAGTATGTCAGGAACTGTAATCCATACAGCTTATTACTAGACATAAATAATTATTATATACAATTATTAAAATCAGAAATGTGAAATCTAATCAAGAGAATAAATAATAATACAATTATTAAAAAAGCACATATATAACTATATCTTGCAAATAGTATGCCAGGAACTGAAATACAATACTAACTATATGTTTAATTTAAAGTTTAAATAATAATTATATTAAAAAATTATTATATATTTGTAAATATATGTATTTATCAATTTTCCAAAATTATAGTATTACTACCTTGATAAAGACTACAAATAAATAATCAAAACATTGAATTTTTAATTATTATTTACATATATTAATTCAGAAAATAATCAGTTTTTACAAGTAACTGGAGCCAGAATTATTTAATATATTTAAGATTTTCTGCAATTTAATTTACTGATTCAAAGTTCACCAAAGAATTTATAAAGATATAAAAAAAAAAAAAAAATAGAGTAAGTTCATAAACAAACTGATATTACAAATATTTTTTTTTTTAAAAAAATTGTAAACACCAATTTGAAAATAAAACTTAATAACCATTGGTCACAGATTTATGGTTATAATGAGAATTGAAATTATTACCAACATCAATGCTTTCCTCAACATCTATACTTTTTAAAGATAAAAATTTGTATAATAATATTTGTAAATTATCTCATTTATTTATTTAATTATTACATCTTTTAGAAAAGGATTCTGACTAAATATAAAAATAAACTGAACCCAAAGAAAGTGAATAGTTGAATTCAGATTGTTATATTATAAGTTTAAGTGAAAAATGATTTTAAAAGCTTGATTCTAGTTGTGGCCCAAATAATTCTACTAACATTATCTATAAGGGTAACAACAGATAACCAGTTTTACTAAACTGAAGAAAGTTTTTAATTATTGATGAACAATAATGTCCAAATATCAATTATATAATCTAGCAATAATTTCTACAGAAAGGATTATATATAAATACAACAAATTATAAAGAAACTATCAGTCTATTTTCCAAATAATCATTTAAGCTATTATGATTTTTTTACTTTTTTTATTCTATAAGTTTTTATTATATTTTAACTTATTTTCTTTCATTTTCATATATATTTTTAGTTTTGCCATTATTATTTTTTAATAAATACATTTATATTTATTTAATACAATTTTTTGCCATAATTATTGTTTCATTCAGAAAACCAATAACAAGCTCACTACAGGGCAAAAGACTTCAACAGCCACACTCATAAAGAATCAGAAAAGTCAGTATTCACTAGACTTTCCAGTTGTGGGTAGTGAGGATTTGAGCAGTTTTTTTTTTCTAAAAATTTCATTAGGTCTGGATTCGAATCCAGGTCATGGGAATAGATGGATGCATTATCTCTATATTGCAAGGCCCTATTAAATAATTTTAAAAGGCAGTTTTTAAGACTTGCCTCAAGCAACCAACATGATCTATTCCCAATCACTTTTTTTTTTTTTTGCATATTTCTAAAGAGATATTAATTTTATAAACATTTACAGATAGTGTATACTAATCTGTCTGACTTCAACAAATATTTTTCAATTTTACTTTATTAATTTTTCAGTGACTTATTTCACTGATTATAAGAAGTTAAATCTCTTCATAATGTTCTGTCTTGTGGCAAGTTCTCACTATATAATAATGTATTTTTTACAAGTAATGCACTTTGCATTTTTCCACTTACAACTGTATGCTAAATTTCTTTCTTTCAACCAGCAATAATATTTTTGCTTACTGGAATCATATTCACTTTTTTGCTATTTTTTTTTTAATATTAGTCCTTTTATTTTATTAATTGTATGTAACTTGCTGCTTTTCTACTATAGTATTATCTTAAAAACTCTTATACTGATTTAACTGTAGCCTGTATATAAAATTTTTCCTATACTAGGTAGAAGCTATTTGTCCCAATTTCACATTTACTATCCTCCAAAAAAATTGTTCAAGGAGGGACTCCTCCATGAAATTTGCATATACCACTTTTTTAATAAGCTCCAAAGTGATGTATTATATTCTTTTATAAACTTCTCTTTGAATTGTTTGCAATTTGGGACATGCAATCTAGTTATATGTTTAGATAATTCTGGGCTAAAATAAAAGTTTCCTCTCGCATAAAAGGACTTTTATGTGAGAATTCACTGCAGCAGTCATCATCAATTTGTGTTCATTATTTCAATTAATAATGAACTAATCACTATAACAAACTTTAAAAAAATGTTCAATTTTTTTTTTTTTAAACCATCACTATTTTTTTAATGGTTAACATTTTGTAAGTCTGATGACATCTTACGATTGTGAGGTCATGAAAAAAATGTCAGTGGAAAGCTATCATGGTAATTTTCAAGCTAAAAAAAGGTATAATGCAGTACAAAGTTATTCATTATATGCAACAATTATGTTTTGATTATGTAGTTTAAGTATGATCACTGCATTTATCCACTTTCATCCAAGATTCTTGACAGACTATAATTTATGACACATTCAAAATCAATAAGATTTTCATTATAAGCGGCAAAAAAAATTTTTTTTAAAAAATACAAATCTCATTCACTACAACAAAAAGTGAAAAACATACTTTTCACATAAAGTATAAAAGTGCATTAATAATACATTTTAAAATTTGTGTATTAGCTAAAATATTTGCTTAATTAACTTTTGCCTAAAATCTTCTTAAACACGAATTCTGCCTAAGATAAACATGATGTCATTGTAATTTTTATTAGAGACAAAAAGTGTTTCATGTACAAATAAACTTTATATGATCAAATACTAAACATAAATTGAAAACATTGCTTGTTTAATTTTTACTCACTTCTTTTCCAATCTATTACTCTCATATTCAAGATAATTATAGTATACATCTCTAATATAAAAAAAAATATTGGTAAAAACATACAAATTTCATTCTGTGTAAACTTTAGTCTTATATAACAACAAAATGTATTTAAAAAATTTTAAATGTGTACATAATTTCAAAACCAAATTTTATATAACTAATTTCTAACTATTTTTATACCTACAAAAATTTTAATTTCCTTGGGCAAATAATTCTATACTAAATATTGCTGGACAAAAATCAAAAATAATTTAATCATTTATATTATTAAAACTACAGTAAACAATTGTACTTTATATTTCTTTATCTAAATTTTATTTGATTATGACTGCAAAGATGAATTGGTAACAACAACAACAACAAAAATTAATAATAAAAATAAAGCATTAAAAATAAATTTTACAATATACATTGTTTTAACTTTTTTTTTTTATAATTTAATGAATTGTGATTCAAAGAATATCATTCTTCGTCTAAGTAAGATTTAAAATGATAGACCATAAATTAAGAAACTATCATTTTTTATATATACAAAAAAAAAAAATAACAGCAACTAAAATACTTTTATTACATACTATAGTTAATCACAATTAATATTTTTTTCTTATTAATAATATGCTTAGTAAAATTTTAATTCATTAATTATCACTTTTCAGTTTTAAGTTTTACTTTTTAATTGAGTTTTTCACATAAACGTTTTAGGATTTATGAACTATTTTTGAAATAATTGATTTTACTGTCCAAAAAACCTGTATTTTACTTTGTCATAAGTGAAATCTATAAGAGTTGTTAGATCTCAATCATCATATTTAATAAAAAAAATTACTAGTGTCTTATATAAAAGCTATTCAGTGATATTATTTACATCAAAATTGTCTACAACTGTTTGTTCCATTAACATTTTTTACCTCTTTTTACCCTGGTCCTTACATACATATGTGGAATTAACTGTCTTATTCAACTCTTAAAAGTAACAAAAAAAATGGCACTCTTCACTAATGTATTTGAAAAAATTAATATTTTCTTTTTTAACTATGCTAATGTAATGGGACTTAAAAAATTTCAAACTGCAACAATGTGACTTTATCAAAAAGTTATGTACAATGAATCAAGCTCAATTGTAGATGAGGCTTAATTCCTGGATTAGTTAGATATGTACATAATTTTGAGAAGCTAAGGAATTCATATTCTATAAATGACTGACAAGTGTATAAAACATATATAAAACATAATTCCAACACTGCATTAATGTATATAGATATAATGTAAACAAAGCAAAGTATGGGATTATTTTCATGTAAAAAAACTACAGATACTTTTATTTTTGATGTTGCTAGAAAACCATCAATTACTATCAATAGTCATAAAACTAAACAACAAAGCAAAAATTTGGGACTATTTCCATATAAATAAGTAGAAATATTTTTACTTTTGAAGTTACTAGGACACTACCAATTACTATTGATAGTCCTAAGATTATACAATAAACCATCGATAATATTTGCTGATTTCCCAGCTATATCAAAAGTCAAGTTATCTCTAGTTATTTACATTGTAATAGTTCCACACTTTATTTACATCATAATATATCCGTAAAAATATTTAACATATATAAGATTAAATACAACTTTCATTATTTTATAACTAAATAATCATCTAAAGAATTACATAAAATATTAGATCTATAAGACCTGAACTGTTTTTTGTCTGCATCCACTTATAGACCTATAGGAGTGTATATCTACAGAATTTTGCTTTATTTATTATAGAATCCTACAAGTCCCTGAAATCTTTAGCACTTTGCAGACTGCATGTATACTTCTCTAAATTTATTATAATTATTAATAAGGAGTTTTTGTACGCAATAATAAATACTGGATATTTTTTAGAATACATACTGAAACTTACTTTTTAATTAATGTATGTGAGCTCTACAAAGAGATTATACTAATCCCTTATTTTTATTAACGATTCTTAATCTCTTCATAAAAAAATAGTACATATAACATTATTTAATTTGAACATTACAATTGTACATTATAAATATATCACTAAACTTTACTCGCATAATAAAGTGTGATTATATATAGTAACTAACATATACATTGCATGCTATATTAAAAGATAATCTGCAGAATATACTTAATGTTTTGAATGTATTATATAAAGACTTTGATTTAATAATTAATGTTCAAAAAGTTCAAATTCTTTATCAGTCAATGATGAAAGACAAATTTTAGAAAGGAAATATATTGTAACATTTTAAGTAAAAAGGGTGAACTTACATCTTGAGTTGCAGCACAACTCTATTATGCTGTTACTGATTTAATACATTAAAAATAGAGTATTTTATTATAGTAATATAACTACTGTAATTAAATTATCAATATATAAAGCTGATATTTTATTTAACTTATTTATTATATGGAAGTGAGACTGGAACACCTTATTAACATAACATAAAAGTATTAGAAAATTTTCATTTAAGAATGCTCCATAAAATTTTAAAAAATATAGTGGCAAGATCATGAGAACAATCAATAAATTTTTCAATTTGCTGATGTAATAATACTGAGTCACTATTATAAAATCACATCTTACATTGACATGTGAAATAAATGAAAAAAGACTTCCTATAAAAATATTTCATGATGAACTTGAGCATATTTTTGTGGGAAAGATAGATCTCAATGACATTCTAAAGATTGCAATGTTGATTGTTTTCATTGGTAAGATATGGCTGGAGATAGAATATATTGGTGAGCTAAATTAAATAGTGTTAAAATATTTCAGAAAGAAAGTTTGCTGTAGAAGTTAAAAAACAGCATTGAAAAATATCAAATAAACAGAATAATGAACCAGCATTTTCTATAAATGGACATGTTATGATTCACAGATTAATTTATATAAACATTACAAAAATCATCTCTGGTATAGTAGTATTATATTTGTCTTTTTATAGTTTTACTTTTTTGGCTACTACTGCATAAAAACATAAGTTTGCAAATCTAAAAAAAAAACTGATATAACTCTATGTATATCAATTTTTAGAAAAATCATTATCTTATTACGTATATATGACCATATAGTCTCATAAATTATATAGATATATAAATAGTAGATTGGAGAAACTTTCATTATTAAGAAAATTCCAAAAATAATAATAATTTTTATCAATAAAAGCACATGAAATTACTAACAAAACTTTAAGATATATATAAGATTTGTCTGAAGATTTGTAAGTATGGCATTTCAATTAAATGATGAAAATAATCTAACATATTAACTATAGATATAGGATGATTTAATTTCCCTCAAAAACTTTTACCAACTTTATAAGTATTTAAAATAAATAGCACTTGTTTAAAACTTCTTTTTTTTTTTTGTAATAATAGCTGATAACTTGCACTCAGATTACATTTAACCAATAGGCTAATAAAGGAAATACTTGGAAATTTTAGTAAATCTAAAGTAATGTTTAAAAAATTATAGGCATTTTGATTAATTAAAAAAAAATTAAGGAAACAGATATTAAATTGAGAAAATGTTTTCTTGGACCAAAAACTATTAATAAATTAAAATTTATAAGTTAATAATTAGAAATGGCAAGATTTGGCAGTCATTATATTTAAAGGAAACATATCTTTATTATAAAAAAAAAAAAAAGAAGTTTCAATCAGTGATAGATCTGATTTGATGTATGATTATAAAATTTGGAATATAAATGTAAAATAAAACAAAAATTACAAAGGAATCCAGAAAATACAAGTTGAAACTAATAAGATACAAAAAGGTAAATAAATGAATTCAAATGCAAATAAGCATTTCTGATGTTATAGTTAAAAACTTAATCAGAATTAATTTAAGTATATATCAAAAAGGATTGATAAATGATGATTACAATTCTTATTCAAGATATAAAGTATCATAAGAAAAAAACCTACATTGAAGAGGTTTGATGAAATAAGAAAATTTTCTAAACAAGAAAAAATAAAACTTCTGAAAGATCTTTGTAAAAGAACTATTAAACCACTAAACATCACATAATCACCATTCCCTATGCTTACATAAGCTGTTATAACAGAAGCAAAACTCTCCAAGACAAGCCAGAGTAATCAATGGATGTAAGAAAGTTTATGCATATAATCTCTATCTAGTGCCTGCTCATCCAATATCCTCAGATTAATTTCTAGCTTGTGGCTTCCATCAATGAAAAGAGTTGCATTAGATCCTAAGATGTAGGTGCAGTGCTCTCAGATCTAAGGTTCCTCACTGATGAAAGCCACAAGCTAGAAACTAGTGTGGGAAATTTTGTATAACTAGGCACTAGATAGGGATTTTATGCACAAACCTTCTTGCATCCATTTATTACTCTGGCTTGCACTGGGTGGTCACTACTATATGGAGAGTTTTGACAGTTAAAAGAATTATTGTATGTATTATATCCTTGTAGCGAGTTGACAAAAACGATTCATTATTTTGTCAATAATTAAAGTTTACAGTGAAGCTTTAAATGTTATGTAATCGACTGGGTTAAAGAGATGAAAAATAATGGCTTAGCATCAAGAACATTACTGCCTATATATCTTTATTTGTCATCGGAAAACTTAAGTTCAATGTATTTACTGTGTGTATGCGGGTAAATATATATGTAGGCACATTTTTTCGTAATATAGTAATAAAAAAATAATTTTTATTACATTCTACTTCAAAGGGAAAAAATCAACAATATAATTTTGGGTTTAAAAATATGATTTAATTGCAAAATTTGATATTATTTATATATAGGGGTATAATGGGGTTTTTTTAAATTATGATACTGCCAGTTATTTTTATTAAAGCAATTACTAAGACTTAAATCAATTATAAGAAAGCAATTAAAAGTATACATAAACGCGGCAAATGATCCTTCGTACCTGCCCATTTGCCAAATCGTTCACCTAGGTCTCTTCTGGCATACCTTGAAGCGAAATGAACACGAATTGCTTTGGCAATTTGCCATGTTATTTTAATTGTAACTTTCGTTGCCAGCAATATTCCAAGGATGGCAAGTACATCCCTTGATTTATTTAAAACTAAAATAATTTCGGTTGAAAGTAATTCAAATCGATCGACAGCTGCCATTTTATAATCCCGCAGCAAAAAATATTCGCATTATAATTGGTTCAAAAGTTAAAAAAAAAAAAGATAGTATTCTTATCACTAAGTAACCAATACTTTTTTTATCGGATAACGAAAGTATGTTGCATAATGATTATTCCACAGCATTATAACTTATACATGTTGCTGATTTTCTTTTTATTAAAAACAAATTTATCTATTGACAGGTTTTTTTTTTTGTTTGTTTGGGAATATATACAATAGAGGAATTTGCCAATTTGAATTGAATAAATCAATACTAGTATATTGTAAATACAGAATTCTAAGAGGTAATTAAAGGGGATTTGAACAGAGACTTTCAAGCTTCCTTCAGCTATCCAATCCATTCTATATAACCGATACACATGACCACATACTTGAAAAAGATAAATGATCTCTAATAAACATTTCATGCTGAACCAGCACTCTTCAGTTGGTCCAGATCGTCATCTCACATATATATATAATCAATGCTCAGTTTATATTAAGATAGGAAATTATCAAACTTTAATGGACAAGCTTCAATCTTCTCCATCCTCTAAGTCTTTAGCCATCCATACCATTGAAAATCTGATGATTGAATGCTTGCCATGTATGACAACAAAATTGGCATCAACATTCCATTGTCAGATTTTTCATGGTATGGAATACTGAAGAGTTGGAAGATAAAGAAGACTGAAGTCTGTCTATTAAAGTTTGAAGATTTGCTACCTTAATATAAACTGAGCACTGCTTATATATCTGTGGGAGATGATGATCTGGACCAACTGATCAGTGCTGGCCCAGCATCAAGTATGTATATTGGAGATTATTTATCTTTTTCACATGTATGTGGTCATGTGTATCGGTTATATAAAATGGAGTGGATAGCTGAAGGAAGCTTGAAAGTCTGCGTTCAAATCCCCTTTAATTACAATTTGAATTGACAAAATCTTCAAAATTAAACAATGTAAATACATATATTTAAAAATTGATTTTTAGAATTCTTATATAATAAATATAAAAAACTAGTCTCATTCACCACAGATCTCAATTTTCAGAAGTATTTTGGTTCTCCAACTAATATTTATCCTTAATTACATTTTGAATCATATTATCATATTATTATTAAATGGATAAATTTAAGATATCACTTATAACAAGGATGTAATTTAAGAGATTCTTGAGTATAGATAGATGTATATATATGTACATACTTTGAAAGTTAATGATGGCTCTAATATTTGTGTCATGTTACATGATAGAAACCGTGTAGAGACTGTTATCAGCAATGATTCCTAAATTACTAGTAGTTTCTGTTATGTGTAGACAAATAAGGGGATTACCTAAAACTCAATAATCCAAAGCACTAGTTTAACTCAAAATGGTAATCAATTATCACAATTATTATTTTTAAATTCTGTATTTTGAAATCCAAAAAATGTTTTTGACAAAGATCCATACTTTTTAAAGTAGGTCCAATTAATTACTTACCAGAAAATATCGATAATATACAGGTATGATAATTAAGTAACTGTTTATTATACATATTTAGTAGATACTAAAAAACACCTGAAAAATCAGGATACATAGGATCATTTAATCACTAATATTCATCATTACTATCTCAGCAGAGAATTCATTCTACAGCAAAAATGATTAATTGTCATTCACAGACTGTTGTTCTATGGTCAATGATTTATGTTAGTTGCTTTTAGAAATAATTATAAAACTGTAATTAATAATACAGTATTGCAAAAAGTATAACATATTGTGTCTTCAACTTAATGAAAGAAAATCATTCTAGATAAATCTGCATCCTAAAAATAGACTGAAACTCTTAACATGCTGAAGTAAAAAGACTTAAATTTTTATTTTCTTTAATAGAACTGATTTATTATTATTTGTATATGTGCTTGTATGTGTAGTACTTTGAAAATGTAAATTTTTCACAGCATTAGTTTTATTTTTTTTTACACTGTGTATAATGCAAAAAATCAAGCTAATCCTTTGCAAGATACACTTTTAGAATAGATTTATTTTTCATTTGTCTCTGATTCAGATATTAATAAAGTGCTGACATTATGGTCTATACACAAACACTATCCAACATGATTTTGTGGTAAAATAGATTATTGTAATGGAAATTGATGTCCTGAGTCAAAAATAATGTCAGTTTCTTCATTTCACATCTAGATGTGACACATAAGATGTAATTCTGAGAGACATTCTCACGCATCTCTCTTTATAATACAATTTAATAACTTTAGTTGTGATTATTTGTGTGGATTTGATTATTTAGTGTGTGCTTCATCATATTAATTGTTATGTCATAGTTCAATTTTATCTCATACATGCAATAAGATAGAGTATGATGGAAATTTTTTGATGCAGATAAGAAGCCAGATACTTATTTCAAACCAATTTAAATAGAAGTGTTTTGAATCACATCACTGTCTTATTTGGTTAAAAGTATGGAGATGACATTCCTCTTTATGATTACCTATCAGTTGTGCTTAAGACATGACCCCACAGGTGAATGTTCTGTGTCTTTTATTATTATTTGTATCAGTGCATGCATATTTAATCTTTATTCATAAAAATTTTGTTACAATTGTTTTAAGAACAGAATGGCTAGTGTATCAAGGGAGCACAGAAGGTAATGTCTACAAAGTTTTTCAAAAAGCATTCAAGAACAAACAAGTTCTATGGAAAAGAGGGATCAAGAAATTCTGATGTACATTTTCAGTTTATGTACCTTTTACTTTACTTGTTATTTTGCTTGTGTCTTACTCTTATCTGCATGCATACTTTTGTCATTAAAGTGTAAAACTTAAGGATCAAATTGGAAAATTTCTGAAAAGAACAATTATTTTAAATACCAAAAGACATACTTATACCTGTAGAAGCTTTTCATAAAATCTCAGGCACTTAATATCCCCTTTAAATAGCATTTTGAGGTATATTCCGCTGTATATTTTACTACAAGCATGACAATTTCAATATATTCTTGGATTTATTTATTTATTGTTTTATTAAAAAATAGTGTTCTTAATAAAACTATGTATGGATAATTCTGTAATTTTTTATTTCAAGTAGGCTAGTAATTTTAAATATGTTACTGCTTCAATTTCATTGGTTTAATGCACAAGTAAAAGCAATATAGAAACTATCTTATTGTTTACAAAGCACCTTTTTACTTGTATTTATTATAGAAAAATAATATTGCATGTTGCATACTAAAATTTATGAGTAATATATCCAATTCAATCAATACTAAGTTATTTGAAACATTTACATAATGACATAATAACATTTTGCATTATTATCAATTAACTGGATGTGATACAACAAAACAAAATGTGTTTTTTTTTAAAACTCACTAAGACAAAATTGGTAAAATCCATTTATTTCAAATTGTATCACAGAAAAAAAGTTTTTATTTGCAGACTAGTGTAAATAATGCATCTCATTATATAATAAAATCCATTTCAATAAGTTAATTAACATACAAGATAGAGCCATATGAATTTATTTTTATACAAATATATCAAAAACATTATATTATATCAACCATAAGTATATGTAATAGCTTTGAAAACTTAGTGTTCAATGGCTATATTCAAATAAGCTTAGTTACTTAAGCTTAATTTTGTATTATTTGTTTTTGAAGCATTAATATAAGATGTGGACATTTTGTTAATGTAAAAATTAGATGTTCTTTTAACAATTGTCAAGGGAGTTCATTCTTAAAATACATGTCCATGTCAATTTTTTATACAGCTTAACTATTATCAAAATATTATAAAGGAACCTGCAGAGATTTTGTCAAGGAGATAGATTCATTAATGTCTTTATTAAATTTTTTTATTCAATCACTGTAGCCATAGATTTGATAATCAATAACATGATTTGCATTTGGTGCATATCCTAATCAATATAGATCTGTGACAGTTTCATTTATCAAGCAGATAAATGCAATAAGTATAAGTAATCCTAAATTTGTTGTTGAGACTTTACTTTCATATAAAAAGATCAATTCTTTGGTTACAAATTATTGGTTGAACATCCAAAAAGCTGATCTCAATTTGAAATCAATATCTTAGATAATAAAACTATATGTTGGGTCATTAGCAAGAACAATCTATTCTTTTTATCTATTTTTTGTCAGGAAATTTCTAATATCTAGTGAGGGGGTATTGAAATAACAGGAATCCATTGCAGAGGAATAGGCTGGGGTATATCAGTAATATTTTTCATGGTAATATTTATTTAGTATTCAAAGTCTGTTGTGGAAACATTTTCTTCAATCAGGGGCCGAGTCTTCTCCAACAGAATACACTTGTGCTAAGGAAGTTGTTTATAAAATAATTGACTCACAATCCTACATAGTAGCACTCAGCTCTCTAAAGAGATTATTTTTAGAAACTATTTTACTTTAGATAAATAATGAAATTAAATTATTTTATAGTCTAATGTTATTTCTAAATAGCATGGAGTAGAATAAGGTTTCAGTCTATTTTCGTTTACTATTGTGAAAGGTTATATTTATGTTATCAGATGTTTCCCTGATGCTTAGATGAAAAGTTGAACATATAGTCTATTAAATTAGAAATAAAATTCCAGTAATTGAAAAAGCTTTCCAAAGTTTTCATTTCCTTATTGAGAGACTTTTCTATTTCAGAAAAACATTGCTTTTGTAAAATCAATGCAATATCTTTATAGATGAATTTACTGCATTCTTTTCTGAAAGATTACAAATGAATATACAAAATGAAGTAGATGCATGAACCAAACTTTGTGATAGATCATTCTATAAAGTTTTGTATATGCTATGACAATCATTTAGTATCATTTGAATTTTTTGTTGGAGGATATTTGGTCAAGTAAATTTAAAAAATTTCCTGCATTTAAAATTTTTAGAAAAATACCAATTTTTTTAAACATTTTCCCCTCTGCTTATGAGGTTAGATCAATAAAGATAATGCCAGTTTTTAATTTATTTTGAGAGACTTTTTCAAGGGTGAGTTGTTAAGGATAATTTTTTTATAGCAGATTTTTACATGCTTACCCAATAAATAGATATATCTCAATTATTGGGAAAAGTTTTTATATGAAATATTGGGTTGTAATTTTGGAGATTATTGTCAAGTCTATATGGTTTTAAAGAAGCTACAATTTGCTTTTGTGTCAAATTTTCAATAATGTTACTGAGTAGATTTGAAAACTGTTTTGAATTTAGAACATAAATTTTTTAGAAACTCTGGAAATATGTTGATAGCTTTTGGAGCCTTTGCTCATTTAAAGTGATCAAGGACAAGGACAAGATCACATTCTCTACTGATTTTATAAAACTGACATTGGTGAAACATTGTTAAAGAGAAGCTTGCTGTTCTGATTTACCTGATTACTAGTGGCAATAGTTTTTAAAGGTACTTTTACAACTAACAAGCTTATTTAAAATTGATTAAACCTTATAGAATTTTGTTTTTCTGTTGCCTTTTCTCAATTTTTTTCTATATTTATACAGTGACTTTACAAGTTTTCCAACAATTTCTGGATTTTTGGTACATAAAGTAAGGTTATAATGAGCATTGTTGCTTTTGTTCTAATCTGTAATTAATTGCTTTCAGTATCCTTAAACCTATCATAATGAGAGGAATAGATTTTAATATTCTGCTCACAATGTCTAGTATTCTGACTCCAGTTAATTTTCTTTAAAGATCAAAGCTGTCAATTGTAAGAATATTGATTTTAATACTGATTAGATTGGTGTATGTTGGACAATGTGAAAATATCCAATATCAGTATTTCTGCAGGATAATGGTAAAACCACTCTTTCCAAAATATAAATTAGGACTAATCTCTGTCCCTAATTTAATAAAATGGAATGGTTCTCTTTGCTTGGCATTGTCCAATCTAATAGTTGTCAATATCCTTAAAAGCTGCTGTGAAAATTGAAATTCCTTATAAACACAAAAAGTACAGAGAGAGATAGAAGAGAGTAGGGCAAGTTTTAATGTAAGATTTGGTAAATATTATATACATAAAAATTACCTTTCTAAATGATGACTGTGGTTTGAATTAATAGAAGTTATTTACTTTACAAGATGATTTGCAACAAAAATAGCCATACAATAATCTAGAAAGCATCTTATCAAAAATCAATATGTGAGTTTAAGAATTGTGCATATTTACAAGTATAATGAGTAATTCTGGAAAACAATTATATCAATATTGCACTGAAAACCTAATTTATGGAGAATTGCTACTTTTCATTTTGATCCCTTGATATATAATCGAAATAAGTTTAGGGTGTTTTAGCTGAAAAGAAGTTAATTGTGTAAAGGGTATACTTGGCCCTTCAGATTTTCCATGATTACTCATATTTTTATTTTCATAATTTTCTGTCTTTAACCAGTAACTTGTCAAGATAAAGTCTCATGTGGTTATAATTCATTTTAAAAACTAATGTATGTGATTTACAAGATAGATATGGAAAGGTTGTCATCTCTCTAAATCTAGTGTTTTTGTTTATAGAGTTAAATATGTTATTATATATATATATATATCATAACATGTTAGTCATATGTGTATATATAGTTCTAAAAGTAAAAATAATATTAGAAAAATTGTTGTTTACAATTTTGATACAATTATTGTATTTGATTATTTTTAAACGTTTTATTAGATATTTTCTATAAATAATATACTTAAGTATTATATATTTAAT
The DNA here is from genome assembly GCA_028023455.1 of Epiperipatus broadwayi. Lineage (NCBI taxonomy): Eukaryota > Metazoa > Onychophora > Udeonychophora > Euonychophora > Peripatidae > Epiperipatus > Epiperipatus broadwayi. The sequence goes on along the minus strand of JAQFVV010000397.1, from coordinate 211,997 downwards.
ATTTTTTTAAAAAAATGCCTTTAATTAATTTGATGAGTAAAGCATTAAACAATAGAAATTGTGGTGCATCCATAAGTAATTAATTCAGTTGTATTTAAGATTACATATAACAACCAAAATAGTGGTTCAATAAAAAAATATTTATGTTTTTTAGTCTTTTACTCATCAAATTAAATAAAAGTGTATTTTTTATTTTCAGTACTCAAGTCTATCCCTATATTACTTTAATTTTCTAAATCATTTATCATTAGTGGAAAGCTATTCATACTCAGTTTTAAAAATGTAGAATGTAATCAATATCACTATATTTCCAATACTTGAAATTAAATTTGTGTGTGTTAAAACTCAGTTCCAAGATTATTGTCTTTATGAAGGCAACAATTTGAAAAAGCAAATTTCAGCTAAACAATTAAAAGAAATTAAGATTTCATCCATCATTTCATTTTTTTCTAATTTAATTAATTCAAAACCCTTTTTAGGACAACAATGATCAAATTAAATGAAAGTGTATTTTAAAAAAATACACCACCATGTATTACACACCACCCAAAACTTAATGAACTGATTTCAATGTTGTTTGAAATCCTAAAATACTGTATTGTTATATTGCATTACTTCAATTTTTCAAAATTCTTTTTTCAAATTTATTTTTGCATATAACCAAGAAAGCTATTCCAATTCAAATATAAAAAGAAAAATCTACAAAAATCTCTGTTCAATAGAAATAGTTTAAAAATAAGTTACAAGATTTTTGTTTTTATTAAGGCAGCAGTTTACAGAAACAAGTTTTACTTAAACAATCCAAAAAGAAATTAAAATTTTGTTCTTTATTTCTTTTGTTTCTTTTTATTTTAATTAACTATAAATATCTAAAATTTCATCTTCAAATTAAATGAAAGCATTTGCTTTAAAAATATTGTGCCACATGAATCCAATATGAATGAGATTTGAAATATAGCCTACTATCATTGTTAGTTTGGAAAACCCTAAAATATTGCATTGTTATATTGCCTTATCATCAAAATCAAATGTGTACAAAGAAAATCTATACAGTAGAAGTAGGTTAAAATCTATTACAAGATTTGATCTAAATAAGAAGTCATGTTAAATAAAAGCATTTAAAAAAGTAAATAAATTGTTTTAAAATATTTTATTAAATATGTTTTTTAATAAGTTCTTTGGTTTAATTATAAAGAAAAAAATGTGCAAATAGCTTTGTATTCTTATATTAAGGCAGAGTATAAAAAGAACTAACTATTGCAGTTTAAAATAAAATAACTATGAGAGGAAAATGGTATTTGGAAAAAACACTTAAAATTAGCAGGATAAAATGTGTGTGTGTTGTTTAAAATAAATTTAATTATTTCACTTTCATTTAATATGAGAGTTAATATAATAGCTAATGTGACTGTGTTTTATAGTTAAAAAGACAATGTGGTTATCAATTAATACTAGTGGACGTCTAGGCTAAGTTATCCTATTCTTTGAATGGTTAATATCAAAGCCATGAAAAGCTAAAAGAATCAAAATACTTAGACCACTTGCCATGCATATCTGGAAGAACAGCTCTCCATAGCTGCACTTCAAATAAGAATCTTTGCAACTTCATTAATTAAAGCTACAGAATGTTAATTACTTGTTCTGGAAGATTATTTAACTCATGCCAGTAAACAACTAAGCCAAATTAAGTCCAAAGAAACCTACAGATTGGAAATAGCCAATACCTCCATGTGCTTTGTAAAAAAAAAAAAAATTCCCAATGTATTTAGATAAATCTGTCTTAACAATATTTGTAGCAATAAAATTATATTATTTAAATATCCCAGGGTAAGATTTGTATGAAGAATATTTAACTTCTAATAATTATACTCAAACTTTTCATAATTTTAGTTACAAGTCTTTGTATATCAAATGTACACATGTAATTAACATATACAGACAAAATCATTATTTCATTTTAAATCTAACAAACTTGTAATGCTTAAGTTAAGTTGAAAAGATAAATCAAACTATAAAAAATTCTTAAATGCATTGAGCCCACTTTTGGAAGATTTCTGTCAGAATCATAGTGTTGAACAGGAGTAGTTAGGAATATACCTTTATATTAACATGATCCAATATGTAAATTATTCACAATAAGTAAATTAAGTGATTAGATTATCCATTTTTTTTATTAATGGGAAACAAATCTTTTTTATTGGTGGAATGAAGATCCCTTGCAAAATATATCCTGCCCCATCCTGTAGTTCTATATATTATGGTGAATCTTGCATTAACAGATCAATGAGAATCATCCAGTAAAGCTAAACTAATTCATGAATACAGAACAATCTTTTTTGCTTATGAGCTTATTATGGGTCACAACCTTTTCACCTTCCAATATAAGAACAATATATGCTGAGAGGGATGAAAAAAAATATAAAAAGGTCTGGGCTGTTGCAAGAGATCCTCATTTTCTCAATTAAAAACATTCCTGTGTCCGATTATCAAAAAAATGAAATATCTAATTGCTTAACTTATGTAATGTGCCTAATTTACATATTGGACCATGCTAATATAAAGGCATATTTCTAACTGCACATTTCTATTCAACACTAAGACTCTGGCAGAGATGTGCCAAAAGCTGACTCAGCGCATTTAAGACTTTTTTATAGTTTGATTTATATTTTCAGATTAACTTGAACATTACAAATTTGTTAGATTTACATAATTGCATGAAAAGAGTATATACTATTGAGTATTTTATTTTTAAATAAAATACACTTATTAACAGTTAAGATATTTTTTTAGTTTTTGTCCAGTATATATATAAATGAAAAAAAAAAAAATTATATGTATTCAAACAGAGGGAAATCATTTAATTTCAATTATTTAAACAAAGGGGAAAATAAAAAATTATTCACCAAAAAAAAAAAAAAAAACAATGTTAAATTGATTTTGCCTTAAACGTCTTTAAAATTATTTGCTTAATCTAAATTATTAATGACTGCTTATAAATTATTTAAATAATTACTGTATATGAATTATTAGTAATTTTTATTGTGTATATTTTTTAGTTATTTTTTATGGATCTTTGTTAATCATTGATTTATTCAAACTATATATCATATTATTTTATTTGAATTTTTTGCTCTATTCAAGTTAACTTTGTTATATATGTGTAAAAAATAAAATATTTAAATATTTGATAAATATAACAACTCTTTTAGTTTGATCAAACAGAAAACATTTTTTTGAAAACTTGAATAATGGCCTGAAACCTGTATAAACTAATAATAGGATTGATTTTTAGTATAAAGTAAGAATGAATGATTTATACATATGTCAAAATAAAGATTATTATGAACAACAGATTAGCAGTATTATTACATCAAAATTTCATTTAAATTATAATCGCCATCAACTGGCTAATGAATGCTATTTTAAGAAATTGTTATAGAATCACTGCTAATAACAATACCTATGATAAGATTAAAGGTTCAACAAATTAAAACAAGAAAAGAAAATTTAAAAATATGAAAATGAAGGAGAAGGATAACAATAGATGAGAAAATTGATATAAAATCAACAGATATTCTGATTAATAGTCTTTAAAATTTATTTATAAAAATAAAATAAATTACATGTATCATCATATTTATTAATACAATCTAGTTTTTTTAAGAATCTCAATGTTTTTCTATATTGTTTTAGTGCCGAATGCCACATTTGGATTGGATTCTGGTATTTGCAAAATCTATAGTATGACCAGCATGGAAAGCATGAATGCCACCTTACTACAATTAGTTTGTTCATATCTCATAGTATTAATATGGTGATTATTCATATCCACATAAAAGGTTCCATGTAAAATTTCATAAATTCTCTGGGACTCAAAAAAGATCAAGTCCTTAAGCTTGGATAAAATGTTACTACTTTTTTGACTAGAAATAATATGTTGTTCTGGTAATAGTATGAATACTGAACTCTACCATCTGAGGGCACTCTTTTTCACCCACTTCACATCAATATACCGATTCATGAGCCATATGTTTATTTACATAATATTACAGTAAAATATTTTTTTTTCAACCGGTTTTTATTATTTTTTTGTCAGTGATGGTAAACCACCAAAGTTTTTTTTTATTACATAATATTACGGTAAAAGTTTTTTATTTTTTTCAACCAGTTTTTAATTTTTTTCCGTCAGCGATGGTAAACCACCGAAGTTTTTTTTTTTTAATTCCACCTGGGTTTTTTTTTTAAAATAAACAAATACTTTGTTTTTAGATGGTCTAGGGGTGTTTGTTTGTTTGTAAATTAACGACTAACTGTCCGTAGGTTTCTTTACATAATATTACTTACGGTAAACCAAATTTTTTTTCACATGAATTTTTTTTTTTTGCTTTGTTTTTTTTAAGAAACAAACACATTGTTTTTAGATGGTGTAGGGGTGTTGATTTGCTTTGAAATTATCGATTAATGCTCTATCAGTTTGTTTACACAAAAATATGGTAACAAACACTTTGTTGTTTTTAGATGATGGAGGGGGCATTGGTTGTTTGCTTTTAACTTATCTTCTTTTGGTTGATGTTTTGATTTGCTGAAAGACTTCAACAATTCGGTACTTTTGAATAAACCAACATTTGGTTTTTTTAAAGAGTAGAGAGGAGAAGGGTTGTTTTGATTTTGAATTGTCATCTTTTTTTGTTTTTTTGGTTAACTTATTGCAGGGCTTTTTTTTTGTTGTTTTAAATCTTTATGCTACAGAAAGCTTTATATGATAGCGCAAAGGTCTTTCTTAATTTTTTTGGCCTTTAATTTTAAAAAAAGACATAAACAGTTCATTTTTAAAGAATACTTTTTTTTTAATCTGGAGGAGGTGGGGTGTTGTGGAAGGTTTGTTTTGATTTTTAATTATCAACTTCTTTTTGGATTTTCTTTTTGAACATTTTATTATGTTACTGCACAGTTCTTTATTATTATTATTATCATCATCATCATCATTATTATTATTATTTTGTGGGGCCTTTTGAATAAACTCTTAAACACTTCTCTTTTTTGTTTGGTATAATAAAATATTACCTAATTTAACTGTTAATGAAACTTATCAAATATTACCTACCTACTTTATAACCATGTGAACAACTGCAAAAAGCAACAAGTTTCCCCATAAAATAATTTATTGAATAAAAAAAAGACGAAACTTTGTACAAGTTGTGAAGCAAAACAAATAAAAAAAGCACCACCATTTTTGGGGACATAAAAAACAGCAGCCAAAAATAACACACAAATAAAATAACAGGGAAGCCTCAAAACTGTAAAAAGGGATTTTGGAGCCTTCAAACCAACAACTTCCCTTTTGACCTACATAGGTATGCTTGCAGGAGTTTCTCTTTCTGGGAAAACACAATATTGTGTGTCCACTTGTGTGTCCAGCTGGCCATTCACTCAGCTTTGACCAATTCAGACAACTTGCAGATGACATTTGACAGTTCTCACATGGATTCTCACATAAATGGGCATTTGGACATGAAATCAGAAAAAACGCTGCTGAAAAGAAGAACCTTTTCCAGTTGTGTGCAGTTGAAAAGCATAGGGAAGTGTGTGTGCTGACATGACAATTCTTAATATGGAATACTATTTCCACTATGCTTTCTAAAAAATTTTCAACAATGAATTTTAGCAGTTTCATCTCTTTCAAATATGGCCACCATCAAATCAGACTGTAGTGAAAGTTCAAGAGTGCTCACTTGATGAAAACTGCCGCAATGCAATGGGTGTAGTATTTCGTTATGTAATCATAGAAATACATCACCCTCAGGTGGCCTGTTATGGCTCAAAAAACACCTCTTGTACTGTCAACCATAAGTTAAGGCCGCTAAAATGCTATATTGATGTGTGTTTTGTGAAAAACAGCACCATCAGATGGTAGAGTTTAGTATTCATACTATTACTGTAGTTCTTACCTTATAATATTTTAGAATATGTTTAATATCATCTGTATTTTCTTTTGCATAAGGAATAAAGTTGTAGTAGCTATTATTTTCTTATTTTTTATTATGACTATTTTAATTTAAGATATATATAATTATATCTAGACCATTTATAATTTATTCCCTTAATATAAAAATTAGCTGTTAGATACTTTTTATATAATTTATTTTTTCCTCTAAGTATGAATTATCTGAAAGTTTAACTCTTCTACTAAAGGGAGTTTTTGCTACAGAAAATATTTGAACTGGCTGATCACAAACTATTAGATCATATATTTCTTATATAAAAGAATATACAGGCATTAATAGACATGTTCTGAAATGCAGTAACATTAGAAGAACTTTTGCAAATAATTAAAAAATTGATAACATTATGTCCCAACTTAAGATTTGATCTGTCTCATTTGGATTTTATGTGAACCTCTTATGCGAATATGAGTTACCATTTTAGGAGAGATAAACACTGATAATGTAATAAAGCAATGATCATTATCATCAGCACTTTCAGTTTATGTTATGGATGCTGGTCAGAACCAAGATTCTATCCAATGTATTTTAAAATACTTGAGAAATTATTGAATTACTTGTTAAATTTATGGCAATTTTTTAGCCATATTTTATTGAACAATCAATTTAAATTCCTTTTACATAGTGAAAAAAAGTAGATTATTCTGTATTTATATCCTTAATAATAGTAATAATAACAATTTATTTATTTATTTAATTTTATCTTTATAAATCCTTACATGTAAAAAGAATTAGTTACAGAGAATATTTTGCAATATCTCAATATATATAAAATTTCAAACAGGTATTTAAATTTAAATATTTGAAAAATAGTTATATTATTCTCTGAACAATTCTATATATCCATTGTCCATGATCCAAGAATTTAATATTTTTCGAGATTTTAAGTGCTGCTATATTATGTAAAAATATTTTACTATTTCTGTTTTATAAAGTATATTTTTGTTTTTTTACTGAGGTTTTAATTGTAAAAGTTTTGTTTACTAAAAGCTATCACCATGTGAATAGTTAAAATCCAATAAATGTCACATAATCACTATTTCTTATGCTTGCTCTTAACTGTTATTAAAACAGGCAAAATTCTCTATATGTATTGCTACTCAGTGCAAGCCAGAGAGTTTTGCCTATTTTAATAACAGTTAAGAGCAAGCATAAGAAATAGTGATCATGTGATGTTTATTGGCTTTAAACCAATCCTGCTTAATAGGATAATGGTGGCTATAGTTATTAAAGAACCAAAGACAGCATAATATATGGGTACTGAACTGAGTTCAGACCTATATGACTATATAAGCTGATGAGCTTGGATTGAAAATATTATGGTGTTTTCAATTTAAGCCTCATAGTTTTGTAGTTAAGTAGAGATAAAAGATGGCTGCTGGAGAATTGCATTAAATCCTTAAATCTAGGTGTAGTGCTCTTAGATTCAAGGCGTCTCACTGGTGAAGACCACAATCCAGAAACTAGTCTGGGGATATTGGATGAGTAGGCACTAGATGGGGATTTTGTGCACAAGCCTTCTGGTATCCATTGATTACTCTGGCTTGCACTGAGTGGCAATGCGTGTAGAGAGTTTTTCCTGTTTTAATATAAATAGTTACAGAGAAAATTATCCAAGATGGATTTGTTTACAATATTTTAATACAATCACAGAGAAGATTGACTATATATAATTGATTTACATTAAATAATCCAAACTCATTATACAACTCAATCACTGGATAGTCTATAGATTTATTTTGAATAACTCAATGTATAATTTTAAATTTTATACAAAGATCTAATATGATAAATAAATGTTTCTTCGATATTGTTACCCATATACAATTTTTCAGTCATAAATTGATTTATAAATATCTAAAATAATTTGTTGCGGCAATATTTCTCTTATTCTATAGTAAAGAAAATTCATTTGTCTCAGTTTCATATTTATAATATTAATGTGTTTGTCCCATCAAAGATATAAATCTAATATAATTCCTAAACATTAAATTTCATAAGTTCTTTTAATTATGTTTTTGGAGTCATATAAAACCTCTATCTTCAAATCCTGTATATAATCATTTTATAAAGAAAAATTGTATACTTTGTTTTATTATAATTGAACGATAAACCATTACTATACACCCATTTTGCAATTTTACTCAAGTCATCATGTAATAATTTTTTTTAATAATAATATATTTTATTGCTGTCATTACTAATCCTATATCATCTGCATAGTACAATACATTTGAGTGATAATTCAACAACCCATTGATATAAATACTAAATAATGGGGATTCTAAAACTGAACTCTGTTGGTTCATTTTCAGACTTCAGACAATCATTAAACACATTATTAAGTTTTACTAATATGGCAATTGAATATTGTTGTAAAAATATATGAAATTCATTTAAAATGTATTCCTCAAAAATTTATAAAGTTAAGAATAGTTTTAGTTTTTGTTAATGATAAAACAACTGTCAGTTATGTCTTATATTTGCTGTAAAATTTCTTCAGAATTCTGTGTTACAAATTTTTGTAAATATAAAAAACTGATTGAAACAATAATAGTCAATTAAACCATCAAATGTTTATATACATTAGGCTTGAATATCACTGTCAAAAACAAACTTATACCCACATCAGAAAATATTGATACAATCAGAAAAGTAACCTAAAATAAAATTATAAATGTGCACAAGCAAGATTTAATTAGGCATACACTAAAACTAATTTTAAAAAATGAAACGAAAAAAGAAAAAAAAATCATATAAATCATGGACAGGTTAAATGAAAGAAAAATAACACTTTATTCATCTTTTTTTTCTTTCAAAAAAAAATTAAAAAAGAAACAGCTTATACGACAAGTGTTTCTAATTTTGATTCTAATGATAATCTATTTTAAATGGCCAAAATTATATTCATCACTTTTTTTCTAGAAAACAATATAAACTCAGAAGGGGGAAACAAACATAGCAGAACACTGCAGTATTACTTTGCAATAAAAAAATGAAGCTTTAGTAATAATAGAAAACCTCTATGCTCCATTTTAATTGGAAATAAAATCAGAACCTGAAGAAGTTTTGCTGTTGAATAATTTATTCAGCCTAGAACTATTTAAACATTTAACAAGTAATATTTTGTCAATCACATCAGTCTAAGGATATAGGAAAATGAGATCAGTGAAAATATTACAACCCTTTTGTCATATAACAATAATCTTTGATTCAAATATATTGAGAAATATTATAAAAAGATTTTCTAGTTCAAACAATTGATAATGAAAGATGTTGTAGATCTCACATGCAAGATTCTAAAAAGAAATAGTTTTATAAATGAAGTAATATGAGAGTAAGCTCAAAATTTTGCTAATAACAAATCACACTCTTTTTTCATTTACATTATCTTCAGCTGATTTTTCTCAATCAAAAATTATGACCGAGTTCCTAAAAAATAACAGTCAAAACTATTAAAAATAATCATTGTAAAAAAATTGCAAAAAAAACAACAACTGTAATATCTTTATCATATAAATTTATCATTATTTTCAGCCATTCATTGCAGGATGAAGATCTCAAGTTTCAAGTGTGTATGATTTATAGCTTTTTTATATATATGACTCTAAACAACATCTTTACATTATTGATCCATTTCACACAATCTTTTTTTTTAGCTATTTTTTTTTACAATCTCTTGGAATTTACTTGAATTGTTTATCCATTGTCATCTTTTATAACAACACAACTAAACCAGTTCCATTACAGCAGGGGTCCCCAACCTTTTTGCACTTAAGAGCACCTTCTACAATACTGGCCAGGTGACGGGCACCATTTACTTTTTCAATGTAAATTTATAGTTGGATATTGTTAATAATACACGTAATGTACAAAAAAAATATTTCAAAAATAAAATTTTAACATATAATTAATGTTTATATTTTTATGCTGTAAAAATATAGTATGTCCTACAATTTGATTACAATATAATACAATAATTTATAAAAAAAAATTTAAAAATTAAATTTATCTATATCAGATAATTTTTTATCATGTTTGGATAGTGGTGGACACATGTAAAATGGTCTGCGGGCGCCATGGTACCCGCAGGCATAGGGTTGGGAACCCCTGCATTACAGCTTCTTAATTCTTACAATGATGTCAAAGATAAATTTCTGTTTCTGGTTATCTAATGACACATTTGAGTTTATTGATATATTAATACATATATATAAGCAATTCAAACAAAATGAACTACTGAATAGAAAAATAAACTTCCGACAAAAGTAGGAAGAGCAATTATCAAAACAAAATGAAAATTGAAGAAAAAAATTAATAATGCTAATAAAAATATAATGAAAGCTATATTAATAGTAATAAAAGCAAATATTTTCATGTTATTATAAAAATCATATAGTATTTAATTGTACATATATACAAGATAATAAACTTAAATGTGCATTATATGTTGTAACCATATATTTAGCCCACAGGGACTAAATATCTGTAATACTTTCAAAAAAAAATTTTAACTTAAAAAAAAAACATAACTCTGTAATAAATAAACCTTGTTGGTGTTAAGCTATATAAAGTCTTAACTAGGTTTTCTAATTTATTAATAAAACAGTTTGTTAAACATGTTTGAATATTAACTGCTCACAGAATATCAATTAACTAATTTAATACTTGCTTAAAAAAATCCAAATTTGATCACTTAAACTTGGATAAAAGTTAAATTAAAGTGTGATGTATTTTAAGTTAATTGTTATTTATAAATCATGATTTATTAACTTATGTTAAAGTTTCTATTTTATTATTTGAAGGCATTTAAAATAATAGTTAATAAATTGTTAGTTAATGTAATATCTGTTTGAAATTAAAGTTTAATATGCTAAACCTTAAGGAAAGTTAATATGAAAAAAAGTTTTAACTAAAATGAGTTCTAGTAGGTAAAGTTTAGTTTCATTGCTTTTAAAATATTGATTAGTTCCTAGTACACATGTGTGTGCAAATGTTTGTGCATGTGTATGGAAATATTGAAAAGTTTAAAAGGGGATTACTAAAAGTATTAGTTCTTTTTAAAAGTAATATATTTTATAGAAGGGTATTTTAAATAATGACAATCTTAGAGAACTCTTAAATCAGTGAAAGGTGTTTATTTTAAAATAAAGATATATTAAAATTAAATAAATGATTTTATTCAGCAATTAAAATAGAAATAACAAAAATAATTATTTTACTAAATGTAATATATTGGACTATTTTCACCATCTACCAGTGAATGCTGAATGTATACAAAATTTTAAACTTTATTTAAATTTTCCAAATACAAACAACTTGTTAGTTTAAAATTTTCTATACATTCAACATGCATAGTACAATATATCACATCTAATAATATATCATCATCATCAACCTTCAGATAAATATAAATTATTTTACTGTCTAAATATCATGTGTTTAGATGTCTTAATTAGGTCACATCCATATATAAATATGCAACTGTATAATTAAGAGGTTAAAATTGTGCTAATATGAAAATTTTCACCCCAATATTCAAACTTGATTTTTGAATCATATGATGTAACAAACTTTGCAATAAAAAAACATACCAACACATATTTAAAAAGAAAAAACTGGAGAAATAAGACACATTATCATTATTCTTTTTTTAATCATTTTAAAAAGTTTTTCTGTTCATCTCATTTTTAATTAATTATTATTTTTATCAGTTTAAGTATCAGGGTAAAAAATTTAAGTTATCCAGGTAAATATACTTTGCAATATGTGTTTACCTGTTCATAGAATAATAGATCACTAGAAGTTGTAAGGACCATATTATTTCTGATGGAAATTACAGAGCATTTTGAATATGAAAATTTATTGGAAACCACCAAGATATAAAGATATGCACATGTTTATTTTACCCTATTTATAGACTTTCAGTTAATTTGAACTTTTGGTTATTAACATTACAACCAGTTGACCCAAATTATTTCATCTTTTGGCCAATTTGCTCCTAGTAAATTTTTTTGTAAGTATTATATATTAAAATGCGTTTAAAATGGTATATTTTACTATAATAAATGTTTTCTCAAAAATCACACATTAAAAGGCAGGAAATTCAAAATTCCCACTTTTACAATAGACATAAGCCCTGCCCTGACATGTTCAGCCATTGTCTCTTGTCAAGGCTGTAAAATGTTTGGTGTTTAATGACATTGCAGTTTCCAATGATGCAAAAATGTGTTTATTTGCAAATTTATTACGGATTTTTTTAAAAATAATTTGCACTATATTTATTAGATATCAAGAAATATAAATTATTAATAACTTATTTTGACTTGAAATACTTTATTTTCAAAAATATAATGTTATATTAGCAGCTAACATAAATATGGCCTCAAATTAAAAAATTCTAGCTTTGATGTAAACAACCTACATTATGTTTACAGTAAAAAAATATGGTAATTTTGCAATAAATATTCAAAAAATTTACACTTTTAAAGCATAATTCGTTAGATATAAGAGAAATAAATAAATATTCATTCACATTTTTAAAATTAATCAGAAACAAAAAATATTTTGTTGATTTTACAAACTGAAAATAATCTTTCTAGAAACAATGATGTGTAAAGTCTTTGTTTTGATTACATCCTCATTTTTTAAATATTTACAGACACAAAATGTGAACATTTAAAATTTATTTTAGTAGTAAACAAAAATATCTATCGAACGAAATCAAATTTATTATTTTCTGAAAAGAAATAATCATTTATTTCACATTGATGTGTGAGACAAAGAAAAACATCAGAAATGCTGAAATGTAAGAGGTGTGACGCTTCAATTTGTAACAGTTAAACCATTTAATTAACACTTCCTTGTATAAATTCTAAATTTATTACTTGTAATAATTATAATTATTAACAATATCACCTGTTATATTTTAATAAAGTTCTTAACTTAGAATAAAATTCACATGGACTACTTAATGAATGAGAAATAGCTGCTATTAACTTTTCAGAAGAAATTTTGAAAATTGTTTTATTTTATTAAATTAATAAAATTCAATAATGATTTATTTTAAATTTGCTGCTAATCTTAAAAATAAAATGTGCTCATTTTAAATTTTTTATATAATTCTGATAAACAAAGATGTCATTTTAATTAATTGCACTAATATTTTGGAAAAGACTACTAATATAAATAAAATAATCTTTTAGCATTATTATAATTTATTCATCTATCATTCATCTAATTGCAATTGCAAGAAAATCAAGTCATACATCACGTGACTTAATTTAATAAGTTTGTACTACAAATGTTATACAATGAGCATGAATAGTTCTTAACAAGCTTTTCTAAATATCTCTATCCCCAGACCAGTTTTTAGCTATTGGCTGTTGTTTTAAAAGTATATTTTCTTTGCTTTGCAGAAAGAAATAATTCAAATTTGCTTCATAGTTTAATATTAATGACATAATATTTCAAATTTATTATGGAACTATGTATTATTTGTTTATTGCTAACCTTGCTACACCTGCTTTTGGTTTCTCTTGATTTATATTTAAATTGCAGACAATATTTATTTTTTGTCCAGGCATTCCTGTTATGAAAGTATTTATTATTCAATATCTCCTCAATTTTGAATGAAAAAACAATTGTGTTATATTTTGTGAAATGGAACAATAAAAGGACTCCTCAATTAAAAAGATTAATTTCATTTTTAAAATGAAAGCACTTTTAATCCTCACCTTAGAAATAGTTAGTGTATATATTTATTAGTTTTACAAATTTGATATATGATTCCTATTAGATGACTTATGCATATTTTATTATTTTATCTATGATATTATATGGTGTATTTATAATGAGATATATGTTTTAAATGGATTTGGTAAGAAAATATCTAGGTAAAAGCTTTATTTTAAAAGTATAAATTATTAAAAGCTCTCAGAATTATTATTCCAGTATAATACAATGTATTACTGTACCCAGAATAAAAACAGCCTTTTATATTTGATATATGTGTAAATAGAATGTTTGGAAATCAATGTGTAAGGTTAGATAGCTTATAAAATTTTAATATTTGATATTGTTATGCATTCATGGTGTGTCAGTTTATATATGTATATTGATACACAAAATCAATGTGTTATTGTGCTTATGAATGTGTGCATGTATATCAAATATTACATTGCCAATACTAACTCAAAAGTGATATATATAAATATAAAATATTCCCAGTGATTAATATTATATGATTAATATTCAACTAATAATTTATTAAACAAATAAAATACTCTCAGATGAGGTAAAGAGAGAAGCATCTGTTCTTTTCTCTAAAAAGTTTTGTCTTGTGCTTTGGATTGAGAGTAGGTCATTTACTTAATAAACCAGTTGTTTGAGAATTAATCTTAATATATTACATAATATTAATCATTAAGAATATCTTATATTTACTTACTTCACTCTTTGAGTCTGTATTAGCAATGTGAAAATTGAAAAATTTCGTAAATGTAAATTAAAATGAAATAGCTTTGAAAAGTAATATGATTGATTTAAAAATTCATGTCTTTTTTCACAAATGTTTCAGATAAATCTCTACATAAGAAGGTGAGGTATGTCTGTTCTTTTTCTAAAACATTTTGACTCGTGCTTTGGGTTAAATGACATTTACTTAATAAACCAGTAGTTTGAGAGTATTAATCTTGATACATTATATATTAATCCCTGAAAATATCTTATATTTACATATTCCACTCATTGAGTCAGTGTTGATAATTGAAAAATTTCATAAATGTTAATTAAAATAATATAAATCAATTTAAAAATAGCTTTGAAAAGGAAGTTATTTAAAAAATTGTGCTTTTTTTTTCAAAGTGCTTCAGATAATTCTTTATGATGCAAAGAGAGAAAATATCCGTTCTTTTCTCTACAAAGTTTTGTCTTGTGTTTTGGATTGGAAGTATTTCATTTACTCAATAACCCAGTAGTTTGAATAATAATTTCAATATATGTAAAATTCAACTTGATATATATACATATGTAATAACAAAAAAATAATAAATATAATAGTGATTAACTATTATATACAGTCTTTCACTCCGCAGAAATACTTTTGGTAAGAAATGTTAAGGAATTAACCAAAAATACTTCTGCAGATTGAAAGACTGTATTGAAAGTACTTCTGTGGAGTGAAACTGTATATAATAGTTAATTATCATTATATGTATTATTTTTATTGCTATTACAATAGTTTTTAATTAATGAATATATTATATATTGCTATTATATACAAGCCACAGAAGTACTTTTGGTTAAGAAGGGTTAAGGAATTAACTGAAAGTACTTCTGTGGATTGAAAGATTGTACTGAAAGTACTTCTGCAGATTGAAATACAGTATATAACAGTTGATTACTGTTATATTTATTATTTTTATTGTTATTGCAATAGTTTTTAATTAACGGACATTTTATCTGTATTATATATTGCAAGTATTACCTGTTTGATTATATAACCTGAATTTATTCTTAATCAAACATTCAACTTTTCTGGATATAATCTTTTCAATATAGCCTTATTGCAAAATCTCACACAAAATGAAAAATTTCTGTTCACCTACAGCACCTTACAAAACAATATATAAAATAGAAATACATATAATATTGCAAAACTTGCCAAAACAAACAAAATTTATTAAAATTATTCCACAACTATGGTTTCATCTATTAACAAATAGACTGTTTTAATATATATATAATGAAAGGATTGAAACCCAGTTCAATCTCTAAAATATGTATAGTTTAAAAATAAAAATAAAAGGAAAGGAAATTTATTACTTATTTTAAAACTAAATAACTCATGATTTGCTTATATATTTATAATAATTATTTTTTTACATATTTATAATTATATAAGTATATTTTTGAAATCATAAATGGAGATATGTTATCTATTTGTGGTTGTACAAATATTTTTAAAAGAAATCTTTTATCATAATTTGATTCACTTTTGAAATTTATATATATTGTGTTTGTTTTGTGTGTCAATTAAACATTTTAATTTTCTTACTATTATTTGGTTAAAATTATTTTACATTTTATAGTTGGAATGTAAGATATCACAATAAAAGAATAACTGAATTATTAGTTCAAATACTATTCATAAACACTTTAATTCTAGTTATATACATAAAAGGTGCGTGTGCAGTTAGTTTATAAATAAGATGGAAATTTGTGTGTGTGTACATAAATTTTAATTAAGATTATTTATTTTGGAAATTATTTTTTATATAAATATTTAATGCTGTATTTGAATGTAGGAAGATTCTAAAACATTGTTATTTAGTATGTAAATCTATATGAAGAATATGAAAGTTGAACAGTACGTGAAACGAAAATCCTGAGGTTCTAAAAATACTATGGAAATGCTGACAAAATAAAAAAAAATAGGAAAAAAATACATTATTGGTAGTATTACTTTGTTTTTACTAACTTATTGTTCTGCTTGATTAACGAAATGCATTTTACTATTTTCATTAATGTTACTAAATCATCAAGAATAAAAATCATTATAATGTATATGCAAATGACAAATATGTCTGGCTAAAAAGGTCAAGTTGTTTAAGGTTTTATCAAAACTTTTGTTTGTTACTCATCGGGCTTATTAGCCAGAAAGTCAGCAAAACCCAAATGTATGCTTACTGGAGAGGAAACATAAGAAATCAACAACTAATCAAAATCTCTGGAGGAAAAAAGAGTCAAAATGATTGATTAAAATATTCCCAGAACTAATGATTATTCTCACCTGCTTGTTCTAATTATTTCAAAGAAGTTGGCATTTAACTAATAGATTATGTAACTTTAAAATTGTACATCAGATAAGCAAAATTCTGTTCAGCCATCTTAATACTCTATACTCATATCGGAACCCTTGGTGAATCAAGATTAAATATAAAATATAGACTTTTATAATTATTCAGAACTAAAAAAAAAAAAAAGGAGAAAGGACAAAATATATTATTAAGATTTTTTTTTGCTTTAGATGTTTTAATTTTTTTCTTAGTGTATTCCATCAAAACTTAGAAAAATGAAGAACAGGTATAATCTTTAAATAATATATTCTTATATTGCACATACACATTCCTATGTGTAATTATTAAAATAAATTAGATAGTTTAGATACACATGATTTTTTATTAAACAAAATCTATCTAATTTATAAGATTGTTATTATTACTAACTGTAATTAACTTATAATGATTTATTTAATCATTCAAAATGTTTTCAAAGGTCAGTGGATTTTGCGGTTGTTTTTCTTGTAGTAGAAATGGTAATGTAGAGTTATACAAACGTAGAAAAAGTCATTAGCATTTATATATTTTTTTGTATTAAAGCGCACATTTACCTAATCTTTTGGGATATAGTTCGTAGTGTTGATAGATATGTTATATAGTACATACATATATATATTTTAGCATTTAATCAACTGATTTATATTGTCATTATTCTTTTAAATATGTTTACGAGAAATAGATGTATTTAAGCTTGAAGAGAATATATTGGAGGCAATATATTTTTATTTCAAATCATTTAATAGTTAAATAAATATTTTATTTACTTATGTGATATGGATAATTTTTGTTAATACTAGAAAACCAAAACAATATATTGCATTCATTTATATTACAATAAATCAGTGTTTTTCAATCTTTGAAGAATTGCTGACGTATTTCACTTAATATTTTTCTTGCGGAACACTAAGATACAAAAATTCAAAATTACAAAATAATATAATATGGAAGTGACTCTTCAATAACATCAAATTTTCAAAAGAAAATATAGAAATTTCCCTTTTTGGCTTCTTCACCAAACATAATTTTAGCTATCGCACAACAGGTAGACAAAGTAAGTTTTTCTGCTTCTATGTATGGCATTAATTTGAGCACTATTAATTCAGCAATTTTGTATGGTGCAAGTTGGGCTTTATCACTAATTTTCAATGTTTTCTCAAACTATTTTTTCTGCTGATGTTGTATTTCCAAAAGTGTTTTCAAATCTTTGTTCTTAAACAAGAGATGTTCATGCTTTGTGGGGAAATGTCACATTAATTTATCAGAAATCATTGCACTATTTGAAAGAATTGTTGCTGCATACAAGGCATAATGGAATTGGACAATTTTCATCATTCATCCAAGTAAATCTGAAATTTAAATATTCTTCATTATATTGTTGATTAACTTATCATGACTTGGATTTATATGTAGCATTTTCAACAAGATCAAATGTATTGTTTTTACTAATACTATCAACAGTATCATCAGTAAATTCATTTTCAAAATTTTTTTCATAATGATGTTTATTATAAATTTATTCATTATGTGGACTATGTACTAATTAAATTTATTTATTGCACTAAAAATGCAGTACCCTAATAAAAATCTATAATTATTTATTTTAAATAAACATTTACCTGATATCTAAATAATATACAAATTTCATAATTGTGTGGGCAGTTTAATTACAGATATTATTTCATCTTAACAATTTGGAAATAACAATCTGACTATAAATTCAATATGTGTGTTTCACATTAGGTTACTCAGAATCTGACCACACTGCACATAGCCAGCCACAGCTTATAGATACAGCTCGATACACAGAAAGTGCATAGCTACAATAGCACAGAGCTATATTATTATTTCTACAATTTTTTTTCATGTACCACCAGTATTCATGAAACATGCTTTGAGAACCATTGCTATAAACTATATATATATACTCTTTTTTAAGTGAAACAAAATACAAGAAATGCTAAGTAAATATAAGAATTATTGTAAGATTATTGTTGCCATTTTATGGTGAATGCTAATAAAATATTGATTCATATTTTTCTTAAGATTACATTTTTTATCAAAAGTCTTGGCTATATATGTAAAATAACATTTAAATATATTTGAAAATTATAACACATTTTACCCAACAAAAAAAAACATATTAAATTATTTATTTATAAAATGTAATTCAGATTCAATAAAATATCCCTTTGATTCTTAATTTCATTTTAAGTAATCACTAAGTCTCATTAATTTATTAATATCATCCTATATTGGGAATTATTTGTTTTTTTTTTTATGTGTTGGGGGGAAGCACCAATTAAAGGAATTTTAGTTAATAATGTTTAGATTAAAAGTTATAAAGTCATGATTAAGTTAGCTAAATCTTTCATACAGTTACAATTTTGATGCTTCAATTCGTGGGGCTTGTAAAAGATAATCCACCCCATTTCTTCCTGTTACAATATATATATATATTGTAACCCCTCACACCTATCACCAACACTAATAATTACCCGGGTGCGCCAATTCTATGGATCATAGAATAAATTATTAATTTAACTTTGCCTTAAATTTACTCATGAGGCTCTTAATTAAAATTTTCACCTAAAACTAACTCAGTTGAGGGATACAGAGGTGTATGAGGTGTACAATGTACATTAGATATGGTAGAAAATATTATAACTAATAGGAATAAACATCTATCAAGTTCTATGCTAAACAAAAATTAAATTGGTAAAATTCTACCAGCTAAAATTAACTAATTATACTCTATATTTCACCTCCTCCCATCATCCATATGCACTGAACAACTTCTACCATATTATACAATTAAACTAATAACTAAAATTTAAAAAAATATTTTAGAAATTGTAATGTATAACTAACTGGATCTAAACTCAAACTAAACCTATCATTACTAAATTTTAACTACTTTAATCTAATCTAACTAACTGAATTTATTATCTAATCTAAATTATATATTGAAGATCTCAGGGAATTAACTTATGGTATGGCTTGATCTAACACTTCTATATCTCAATATTATTACTTAACACTATGAAAATAATATTACAAACCAAACAATACCCTAATTAAATACTTGCAGTTAGATAATGAAAAAAATCAGGCATATTTTGATTTTCAATTCATCATCTCAACAATTATTAATTAATAAAACCCTTTTAAAATGATCAGGAGATAATTGGCATCTCATACAGTGTTTGAATCAAGGAAATCAATATCATCATATCTAGAGATTTATTATAATTAAATAAAATGCAATTATATCACATTAAATAAAATAAATGTGTAAGCATGTGTGGAACACAAATGAATGCTAGAGAAGAAACTCCAAATACAAATTTAAATAACAAAATATTTATTGATCAAATAGAAAAATGGTTAAACAAGCATTTACTTTTTCTTTCATTGGTATAAACACAATTCAAAGGGATTTAGTATCATTATTTACAGTTTACACAAGGATAAATAATACCACATAATCTCTTAACCCTTTACATCTACTACATTTCATTTATCAGAGCATTCTGATAGATTGGTAAAACATTTTTATTTTTTAACATTAAATGAGCTAAATAAATCCATATCATTTACTATAAAAGAAATGATGTTTTAGCTATCAGTGATTTCTGATAGACTTATACAAAAATGAAAAAATATGATCTTACACTTCTAGTAACTGATTACTAAATTATCTTATATCCAGCATTTTTGCTTGATAACACTCATTTACCAATTAAAATTTATGACAACAACATAGATTA
This sequence comes from Epiperipatus broadwayi, assembly GCA_028023455.1. Taxonomy (NCBI): domain Eukaryota; kingdom Metazoa; phylum Onychophora; class Udeonychophora; order Euonychophora; family Peripatidae; genus Epiperipatus; species Epiperipatus broadwayi. The sequence goes on along the minus strand of JAQFVV010000397.1, from coordinate 191,387 downwards.
ATATTCTAATTACACTGAATAAACTTAAGATTTTGCATTTACTTTAAATGTATTTTAACTAAAATTAAAATAAAAGGATTGAAAACTAGGAATAATATTGGACTATCTTACCAAAGAAATTAAATACTTCTATTAATTAAATGTATTTTTCTTTGTAATTTTGAAGTAAAGTATTCCATTGAATAACTAGGTTCTGCTTTGCCAAAATAAAGTAAATCATTGTATTCATTAACTATGTTCTATCTTTGCTTGATTATTTATGCAAATTATGATTAAATGATAAAAATCAATGAGATGAATTCTAAATGATTACCACAAAATGTTTTAAAATGATGAGTAAAGTTATACATTAATAATGAATTTTTTTATATCTCAAAATTAACAATTTGTGCATGAATCTGTATTATGCTGTGTGTCAAAGACAATAAATAATTAATGTTAATCAATCTAATCAGTTTGCTTATGATATTTCAATATAATCATAATACATATGAAAATGAAGACCAATCAATCTTTATTTATTAACTATAATACAGCTGTTTTATAAGACACTATACTCTCCTTTTATTCTTCCTTTTTATCCATAAGCTATCAAACACTTGGCTATAGCATAAGCTGGAAAACATCCAATATATACATGGGATAAAGATTTCTATAATTCAAATCAGATAAATACAACAATAACTCCCAAGTCTATTTTTAAGACTAAATAACTGGTGGAATAACTCATCACCAAATGAAAATCAGGGAGATAACATATCTAGCTTCATACGCATTTAATTCATCATATCAAATATAAAAAGGAGGATTCAATCCACTCCTATCAAAATACTACAATACCTGGAAAAGAAAGGGATTATTCTATTCCATACAATACACTGCACTGGGAAAACTACCCATATTAAATATTCAAATAACAAAGACACTGGCTCAATCCCATAAAATATAAAACATTATGAACTTTATAGCATATAGCCACAAAAATACTTTTCATTCAGGCATAACAAAGAAATAATAATTCTCACTTAAATAACTTTCTAATCCTTCAAAATGATTGATCATCCCCATTCCTCCGAATCCGATTGATTTTAAATTATTTTTACTAGCAATTACATATAATTATAAATAAGTTTAATAATAGAGACACACATGTATAAGCATAATGATACACAGACCATTTAAAATCGCAGTAAGCAAAGAATTACTATTAAAATATTAGTTATTACTGCTAGAATTAACAAAGAATAAATATCTCATATCTGACAATATTTAGGACTTTGTAATGTTATAAGAACGATTGGAAAACAAAGTAGTAATTACTGTAGACAAAGTAAGACAAAATAATTTTTTAATGCATTGATATTGGCATAAATCTGTAGTAAAATTGAACCTAGATAAATAATAAAAATTGTATATTATAGATGAAATAATTATTGAAAATAATGGTTTTCTAATTTATATAAAAAAATATATACGGTAAGATTTAATATAATGAACTCTTTTTTAAAAAATAATTATTCACCCCTATTGAACTATAAATGGATTCTTCTATTCGTTTTATCATATGCGTGTGTTAGTAACACACGACCAAATTGATCTTAAATAATAACAATAATATAAAAATTACCAGCATAATGTATTCTTTCATTATGCTATTTATGAGACGTTCTTGAAGAAAAAAAAATACATATGATAATAATAGATAAAATAATAAAACATTTCTTAACTAATACTAACTATCTAAAATACCATTACATAAAATAAAGTTCTCTTCTTTTTTTTTTCTTCCTTCCAAATGAAACGAAAAGTTTATACATAGTATTTACATGACTTTTCTTGTCATGTCTCCAAATAAATAATAAGGATAATAAGTATAACGCACAAAGATAAACACTGACACGAAAACAGCACATTTCTGCAGGAAAAAAAATGTTACTTTTAATTTAAAATAACAGATTCAATGTTCTAGCTGTTATCTATGAATTCCTGTTGATGCTAGATAGTAGAAAACATTAATTAGGCAATGCACATTTCACGACATATAAAGTAATATTTCATATTTCACTCATAGAATTTAAAATGCCTTTAATAAAGTGAAGACATATAAATTTATCCATTTTATAATATATTTCTCTTATTAGTTTTAGGAAACATGTAAATATCACAGTCCACTTATTTGCACATTTAATCTTTATTTCCTTCAATAAGTAAAAGTAGAAATAAATGTCCACTATTCCAATAAATATGATGACAATATTGCACAATTCTTGTGTATATTTTTGAATTTTCTGTTATACTTAGCATGAAATTTATTTAATAATGTTCTGGAAATATTCAATAAAAGTTCACACCTTTTCCACATATAAACGATGCATGTTGCAGTTATTCCATTCATAATATGATTAAAACTTAAAAAATTAATTGTTAGAAAATAAACAAACATTCTTCTATTCTTTCCTGTTAAGTTTAAATTTAAATGAAATAATTTTACAGTTCTATCACGCATTCCCATTTTCTTAAATAATAACAATTTATCTTGAATAATATAATATAACACTTACATGTACTTTAGCATAACGGTGGGAAAATTCAAACAATCAGCTGTGAACACGAATTGACGTATATTTTAGTGGTTTTAAGTACACATTTTCGTAAACAAATACTATATTTAAATTTTCAACTCGAACTTTGGAAGAGGAAAAATAATTGCACTATTAAACTTTGTAAAATAAAACTTAGTTGTAGTTGTCCTTAGTTAATTATAATTGCCCTCTTAAAAGTAAATATAAATGCCCTCTTAAAAGTAATAAGTATTCCTTTTTATAGATTTTTTTAATAATAATTACATCACATTTTTCTCTTCCAATCGTTTACGATAATTGACATTACCAGAAAAAGATTTCCAGTCTGCTCCTCCCCCTGCAAACTTACTTAATATATGCAAAACTTATGAAAGTAAAAAAAAAATAGAGATAAAAAAATTATTTCGTCTTTTAAATAAATAAATAAAAAAATATTGAACTAATAATTAAATATTTTTTTAAAGCAGTAGAATAAAACTGATGACAATTGTTTTAATAAATAAAATATTTTACATTATTTATCATTAAATAATCCACTAGTCCATAATTCATTGATTTATTTAAAATGTAATTAAGCTAGTTTTTTAATACTGTTATTTATAAAATTAAATATTTGAATGTGATGTGGGATATTTAATGGTTTAATGAAACATATGAATGAAAAATGAAGTTGGATAATGCATGAATATTCAGTAGTAATATGCTATAGGTATTACACTGATATGACTGAAATGACAATGTGAATGATGATGAGTGAAACATATTTTACTGTTCATGCTATAAATTAAAATTTATAAAACAAATGAACTAGAAAATTATTCTAACAAATCTGAATACTGCTTTATGAACAAATAAAACAAGTAAGCATTAATTTAAACTGTACTTTATATGCATATAACAAGCTACCCCCTATTCTATCATTGATTATACCCTAAAATAAGATACTAAACATTTAAGAAATCTTTTTAATTACACCTACACTTTTAATTACAGTTTTAAGTCAAAATAATTTTTTTTTAAAATTTCACGTTATTTCATTTTTTTTTAAAGAGGATAATATCAGATATTACTGATATACTACCACACTACTATAATGACTATTTCTGGTCCCAAACCAGGTCACAATATATATATATATCATAGATGATTGTGAAGTAAAAACAATATTTAGCCAATCTGATATCAAATTTGTCAGTAATTTTTCTTCTTTGCACTCCCTATATTGAAAACCATTGGTTATAAATAAATTCAAGCTTTAAAAAAAGTTGTACTTGTATTATATATATATGAAAAACAAAAAAGCAAGTTAAACTTGCCAATGCTTGTATTTATGATCAACAGATGGTGTTTTACCAAAAACACAGTCAAAGCGTGTTTGTTTACTTAAACATCAGAGTAAGCATTCACTAACTCTTTCATTAGTTCCCCTTCAGATCATGATTTCAAGCTGATTTTGCTATCATCAGTGAAGGACAGGAAATAAGAAACTAGATCTAAACACTAAACTCTTAGCGTTTATGAAACAATTTCTATTCAGCTTGCAAGTGTGAATTTTTTAGACACATAATGTCTTCAAAATCATCATAGCAAGCCAGATAGCTATATGGGTCTGATATCAGTTCAGTACCTCCACATAGTAGAAGCCTCTGCAATATATATCATTGCAAGAAAAAACTTCAAAGGTACATTTATGAAAAACAAAAAAGCAAGTTAAACTTGCCAATGCTTGTATTTATGATCAACAGATGGCGTTTTACCAAAAACACCATCAAAGCGTGTTTGTTTACATAAACGTCAGAGTAAGCAATCACTACCTCTTTCGTTAGTTCCACCTTCAGATCAGATTTCAAGCTGATTTTTGCTATCATCAGTGAAGGACAGGAAACAAGAAACTAGATCTAAACACTAAACTCTGAGCGTTTATGAAACAATTTCTATTCAGCTTGCAAGCATGAATTTTTTAGACACGTTTATGTAAACAAACACACTTTGACAGTGTTTTTGGTAAAACACCATCTGTTGATCATAAATACAAGCATTGGCAAGTTTAACTTGCCTTTTTTTTTCATAAATGTACCTTTGAAGTTTTTTCTTGCAATGATATATATTGCAGAGGCTTCTACTATGTGGAGATACTGAACTGATATCAGACCCATATAGCCATCTGGCTTGCTATGCTGATTTTGAAGACATTATGTGCCTAAAAAATTCATGCTTGCAAGCTGAATATAAATTGTTTCATAAACGTTCAGAGTTTAGTGTTTAGATCTAGTTTCTTATTTCCTGTTCTTCACTGGTGATAGCAAAATTAGCTTGAAATCATGATCTGAAGGTGGAACTAATGAAAGAGGTAGTGAATGCTTACTCTGACGTTTATGTAAACAAACACGCTTTGACGGTGTTTTTGGTAAAACACCATCTGTTGATCATAAATACAAGCATTGGCAAGTTTAACTTGCTTTTTTGTTTTTCATAAATGTACCTTTGAAGTTTTTTCTTGCAATGATATATATTGCAGAGGCTTCTACTATGTGGAGATACTGAACTGATATCAGACCCATATAGCTATCTGGCTTGCTATACTGATTTTGAAGACATTATGTGTCTAAAAAATTCACGCTTGCAAGCTGAATAGAAATTGTTTCATAAACGCTCAGAGTTTAGTGTTTAGATCTAGTTTCTTATTTCCTGTCCTTCACTGATGATAGCAAAATCAGCTTGAAATCATGATCTGAAGGTGGAACTAACGAAAGAGGTAGTGAATGCTTACTCTGACGTTTATGTAAACAAACACGCTTTGATGGTGTTTTTGGTAAAACGCCATCTGTTGATCATATATATATAATAAGAGAGGATAATCTGGAGTTTTAACACATAGATAGTTATGAGGTAATGAATTCTGAGACCAGGAAAGGAAACACAAAATTTTAAAATCCACTTGGTTATATATGTATCTACAATACAATTATTAAATATTACATATAATTTGTTCAAGATACATATTTCATTGTCGTACAAGGTATTATACGATATACAGTAATCATCCCCACTTCATGTGAAAGTGCATGATGATTTGTGTGCAAAGAGACTTGATCTCTGCTTGTTAATTTCTTTTACATTACTACTATTTATTACATACATATATTATTTATCTGTGTTAATTATTTTTTTATTAAAATGTAAATAGTATGTACATTTGGTTTATTATACATATACGTACACACAGATAGACATACATAAATAAAATGAATGTATATATAAATTTTATCTCCTGTTATATAAATTTTATTTCCTGTTCTCTTTTGTCTCTTTTTCTTTTTTTAGAATTAAAATTCCCATAGTCATTTTTTCTGGGTCTAATGATTCAATAGTATGAATGTCAAGTACTATAGAATATATAAAAAGGAATAGCATGGTCATATGGAAAAACATCATCCCCATTGAATACATAAAGTGAATATCACAAGTACTAACGAGTGTGAGAGAATCGGCATAAAATAGCATAAGCACTCATAATATTAATAAGTTACATCACCTGTACTAAACGTGAAAGTCAACAGTCATTCTTTGTAACTGGACCTAAAAAAGAATTAGTATCAAAAGTTAGACTACTTATCAAGCCAATGCAATACTTAGGGCATAATATAAAACAATCAACTGGATGCACGTATTTAAGTATTAAAGCTACAATAATATACAAAAAATGCTGAGATTAAGATATTACACTGATCATCATCAATGCTCATGACCACCTTGTACTTTGATCATACATGCCATCAAAAAAATAATAATTATCATAAACCGAGTGGACTTTAAAGGCAAGCTTTATCTTTGGGCCATCCAGAAAAATATCTGGATGTCTAACACAAACATATACCCTACATTTATATAAATTAACTATTATTACTAGTGGTTAGGCGGGGATGCAACGATTCTAAGGATTGTAATTGTGAACAAGAGAAAATATAAATATGCAATAAATTTAATCTATTTTAGTATTAAATAACTTCACTGGAACAACTTAAAAAATGATAACTTTATTAAATAGAAATAATAACAATAAGCATGAAATTGGAGATCTGTTAAGTATTCGATAATATAAATACATTATTCTGATTTTAATTTAAAAATATTAGCAAATATGATGTAGATTAAAATAAATAACCGTATAAATTTAAGACATATCAATATAAGTTTATAGGGTACACACTTATATAGACGCACAGACATCCCTCTATAATAATACAAAATGTTGCAATGATTTTTTAATTAGTAAAGATTATCCTATCATAATAATATGTAATTGCACAGAATAGACATATGGGTGCACTCTATAATATACAAATATTTCATTTGTTAATAACATATTACAAATCATTAAATAATAAACATATAGTATAGCATTACTATACATATGTGTCTATTACAATATAAAATAAATTATTTTTAGTTACTCTGAAAATAATGTTAACACTCTTAAATTGTAAACAATACTTTGTTTTAAAATAAAGAAACCTTATTCTATCTCTTTGAAGATTTTAGATGCTTTTTTTATATCAGTCTTAATAGTAAATAAACTCTTAAAAAATATTTTTAAAAAAAAGTCCAGCAGGAAAATTATTTTAAAACTCTGGCTTGTTTTCTGCATTTCCATCTATTAATTTCTTGGTCCAAGTCCGATACTTTCATTTTATTTAAAATTTTGTTTTTAATTTGTTGTGTTTAGTCTACATTACTCATATAGCTCAACTGAGTATACATATGTTTTAATAATACATTTACTGGTAATATATAGATACAAATATACACTCGATTTCTTAATATATTTACAATATTTACAGTTTTAAGCAATGATGGTGATACTCCACCTGCAACTCTACAGCGAATTACAGCTACTAGTTCTAATATGAACTGTTGAAGAAGGGACTGTATGTGCCCTTATAGATTTCTCTACCCACTTCCACCTGTACTTGACAGCCTCCCTTGTGAGTAGATATGGTGATTCTTCCAGCTGTTTTTACAGCTTGTCTCAAGTCAGCTTTGGTTCTGGCAACCTCCGGTCCTGAGATGTGGACTTACCTTGCTGAATTAACCATTAGCTTAAATAGCTGTGGTCTGGAGAATGATTACTGCTGTTCAGGTTATCAGGAGTTTCCTTTGACCATATATGAAGAACTAGGAAACTGTTATTCAGGTTTAACAGTCATCCTCTGGAGAATGCATACCATCTTTCAGGTTTGACAGTCATTCTTCCTTCTTACATTCAAAAAGAATGACTATTTTATTGCCAGATCCCCAACATTAATGGAAAGGTTTTGGTTTCAGTGAGCACCATTGACTATTGGCTTGTTCTTGCCATTGGATGTGTGTTATCTTTATCTATATGTATTGGTTAGTGATAATAAATGCTCAATCCAATCACAATAAGAAAAATATCTGGACTAGTCTATTGTTTGAAGGCAAGGTGAGATATGACATTTCCCCCCTGGCTAAAATAAGCTCTGGAAAACATAGTCATGCAGGTATGTTGGAAGATATCTTATTCACTTTGTTACTTTTTCTGGCTTGGTGATGTTCTCAGTAGATCCACTGTTATCATTGTTTCAAGTTCTTGGGATTGGAGATTCATTATAGCTGACTGATGATTTATCACTGGTAGATTGCAACTGTTTCATCTGATGAGGTGTTGCTGATGACTGGTTTTGGAGCTGTAGATTCATGCAGCTGGTTGATGCCACATCATTATTGGCTTACCACATATTTTCATCTGGTGAGGCTTTGCTGATAGTTTGTTGTGTAACTGTAGGTTCATTTAACCTAAGTTGTTTCTTATAATGGTAATGTTGTTGTCCATCAGCAGTTTTAACTATTACTGTTTGAAGTCCTTTAAGTCCAATCACCACTATTGGAACCCATTTGGTGATGTCCTTGAACAAGTAGCATAGGACATGAGTACCTATACCTATCTGCTTTTTTGCACTTATAGTTTTGTGCATTGTTTAGAGTTTAAATCTGGATTTTAATTCTTTCTAGATAAAACCTTTTCAAATTACTTATAGTAGAGAGCTGGTTCACTTTTGTCACTGCAAACCTTATGTGACTAGACCAGTCATGGCCTAATAAATTTCTATAATCACCTGATACTTCAATCAGTGATAAATATATAGTATTATTAGGCATCATAATTTTGACTCTTGTCCGTTCCAAGAGTGTTGTTTGCTTGCTCTGGTAGCCAGTTATTGATTTGCTGCTAGGATGCAGCTGAAATTAATTACTCTTAGTCTGATATTTGGCACTGTGGACACTGCATACCCTGTGACTGGCATATCATTAATAATAACTCTGTGATGGAAAACAAAGTCATTATTTCTCAAATTTTTTATGCAGATGATCTGTTTGTTTTTTTTATTTTAAATTGCCTTTTTTGTTTTTTTGGAATGGATTCATCCATTCTGTCATAAGCTACTTGGTGTTTCATTTTCAAACAAGCAGTTCTTGTGTGGTCAACATGCTTCCAACATGTACACATAGTACAACAGTGCATTTTGTATGTGTGTATTGGTTCATTACATCTGCAACAATGCTTTTTACTCATGGTTGTTGATGTATTTGAGATGTCAGATGGGTACTTGACCAACAAAGCATTCTGTTCAATACTTTGAATATTATAATTTTTTTCCATGGCTTTACTTGACTAGCTGTTGATTCAGCCAGTGTTTCTTGAGACAAAGCTGATTCAAAGTTTATGTCAGGATCCATTAGTAGCTTGTCTTTAAGATTATGATCATTTATTCTGCAGATAAAGTGATCTCAAAGAACTTCATTAAGGAAGTCTTTAAAAGGTTTTAGTGTTACTGAATGAATTCTAACAGAAAATCTCTAGCTTTTTTCCTTCTTCTTGAACACAAAGATTGAAATTATATCTTTTCATTATCATTAGAAGTTAAGGAATAAAAAAGTTGGTTGGTAGAGATAATGCCTTGTCAAAATGTAGGTCAACCATTATCTCTGACATTGTTTGTGATTTAAGAATCTTATAAGTCTGGGGTTCAATTATTGACATAAGTGTGGCTAATTTCAACTCCAGCTTTTTGATCTAATTAGCCTATAAATTAAAGATTATTTGATCTTTATAGCTTGGCCAATTGTCTGAGTAGGCCAGATTGAATATGTCATTTGAGCCAATATTAATCATTCTCTTATTTTCTCTTCTTTATATAGTGAGAAAGAAAAAATGTCTTTTAATTTATGTGAATCACCACTTGGAATGATCTTTTAATGTTGTGTAACTATCAATTTCTGATGACAAAATATATCAACCCACTGGAGGGAGTTTCTGTCTTTATTACTAGAGTAACCACTTTTTATTGATTTTACAAAATTTTATTGAAATACCAATAATGTTTGCCATCAATTTTTCTGAATGATGGTAAATTCTAATGACACACAGTGGCAAGATTTTGTTGTTTGAATCTTTTTTTTTTAGCTGTGAGGGAAAAGAAATTTATTTTGTTAAACTGTGCTAAATCTGTTGTGTTTAGTTTTGATTACTCATATAAACACAAATGATTATACATACATTTTAATAATATATTTATGAGTAATATGTAGATACAGACATACAATCCATTTCTAATATATATTTACAGATTTAAGTAATGATGGTGATGCTCTGCATGCTATTATATAGCAGGATACAGCTGTTAGTTCTAATATGAACTGGCAAAGAAGGGAGAGGATGTGCAGTTATAGATTTCTCTACCCACTTCCAGCTGTATTTGATAGCCTGCCTCATAACAAGGTATAGCAACTATTCTGATTGTATTTACAGCTTGCCTCAAGTTGGTTTTGGTTCTAACAGCTTCTGGTCCTGAAATATGGACTTGTCTCACTGGGTTAATCACAAGCTTTAATAGCTATTGTCTGGAGAATAATCACTGCTATTTATGATAGCAGGTATTTCCTTTGACTGTATATAGAGAATTAAACTCCTGTTATTCAAGTTTAACAGTCGTTCTCTAGAGAATGCACATTGTTTTTCAAGTTTGATGGTCATTTTCCCTCTTACCTTCAAAAAAGCTGACTATGTATTATCAAATCCCCAACCTTAATGGACATCTTTAGATTCAGTGAGCATCATTGCCTATCGGCCTGTTCTTGACATTGGCTGTTCATTATCTTTATTTATATGCATTGGTTAGTGGCAATGAGTGCACAATCTGATGATGATAAGAAAGAAATCTGGACTAGTCTGTTATATGAAGGCAAGGTAAGATATAACACAACTTTTGTAGTCTAGCTTTCAAAATAAAATAAAAAAACCTTTCTGAAATCCCTTTTTACTATTGAATTGCTTTAAAAGTTGTTTGTGTACAGTTTTTTTTTTCTCTCATGTATCATAGCATCAGCCGGGAAGCGAACCTGCTAACCCGGGACAACTGCTTGTAAAGCAGCTGTCGCTGACCTCTCGACCACCAATGCTTGTGTACAGTTTATTGTATGAAATTTCCCCCTCTTTTAAAAAAAATCAGCACAAGTAAATGTAGAATTTTTTTTTCCTTTATTCTTTAGGAATATATTTCACAATATATATACATACAGTATATATATATATATAAACATTACAAGCATAAAGCTAAACTAGTCAATACAAAATCAAAACTACCCCAAATCTAAAATTACACCAGACCAGCATAAAAATAATATTAAAACACAACCTAAAGTTCATCTAACAATCAAGTTAAAAACTACAAAAAAACCACACATTATATAATATTAAAACTACCCACACCATTCACTTCCCACCACCCTTAAATAAATAGTTAATTTTCAAATAATAAATTTTCAAAAATAAGATTTTATTCTTCTTTATTTATTCCAAACAACTACAAAACAATTTCTTTCATACATACAAACAACTAAGATATTTTTTCTATTTAACTTTATCTTTCTTTAAACCAAACTACTCACCTATTAACCTTCTACAAATAAACAATAACAAATTCTTTCTACAAAAACTTTTTTATTATTTAATAAAATTTAATTAATAATTTATTAAATAATACAAAGATTTTATAAAAATATTTTATATTTTATTTTTTTATTTTAAAATTTATACAGATATTTGTTTAAATAAAAATAAAGGTTCATAAAGAGAGTTAAAAATAGATATTTATTCTTTTTATCCATAAAATACAGCACACTATTGATTTTGATGAAGCTAGGTTGCTTCTTTGAGAGAAATGAAATCAAAAGAGAATTAAGAGCTTTATTATTGAAAATTTATTATTCTGAAGCAATTACTATTTAGAGTTCTTTAATATTAAGGGTGGATGGGGGAGTTGTGGGGTTTTTAATAGATAAGGGTTTTTTTTGCTTTATTGAGGGCGTTGGGGAAGGTTTAATTGGCGTTTTAGTTGGGTGTTGGTTGCGGCTTTCCTCTTCGTTTTATTCATATTGTATAATGTAGCACATATAGCATTGGCTAGTCTGGGATAAGCACACATCAGGTATTTAATTTCTATAACTTTCTGGATTGCAATAAGCAGTCAATCTTTCACATATTGGGCTACAAATTCATAGAGAAGTCATCCCTACTTCTCTGGAAGTTCAAACTCGATCTGTATGTTCTTCAGAGCTGAATTTCCACACACACACACTACTTACTACAACTTTCTCTGTATCTAATAACTTACAAATAATATTTAATTTGAGCTCACTATTCATAGTCTACATTGGAATTTGAAAACAGGATAACCAATATTTTTTTTAAATCTTGATTAAAAGAGATAATTTAATTACATTGCCCTGTTTTTCAATTCACATTAATTAAACCCATTTTTATCAAACAAAATATTCTTAATTTTTCAAACAAACACGGACTATAGAATTAATTACAATCAAAACACATTGTTAAAAACAAACTGTTTTCCAAAATATTTTACATTTTTCAAAACTAATTATAATGCTTTCATTGAAAAATATAAGTTTCTTACTTAATACTGTAAAAGTAGATAAAATTTTATAATGAAAACAAGCCTGTTTTAGTTTTTTTCTTTTTTTTATCAAAATCCTAATTAAATACAAAATTAAATAGACTTTCTTTTATATTTTAAATAATATATATATTTCTTTTTTTTTTCATATGTCATAGCATTGACTGGGAGGCGAACCCACAACCGTTTGCAACCAACTACTTGCTTGCAAGGCGGCTGCGATGACCTCTCGGCTAACAACGCTTGACCATATACATTACTTTTAAATGTTAAAATTATTATTTAATCATTAATCTGTTATGTTTGTATTCATTTCTATTTTTCCTTTCAAACTTTATATACATATGCGCACACACACTACTATGTTGTTATGTGCCGTGAAACATTACCATCTCATTATATAAATATATAAATCATATATATATATGTATGTGTCTGTAATAATATATACTGTATAACAAATATTTACAAATTCACTATTTTTACTATAAATAAAAATTTTAAAAATAATAAAAATTACTTATATAATTTACATTTTCATCTATTTCCCCCCAAATATATAAAATTAAATTTTGATATATTCTAAGAAAACAATCAATTCCCAAATCTTTTCACTCTTGTGTTATTAAATAAAAGATTATTAATAACTGTAAAATTTTAGTGCAACTCAAACATAGAAAAATAAAATTTCTCCTGAGGGTTTAACTTTTTCAATTCAAAATAATATTTTTAAAAAATCTTTAATAAAAAGTTATAAATATGATAAAATAACTTTATAACGTCTTAATCATGTGTGTAATAAAAACAAACCCTCTAGAGATTATTTAGAAAAGAGGCAAGAGAAATTGTAATAATCTGTTGATTGAATAGCACTCTACATGCGTGGGTGAATACGTATGTGTGAAAGCAGTTGACAATAAAAATAATAAAAATTCCCACTAAGGAAACAGAAAAAATTTAAATTACACAATAGTTTGAATTAAAGTTTGATTAATTAGAAGTCAAAGGCATTTAAATAAATTCAAACTGAACAAACCTAAAAATACAATACTGAATTAGTGCTATGACAACTGATATTGCATTATCTTTTTAATCTAGACAAAATTTTAATAAGATGCAGTGAGTTATACTTTAACTATCTTTTTTGTTTAGTTAAATCTAAATAAATTATATATTAATATACTAAAATAATAATAAACCCTGTACAATAGATGCATTAGCATATGGATATTTTAAAATGATAATAATAAAATAATCTTCAGTATAACACCTAGAAATTAATAGATGCATTCTATATGTAATATTAATTCTCTCTTCAAATTTTATATATAATTATTTTGCATTTGTACATACATATGCATAGCAAAGTAATTTCATTTTTATTTTTATATCATAAAGCTATGATAAACAAAGGCAAAACTCTCCATACAGTAGTGCCACCCTGTGCCAAACAGAGTAATCAATGGATGCCAGAAGGCTTGTGCATAAAATCCCTATCTAGTGCCTACTCACCCAATATCCCCAGACTAGTTTCTGGCTTGTGCAGTGCTCTCAGATCCAAGGCTCCTCACTGATGATGGCCATAAGCCAGAAACTAGTCTGGGGATATTGGGTGAGTAGGCACTAGATAGGGATTTTATGTGCAAGCCATTGATTACTCTGTTTGGCACAGGGTGGTAATACTGTATGGAGAGTTTTGCCTTTGTTTACAACAATTATGTGCTAGTATAGAGATGGTGATCATGTGATAAAGCTATGATTATGGTGTTCATCATGGAAAGTGACTCAGCTATGTATTCTATGTAAAGAGCGTGAATAATAATATGATCTAATGCTCAGAAGGCTATTAATAATTAAATATTATAGTAATGAGCTGAACACTTCCACTGAATTCAAATAACCAAAATGCATTTTATGTATATATTTTCTGGAAATCAATTCATAAATGTTTAGCTTTTGAGTTCACCATTCTATCAACTATCTAAAATATTAATCATTAATCGTTTTAATTGTTTTTCTGTTAACTATGTGTTATTTGCATTATTAAAATGACATTAGAATTCATACTGCAAGAAAGTGTAAGAAAAAAAGTAATGTTAAGTTATGTAACAACACTTACTATCAGTATGAAGGCACAGCAAGTACATTTTTGTTTTTTTCTATCAGCATAGCAACACTTATTTGACCAACTCAAAAATAAATTTTAATAGCTAATTATTTCTACATTATTAGCTAATATCAAAACATATTAAGACTTTAATCTTTCAAAATCTTAAACTTTAGGTACCAAAACAAATTTGACAATAAATGACAGTGCATTGATTGATATAACGAGCACTTGGAAGTTTATTTATCCTGTTTTTTCATAATTGTTAATGTTGTATTGATTACCATTTCTATATAAATAATGATTATAAGCAGGAAGAAAGTATGTATCAAATCAAATTAATTCATAGTGCTCCTGAATTACATTCTATAATACATAGGAAATCAATTTGGTGGAAAAGCGTATAAACAACCTCTCTCTCTTTCTCTTTCTATATATTGAGATTCTTGGCCAATCTCAAAATTTAATTTGTATGTCAGTTGGCCAAGCTAATTTTAATTTTAATTCAAGTTGTATTCTTCATTTTTTTTTTTAAATAAAAATTGTTAAAGTATCTGGAAGTTTCTAATTTTGTGATGTTATTAGAAATAAAAACAAAACTAGTTCATAGCATTCCTTTAGAGATGACGAATAACAAGTAAAGAAAATATTGTAAATATAATAATAATTAATAAAGACAATAATGATTCATTAGATAGTATTTGAACTCAGATTTCCAAGCTTCCTTTAGTCATTCACTCTATCTCATACAACTGATACACATAACCACATACATATGGAAAAGTTATATGATCTCCAATATACATATTTCATGCTGAACCAGCACTCATCAGTTGGTCTGGATCATCATTCCCCAGATATATATATAAAATCAGTACTCCATTTATATTAAGATAGCAAATCTTCAAATTTTAATGGATAGACTTGTCTTCTCCACTCTCCAACTCTTCAGCCATTAATATTGTTGAAATTTCTGATGATGGCATGTTCAATCCTTTGTTTGCCTTTTTTTTTGTTATACCCATGTTGACTTAACTCATTCTGACCACTCATATGTAGGGCCTTAAGTCCATTTAATCACACAGAAGAGGGATGGACAGAATACAGGCTAAATATGTGATATTTAAATATAAGTACATTTAGTTTAAATATATACACTATACTTGTAATTAAATGTTACATATTCAACCTGTATTTTGCTCATGCATCTTCTGTGTATATAAATTGGCTTAAGGTCCTACCTATGAGAGGTCAGAATAATTTACAGTAACATAGTTATGACAACAACAAAAACTGACAAACAAGAGATTTGAACATGACATCATCAGATTTTCAAAGATATGGATGGCTGAAGAATTGGAGAGTGGACAGGATTAAAGCCTGACCCAAAAAGTTTGATGATTTGCTATCTTAATATAAATTGAGCACTGATTATATATGCATAGGAGATGATGACCCAGACCAACTGATGAATGCTGGTTTAGCATAAAATACATATATCAGAGCTCTTTTTTTCCACATTGTGGTTGTGTAACAATTGTATGAGATGAAATGGATGCCAAATGAAGCTTGACAGTCTGAGTTTAAATATCCTGCAATTACATCTAGCTTAAGTATATATACTATACAGTACTTGTGTTTAAATATTATATAATAATGATTGATGTAATTTGAAATTTGAAATTCAAAAAAGAATTTTGAATACCTATTTGAATATTAGAACATTACTATAATTTTGTATGGTGATGATTATTGGGATTTAAAACTTGAATAATATTTTTGAAGATAAATTTTATTATAATCATGAGGGCATTATGATTAAGTGAAGAAATATATTTGATTATCATCTTGAAATTGTGTCTTAATTTATAATTGCCTTTTTTGTGTACTTTTAAATGGTATTTGCTATTGTCATCATCCCATATTTCTATTATCCAATATAATTATTAATATTAACATAAAGAAAAATGAATAGAAAAAGGCAAGGTGAAAGAAAGAGGATAAATATGAGAAGATAAACCTTTTGAAGGGTTGCCGTAGAAAGATATGTGAAATTGGTACTTTAGTATAGGTTAAAAATTATAATCAATAGATCAATCATTTATAAAGTAATCATGATAAGGAGAGTGTTGGATTATAATAGTAAAATTTATAATGATTTCTTCATTATAATAATATAGATGTGATCTATGCAATATAAATAACAGAATATTTATTAAGTAAAATGCAATCTTAATAGATGAAACACTAATTTTGTATTATAAAAATGGTCCTGTTTTTTTTTTTTTTATAAAAAAAAAAAACTTTTTTTAAATATAACTTTTACAAAAATCACTACAAAAACTAAAATTTATGCCATTTTGGATATGTTGTTGAAAACTACAGGAAGTTGTTTACAAGATGATGGAACATCTTTATGTATAGTGCACATTGACTTATTTCTCCACAAAAATGATCAAGCATGAAATTGATGACATATTGATGAAAGATTGCGTGCAGCAGAATCATTAAAGCAGATTTGACTAAGAAAATATTTTTAGATTTAAAATCTTTAAAAAGAAATGTATATAAACATTTTACATGAATGAGTTTTTTTTTCTGAGAAAATAGTGACTTACATTTTCTCCAATTATAAATCCATATATTTTGCTTTTTAGGCACCTCAAAAGCAATTGTTTATTGTATATTTTGGATTTTTAATAAAATATTTCTTTTCTTTATAAGTGAAGTTAAATACACAAAATTATGTTCCCATCAATACTGTGTTTAACTTAATTGTTATTTTTTTTATATTTGTTTAATACTACACGTGTTAAAGGTTATAAATAAGTTTATGAATATAGCTCATACAGTACTTCATTTATAATGTCAATTGTCTTTTCTATCTGTATGTGTATTTATATAGATAAAAAATAGCTTCTTAGCAGATAATTTTTATCCGAATAGCTTCTTCATTCTATAACTGACAATATTTTTTTGTTTTGTTTTTTGTGCAGGTATATGTAAAAAAAAAAAAAGATATTGGGTTTCATTAGCATGTATAGCTTCTGAGCATACATGTGTGTTTGATTGATGACTAGTTCCATTGATGGTTAGACACTGGTAAGTGATCACCAGTGTCTTCTTGATCTTCTTGAGATAGCTACATGTTCAAATTCAGAAAAGGAGTGATAATAATCTATGGATTTTTAGCAATATACAGTGAATTTGATGTTTATCATGAAAGCACTACAAAACAGCATCTTCTGGTGGATACAAGCTTTGAAATCATAAAATCCTGTCAGAAAAATAATTATTCTTAATAATGACTCAGTTTTTATAGCCATCTGTAAGAAAGGACTTACATATTGGTGTCTTTGGTTCTTTAATAACCATAGCCACCACTATCCTATTAGGCAGGATTGGTTTTAAGCCAATAAACGTCACATGACCACTACCTTTTATGCTTGTGTATACTGTTGTTAAAACAGGCAAAACTTACTATATATATTGCCACACACAGCAATCTAGAATAATCAGTGGATTACTCCTCACTGACGAAGGCCATAAGCCAGAAACTAGTCTAAGGATATTGGATGAGCAGGCACTAGATGGGTATTTTATGCACAAGCCTTCTGGCATTGATTGATTACTTTAGCTTGCTGTGTGTGGCAATATATATAGTGAGTTTTGCCTGTTTAACAACAGTTATACACAAGCATAAGAAGTGGTGTTCATGTGATGCTTATTGGCATTTAGGATTCAATTTAATATTTCAGTTTCCATCTATTGAGATCAACTTGTAATATGTTCCACAAAACTTTATTTTATCTACTTAATTATTTTACTAATATCATTGATATCTGTTTAATCTCTCACCCATGTATTTCACTTTTGATTACATTTTATTAATTTTAATATACATTTCTTGCTGCTGTATGGTTTAAAGATTTATATTGCTCTTCCATTAAGGATTCAAACACAGATTTATATGCAATTACTGAACAAATTCTATGCACACAGTCATAATTTCAATATTAAGTGATTCTTATCAAAAACTCTCGTGTAAATTTAATTCAATAATTAATTTTATCCATTAATTTTTAATTCATATTAATAATCTAACCAAGTTGATTATACTTGCAATTGTTTTTAATTCATTGCTATTAATTTTCTCTTTTATTTTTGAAAGCCATTGATTATTGCTTTAGTTTTATGTTTTTGTTTTCATTTGATGACTTTTGAAACAACTTCTCATATAATACTTGTAAAAAATAATCACGTTATCTGCAAAATCAAAGTTAATGAAATAATTTTATAAATACAAATTCACTTATGCATGCATTTATTAATGGTTTTATTAAAATGCAGTAATTCATTTTAAAATATTTCTAGAATGAAAGATATATGTGAAATAACATTACTTTTATTAACAAAGCTGAAATTTATTTTTCAGATCATATATATGTTCAAGCCTAAAACGGTCTTATGCCATTGTAGGGCAAAGGCCTTTCTAAATTAGTGTACAATAATAAATGAAAATAACATTCATGAGATTATTCAACTGCCATTATGGCAAAAGATTTCTCTTTCTCATCTCTCACCTCACTCTCTATCTATTCTCTCCCTCTTTTTCTCCATTTTTCTTTTCCTTCTTTCTTTTCTTCCTATATCTCTTTTCCTCTCTTCATCTTTTTTCTCTTGCTTTTCTCATGCTCTCTCTTCTTTTTCCCGCCTCTCTTTCCTCTCTTGCCCAAGGCTAGTCTTTTGATGATTAAATTCTATGACTAAATATGCAATGTTAAAAAATAAAATCGGGGGGGGGGGTTGATCTTTCAATCATAATTTTTATTTTTACATTTAAGTAATTTAGATGCTTTTAGACTTTTAAATGATTTATATATATTTAAAATTTTCTGAATGTATAAATAATAATTAAGAAAATGAAGAGGGGACATTCATTTTTCTTATATCAAAATGATAAATAATCTATAGGCTTCAGCACAAACCTTGGTTATTTTTAAATTTATTTTTAGGAAATGAACCTAAATTAAACTTTTTATTTGAACTAAAAAAAAAAGTGTCAGTGGGTAGAAAAAATCGATCAAAAAAATATTGAAAAACTTTAAATGCGGCTTTATTTTCTATTATTATCTTATCAAATAATAAAAATTGATTTTGCAAATATTGCTTTAGTAAACATCTATAAAATAAACTGAGTTATAATCATCAAAATTTATCTAACTGGAATGAAGTCATAATAAAAAATGAAAAGTAGACTAAAAGTATGTGAATATCTTATTTATAATAAAATATTATTATCCTATATATATATATTAGAATATTTTCGTGGATAAAACATTATTGTTTACAGTTATTTGATGTGGCAACTACATGAGTATAATTTAAAACTATCTTCATTAAACCTACAAAATGACTGAAAAAATATTGGTTTGTTATATTTTTTATCTATGTTTTGTGAGGCCTGAGTGAAACTTTTTTCACCAATTACAGAGAAAATAAAATTAAATGTAAATGCAGCTGATCGCCAAACATCTTCAGAGCTTTCTCTAATCGGAAAAATGCACGGAGACTTTAGTTATATTTTAATTTATTTTTTCTTTAAAAATATTTTATTTTATTACTAATATGTATTTTGATGAAAAAATTTCAGTCATGCTTATAAAGTGCGACAAGGAAATAGATTGGACTGTTTTTTCCTTCAGACATTTACTCTTAGTGGAAAAGCTTGTTTACTTGTAAAAAATATCTAGAAAGTTGAGATTCTTCCACTCTTCACAAATGTAAATAAAGTATTTATGTCTAACTTATAACTCCTATATAATTTAAAGTATTGGGCTAAAAGTGATTCATTTTTAACTTGATTCCAGCCTGCATAATCAGTTTGCAGCTGACTGTTACCTATGAGACATTCCTAGATAAATATATGGAAATGTTTATTGTATTTTCAATAGTTCAATCTATAAAATCCATCAAAATCTATTAGATGTATATTTATTTTAATAACCCCATTAAATAAATAATGGCTATAGAATATATAGTGCCAGAATATATACTAATATTTATGAAAAAATAATGAGTGATGAATTAGAGTTAATGTGAGAGAGCGTGTTAAGTGTAGGTGTTATTCAAAAGATTATTAATATGATTGTAGAAATTACAACTTCTAATTATCTTCATGGTATGCATATTAGATTATTTATGTATAAATATCTCATTATCTCAGTATTACATATTTAATAGTTATTATTTATTTATGGATTATTAAAATTATTGGAACTTACACATTAATTAATTAATTAATTTAAAACTTTGAATTAATTTGATTGAGACTTTGTAGTGATAACCACTAATATAATGTTTCAACCCTTTAAGTATTCATAATTAATTTACTATTTACATAACCATACAGTGGCTAGATAAAAATGAATCATTTTTGTCTGACTAGCATTGCTATGATAGATGGTGTTATTTACAAGTTTATTAAACTAATACTCTAGAAAATATGGCTTGTATATTATTCTTATAAATATGCACATTGGGAAAACATTATTTATAAATATTATATACATATAAAATTTGTTTATATTTTAATAGGTTTTTGTTTAATTATTGTATAAATTTTTATGTGTTAAATTAATACTTATGTACATTCATGTATAAAATAGAATATAAAGATATCAGTCATTTTTAAAAAATTGAAAAATAAACAAAAAAATATCAAAATCACCTGATAAAAGTTTCTCATGGTTATTTGCTCTCATTTTAAATGAGTTTAGTTATAGTTGAATGGCATAATCAATAGTAGTACAAATTGTACCTAGTTATCTTTCGCTTAAGAATTTCTAGTTTTGTAATCTTATATCTTATGTTCTAAATTGAATGAAATGGTGAAAATATAAAATACTTCAGTATCTGAATACTTCATCAGATAACCATCTGACTAGCAATAAAATATTCTCTTAATATTTAAAATTTGTCTCATGTGAATATTCATCTTCATAAATATCTAATATCTTTATATATGAATTTGTACCAAGAAATGAAAAATAAAATAATGCAGCAAGTATAAATGATACTTCTATGTTACCCACTACATCATTAAGGGCACTTGTAATAAGTATGGATTAATAAATTTCTTATTTAAAATAATGCATGTGTTAAATAAATGATAAATAAATTGAATAAGCAAGTTTAATGTGACTTTTGAAATGTACTTTCAGATATCATAATGTTTAATAAAACTTTTATTAAATTAGATTTTCTGAATAAATAGATGTGATGATGGCTATGAAAACATAAACTTATTTAATGAATAATAAAATATTTATTAATGAAACAGTAAGATTCGTATTCGAATCTCAAGTTTCACCTTTTTCTGTCGTCTCTCACTGACCGGTCTATCCCACCCAAATTTAAACTTTTGGTATCGAGTTGTGTGTGTAACAATATTAAAAATGTATAAATATATGTAGAATTCAACATAAACATGCACACATTTCGATCTCAAATTAAAGGCAATAAATACGGATAAAGTAATATAATTTAGATTTCTTTAGCTAAATAAATCTTGTGTAATATTAATCATTTATTTTGAATTTATAAAGTTCGTATTTATTGCTTAGTTTAAATTTCGTTAAATAATAATTCTAACAAAATCTGATGCAATAATTAATTAAAGTTAAAATAATTTTATTCCCTTTTGTCTTTGAAAATTTAAAAGCATCGGTCAGTGATAGATAATAAATTAATTATAGGAAAATTCCAAAAAAATGTAATTAACAAATGTAAAAAAAAAAAACAACAAAACAAACAATAGCACAGCAGATTTCTTTCTAATTAAAACCAGCAAAAGCATTGATTATCCTGAGGGCAAGATAAAGAAAACCTAAAAATATCTCAACAGAAAAAATTAAAAGATCAAGATAAAAAAAGGAGGCCATCTTGGACTTGCTGGAGACTTGGACTTGAATTTTAGCTTTGCTCTCGAGTGGAGAGTCTAAAATATCTTAAAATAAATTGATATTGCCAAGGTATGACCGAGTAAGTACCAAGATTATTCTCCATCGGGAGATGGCCCACCATATGCTGAACTTCACCTTGCCCATCGTAAAAACACCATAATGATCTGCTGCCTGAAATAAACAAGAAAGCCGCTGCTGTTAAAATCAATAAAAAAAAACCAAAGACAAGAAAGAAAACTGCTAATCACGAACAATCTACTATTAAACAAATGGACGAAAACATCTTATAAAACAGGTACCTGTGTGTGTATTCCAAATTATAGAGTACTCTAGTAAAATAAGCTATAGCTCATCTCCTACTATTTGTCTAACTTCTAAAGGTTAAAATTGTAATTTTGTAAAACTAAAATTTGAGAATTAATGTAATCTGTAAATTTCTCACATAATCTAGCTTACCTCCCTCTATCCTTCTTAGGTGTGTATTTCTCAAATCTCCACTTTATTTATAATTATCATTGAACTATTACCTTCTCATAATTGTCTTAGTTTTAAAGCTAAATCCATAATCGCTTGAACAGTAAATGCATGTCAAATTGTCATTAATATTTGCTTTATAAATAACTTAAATTTCATATAAATCGACACGCATTCAAAGAATGAGTTATTGTAATGCAGGGTCTATTACTCGTAATAGCTGGCATGCTCGCTGTAATAAGTCCCCTTTTAGATATTGTTTTTATTATTAAATTTTAATGAATAATTACGGAAATTTTATTTATTTGAGAGTCACCAATTTTCTTTCAGTCAACGTTGATAATGGGGGGCCGAGTTTGAAATCTAGTTAAATATTACCATAATCTTTTAGATCTTATACATGTGTTACGTTTTGAAGCCACGATGGCTCATTCCACGCCATGAATACTCCGGATTCTATAGGGTTGAATTAACCCCAGTCGTCCTACACAAGTGGACATGATAATGTTCCCGTAGGGCTTGACGACCGTCATGCAGCTAGCTGGCAAATTGCGACACGGACCGCTTGTCCCTGGTTATGCTCATGTGACACCTTACCTCTTCGGGTCGAGGCAGAGACCAACCCGAAGCCCTTATAAACTTATTCACGGCATTGCAGTTTCAGTGCTGCTATTTTATATCGCCCTTCTAAAGCGTACCACATGTCCCTTTATTTAGTTTATCATTCTCTATATCACTCCGCCTTGGCATTATCTTCGTCATCCACTCTCCAATAAATGTTCGCCCTTAGTCGTAAAATAAATATTTTTATTAAATAAATGTATGTCTGCCACCACGGATGACTCTTGCAGTGCAAAGTATAAATCCCCTACAGTACGCATTAGAAATACTCACTCGGGAACCTTAGGTAGCTAGATTACGCCTTCATATAAATGAATGCTCTTTATAAATAAATGTATTTTTATATATAGTAAAATTGCCAATTAACTATTGAAACTCTGAATATAAAATATGATTAATAACATTAATAATGTTTTTTTTTATTAAATACGTAAATAAATAATTTTAACTGTAAGTCTGTAGTTAAGTTTTCATTTATTCGATGCCCATTGTATATATTTCCTCGATTATATATGTGAATTAATATTCGTTTGATTGTTGGCCAACTCGGAAACAATACCATGAATCTCGTGCATCTCCCTGACCACCGTGCCTAAAGAAGTGTTTACTTATGTCGCATCAGAGGCATTGTTCCGTAGATTGTAGTGTGGAACCGATAAACTATGTTCGAACTCGGTACCATGGGTGGCTTCGCTACTCGATGGTGCTGCTGTTCTGTGTGGTGGTTGAATTCTGCACTATGTTAACGAGATACACGTGTTTTGACTGTTACATAGTTAAATTTTTTTTAGCGTTTGGCGCCAATAACGTGAGGCTTCGAGTATAAAACCCATAGATACCTTGAGCAAAAGCGTTCGTTGCCGAGTTGGCTAATTGTTTTATATATATAAGAGTTTGCTTTGGATAAAAATAAAAATAATAAAAATAAATCGAGTGAAGTAATGTGGGTCGAGTGAGTGAAGGGACAGCAGGCGTAATAACAAATTTAGGGAAAGCAGGGATGTGTGTGTAATTTAAGAAGGAACGAAATACTCGGATCTAATGAAATATCTTTTATATAATAATAATAATAATAATCAGTAGCTAAATGAGACAGCAGAAGCTTATTATGTTTAACAATAAAATTTAGTTAAAGTAAAAATATATATATATCATAGACAGCAGTGGCTTATACGCGTTACTAATAGTTCGTTATGATATATATGTTAAGTATATTAAAGGCAGCAATGTAGAGTAGGAGAGGGCAATGAAAGAGTATTATAGGGCCAAGATACCGGTGGGGAATAGTTAAATGCTACTAGTGTAAAATAAATAAATAAATAGTAAGAAAATGGATAAGAAAATGGAAACAGAAAATACTGATACAGAACAGCTAGATTTATCTGAGGCTTTGGAGTCGACACCTGAGCGAAGGGAAGCTCCGCAACAATGCAGAGCATCAATGGACTATAATTTCAGGTTCATGGAGGAGGTGCTCAGACGGAGTATGCAGGAGGTGAAGAAAATGTATGAGGAGGAAATGAGAAAAAGAAGCGATGAAGAATCAAAAAGGAGACAGGAAGAAGAAAAAAGAAGAGTCAGGGAATGTCAGGAATTTAAAGACATTATAGTGAGAGAGTTAGAAGTAATAAGGGAACAGTTGGGAATATCCAAAGTTAGTAAAAAGGTAGAAGAGGTTAAAGACAGGCAGAGTGAAATGAAGGTAGAGAGATCTGATGAACCTATGATAGAAGAGCAAACAGGTAGTGTCGTGAAGGTAAAAAAATATGATGAGCAGAGAGACCTCATTCCAACCGATGAAGGCCCACAAGAACCGGAAAAGGAAGTCAGCATTAAAGAAGAGGTGAAGATGGACGTTGGACACCAAAGCTATTTAGCCAAGATGATCCACATCAAGATCTTTAGAGGGGAGATCGGAGAAAACCCGCAAGCCCACTTAGAGAGCTTGCAAAAGTTTTTCCAATTTCATAAAACAGGGCCAGACGAGCAGATAGCAATAGCTAGCTACCACCTACAGGGATCTGCCAAGGACTGGTGGAATATGGTGAGATGGAAGCCTAAAACAATCGGAAATTACAAAGATGTGTTAATGAAGCGTTACTGGAGCAACGAGCATCAAAGCGGTATCTACAATACGCTCTGCCAGGAAAAATATGGGATGAAACCCCAAGAGACACACACACAGTTTTTCCTCCGCCAAGCGAATCGGTTTAAATCCCTTACAATGTTCGCCTTTACGGATTCACACATCATAGGGACCATCCAGCGTGGCATGCCGCTGGCCATCCAGCAGTTGATGGCAGGCAGTCATATAAAGGACATAGAAGAAATGAGTGAATTTCTCACTACATTAGATTTTAGCCATTGGGCCAAAGAACCGCCGGATAGAAGACAAAAATTAGAAAACCCAAGGCCGCAGTTGTCAACGATGAGAGATATATATTATTCACCTGACCCGGGGTTATAACAATATTGGAGCATTTCGGACGGCCATTCCGTGTATAAAATTTAGTAAAACAAACTTGATAAATATTGGTTGAATGGAAATTATATTGGTCAAATAGGGCTTTATATAGAAATTTTGTTATGTATATTTAATTATTATTATTCTTTAAAATTTTTTTATATATATTATGTTAATTAATATTAGTCTAAGAATTTTTTTTTATATCTAAAATCGGTTTAACTAATAGTATTATAATGATTGCTAACCAGACACGGCCAAATTAGGTCATTTTAAAATATAAAGTTTAGATTCTAGATCCGGGTATATAAATTGCTCGTTACTTCATGTAATCTCTGCTTTCTATATTTATGTGTATCTGTAAAAAATAATAATAATAATAATAATAATAATAATAATAATTCTTTCGTATTTAAATTATGTAATGTAAATTTTTTTTCCCTTTCTTGCCTCCTGTGTTCTTCCTTAATTGTTCACGGGAAGTATGGGGAAATGAAACAGTAAGATTCGTATTCGAATCTCAAGTTTCACCTTTTTCTGTCGTCTCTCACTGACCGGTCTATCCCACCCAAATTTAAACTTTTGGTATCGAGTTGTGTGTGTAACAATATTAAAAATGTATAAATATATGTAGAATTCAACATAAACACGCACACATTTCGATCTCAAATTAAAGGCAATAAATACGGATAAAGTAATATAATTTAGATTTCTTTAGCTAAATAAATCTTGTGTAATATTAATCATTTATTTTGAATTTATAAAGTTCGTATTTATTGCTTAGTTTAAATTTCGTTAAATAATAATTCTAACAAAATCTGATGCAATAATTAATTAAAGTTAAAATAATTTTATTCCCTTTTGTCTTTGAAAATTTAAAAGCATCGGTCAGTGATAGATAATAAATTAATTATAGGAAAATTCCAAAAAAATGTAATTAACGAATGTAAAAAAACAAAAAAAAACAAACAAACAATAGCACAGCAGATTTCTTTCTAATTAAAACCAGCAAAAGCATTGATTATCCTGAGGGCAAGATAAAGAAAACCTAAAAATATCTCAACAGAAAAAATTAAAAGATCAAGATAAAAAAAGGAGGCCATCTTGGACTTGCTGGAGACTTGGACTTGAATTTTAGCTTTGCTCTCGAGTGGAGAGTCTAAAATATCTTAAAATAAATTGATATTGCCAAGGTGTGACCGAGTAAGCACCGAGATTATTCTTCATCGGGAGATGGCCCACTATATGCCGAACTTCACCTTGCTTATCGTAAAAACACCATAATGATCTGCTGCCTGAAATAAACAAGAAAGCCGCTGCTGTTAAAATCAATAAAAAAAAACCAAAGACAAGAAAGAAAACTGCTAATCACGAACAATCTACTATTAAACAAATGGACGAAAATATCTTATAAAACAGGTACCTGTGTGTGTATTCCAAATTATAGAGTACTCTAGTAAAATAAGCTATAGCTCATCTCCTACTATTTGTCTAACTTCTAAAGGTTAAAATTGTAATTTTGTAAAACTAAAATTTGAGAATTAATGTAATCTGTAAATTTCTCGCATAATCTAGCTTACCTCCCTCTATCCTTCTTAGGTGTGTATTTCTCAAATCTCCACTTTATTTATAATTATCATTGAACTATTACCTTCTCATAATTGTCTTAGTTTTAAAGCTAAATCCATAATCGCTTGAACAGTGAATGCGTGTCGAATTGTCATTAATATTTGCTTTATAAATAACTTAAATTTCATATAAATCGACACGCATTCAAAGAATCAGTTATTGTAATGCAGGGTCTACTACTTCGTAATAGCTGGCATGCTCGCTGTAATAAGTCCCCTTTTAGATATTGTTTTTATTATTAAATTTTAATGAATAATTACGGAAATTTCATTTATTTGAGAGTCACCAATTTTCTTTCAGTCAATGTTGATAATGGGGGGCCGAGTTTGAAATCTAGTTAAATATTACCATAATCTTTTAGATCTTATACATGTGTTACATTTTGAAGCCACGATGGCTCATTCCACACCGTGAATACTCCGGATTCTATAGGGTTGAATTAACCCCAGTCGTCCTACACAAGTGGACATGATAATGTTCCCGTAGGGCTTGACGACCGTCATGCAGCTAGCTGGAAAATTGCTACACGGACCGCTTGTCCCTGGTTATGCTCATGTGACACCTTACCTCTTCGGGTCGAGGCAGAGACCAACCCGAAGCCCTTATAAACTTATTCACGGCATTGCAGTTTCAGTGCTGCCATTTTATATTGCCCTTCTAAAGCGTACCATGTGTCCTTTTATTTAGTTTATCATTCTCTATATCACTCCGCCTCAGCATTATCTTCATCATCCACTCTCCAATAAATGTTCGCCCTTAGTCATAAAATAAATATTTTTATTAAATAAATGTATGTCCGCCACCACAGATGACTCTTGCAGTGCAAAGTATAAATCCCCTACAGTACGCATTAGAAATACTCACTCTGGAACCTTAGGTAGCTAGATTACGCCTTCATATAAATGAATGCTCTTTATAAATAAATGTATTTTTATATATAGTAAAATTGCCAATTAGCTATTGAAACTCTGAATATAAAATATGATTAATAACATTAATAATGTTTTTTTTTATTAAATACGTAAATAAATAATTTTAACTGTACGTCTGTAGTTAAGTTTTCATTTATTCGATGCCCATTGTATATATTTCCTCGATTATATATGTGAATTAATATTCATTTGATTGTTGGCCAACTCGGAAACAATACCATGAATCTCGTGCATCTCCCTGACCACCGTGCCTAAAGAAGTGTTTACTTATGTCGCATCAGAGGCGTTGTTTCGTAGATTGTAGTGTGGAACCAATAAACTATGTTCGAACTCGGTACCATGGGTGCCCTTCACTACTCGATGGTGCTTCTGTTCTGTGTGGTGGTCGAATTCTGCACTATGTTAATGAGATACACGTGTTTTGACTGTTACATTGACAATATAACAATATCTTAATACAATAAAAAAAATTACAAGAGGCAGTAGCTCTAATATTACAAATTATAGTTGATATAAACATTTATCTTATTTAATTTAAAATAAAATATATCCCCTTCTAAATAAATTCCTATAAAATTATAATTATGGCATTTACATTATTTAAGAAGTTCTCACACATATGTATGCCTATAAACATGTCACTAAAGATATTAAAATTACTATACCAGTGACATCTAAAAATCAGTGTGAAAACATAATTCTAATAGCATTGCAAAGATTTTTAGATATTATGCAAAAATAATTACATAAGTTTAAATTTATTAATGTGATATAAAGTATAAAATAAAGGCTCAATAAACTAATATCTTTAAAATTAAATTGTAGTAGAGCTAACAAAAAAATTGCATAAATGGACATGCTCCTAAATGTTCTGTCATATTAAAATATACATTACTAATACAAGGATAAAGGCAAAATAAATGGTGATAAATACTTAAATGGTTCCCTGGTCACTTGGCCTGGCAGTGCCAAAGCAAATAAGCCACATTCTCTCTCTCATAGAATGACTTAACAAATACAGCAGTAATGGCAACCATTCACTTAAATGCTAAAATTGATACCAGTCACTGGAAGCATATCAATTAATAAATGAACATGGCATAAATTTATTAATAATAAATGAAAAGATAAGTTGCACTCATACTCATATGCACCATAAGATATATAATTGGTCTAAAAATATACGCAAATCAACACACTATAACTGCAAAGAAATTATAAATATTAAGAATTTTAAAAGCTATCTTAACTCACCCATTGACTTTCAAACATTCTATTCATTCACATATCAACTATAGAAAAGCTGTTTTTACTCTGTGCACAGTAATAAATTTTTGTTATATCTGGATATAAATTTCAAGAACTCTTAATAATTTATAATTTAAAAACCTCTTACTTGGATATTTATTCTTACCAAATCCCTTGGGGATATGTATATTATTATAAATATATCTTATAATATACTGCATATAAAATAATAATTAGAAATACATAAATAATATAATTATAATAATCCAATAATAATAAACATATATCAATTTCAGAAAACAATCAATATACATTACGCTTATTTTACTCCATTTAATTAAGTTGAGAGTTGAAAGTTTTTTCATTATTTAAAATGGAAATAAACCTCTTTAATTGATGAGTCCTTTTATTGTTCTATTCAGAAAAATATAACAAAGTTTTTATTAATGTAAAAGAAACAATTGAATGAGCAAACATTTAAAAGCAGTAGTTTTTTGAAAAACATTGTTTTCAATTTTAATTTTTTTAATTAAGAGGAGCAGAGAGCAGGTACACTAAGATTAATAATAAACAATGACAAACAGTTCCAAAATAAAATTGAGATAATATTTTGGCAATATTAAGCCATGAAGCAAATTCAAATTATTATTTTTTGTAAAACAATAAAATATACATTTAATAAATGAATTATTATAATGCTAAGATATGATATTATTTGTATTAGAAGTAATGCAGATATATAATGTCTTTTCAAAAATATTAAGAAAATCAATTTGGATAAAATCTTCCTTTATCAAAATTAAATAAAGAAATTTAAAATGACTCCATTTTATTTTATTTTTTAAACTAGTGATAGTTTTAAAAGAACTAATTATCATATTTATTTGTCTAATTAAAGGTATAATAATTTTCAACAATAGTTCTTGGTATAAGAATAATATTTCAGTCATTAAATTGTCTACATATAAATTATTTTTCTTCTAAAGCAAGACATTTAGTAAAGTATAAATGACAATATCATTTAATATTAAAAATTAGCTTATGTAACTAATTAAAACTTTAATAAAGTATTAATAAAATAGTGTTTTTCTGAAGGTTTGTGATGATGGTGTTCTAGCTGTATTTTTATATTGGACTATTTCCATCATCTAATATGTGTGTCGAATGTCTTTAGAAAAGTTTAATTTTTAGTTAAATATTCCAAATGCATTCAACTGTTAGTAATATCACAGCAAACAGGTTAGTATATGCACCAACTGTTAGTAATATCACAGCAAACAAATGTTAATAATATCACAGCAAACAGGTTAGTATATGCACTAACTGTTAGTAATATCACAGCAAACAGGTTAGTATATGCACAACGTTTCGAGAGGTATTTTTCTCCCCTCTTCTTCAGGTGTTGCTGGCCTGACCAGTGACAGTACTAGCATGGGATTCGAACCTGGGTCCTTAGATTCTTGATTATTGAAATTTAAGGTAACGCTCTAACCAACTGAGCCATCCTGCCAAAGGCAACAGTATGTAGTAATTTCATATACTTATCTATGAGGTTCCTCCTGATTTCTCCACTTTTTCCTCAGAGCAAAGTTGATTAGTGATTTCCATACATTATGTATAGTCACACTAGGTTGGCTTATGGGATTTTTTGCCATTGTCATGTGAGCAGCTTCTTTAAATTTTCTTCTTTGTACCTTTTCTTCTTTATCCAATATTTTTGTATTTTCCCAATTGAACGTATGTTCATTGGTCCATACATGGTCTGCTACCTTAGACACATCTGTTTTCTCTCTTCTAATCATCAGTTTATGTTCTTGCAAGCGCTTTTGAATGGGACGGCTGGTCTCACCAATATATGTTCTTCCACATTCACATGGTATTTCATAGATGCAGTTTTTTCTTTTTGCAGCATTTCAAGTTTAGGCTTTGTAGATGTTAGAATTCCTCGTAGTGTGGTATGGCTCTGAAAAGCTGTTCTGATGTTATACTGATTGCAGATTTTCCTTAATTTGTCTGCTATTTTTGGAATGTATGGATACACTACAGTACCAATAATTGTCTTTTCTCTTGATGGTTCTTTTTGTTGTCTGTTTAATGTTTTCTTAATAACAGCTGATGGATAACCATTTTTCTTAAGAGTTTGTTCTATATAGATCTTTTCTTTTTCCAAATCACCAGTTTCTGAACAAACTTCTTTTGCTCTGTTCCACAGTGATAGTATAACTCCATGTTTTGTGTTTCTGGTGTGATTAGATGTATAGGCTAGGTATTTTCCTGTATGTGTAGGTTTTCGGTAAACTGTAGTTTTGATTTTGCCATGAGGGAGTCTTGTCACAAGAACATCTAAGAATGCCAATTTTTGTTCTTGTTCTGGTTCTATTGTAAATTTAATTGAAGGGGATATGTTGTTGATGTGTGTCCAGAAAGTTTGTAGCAATGCTTCACCATGTGGCCATACAACAAATGTATCATCCACATAGCGAAGCCAAACTTTAGGTGGATAAGGAGTAGTTTTTATGGCTGTGGTTTCAAGTTCTTCCATATAAATATTGCTAATCAGGGGAGACAATGGTGAGCCCATAGCCATTCCTTGATTTTGTTGGAAGAACTCTGTGTTATATTGAAAGTAGGTTGTTTTTATACAGAAAGTTAATAGTTCCATTATGCTATCAATAGGAAGAGCTGTTCTGGTTTGTAAACTATTATCATCATTTAACCTTTTTCTTACAATAGACAATGCTTCTTCACATGGTACATTTGTGAATAAACTTTCCACATCAAAGCTTACCAGTAAGTCAGTTCTTTCAATTTTCATGTTCTTGATTAATTCTACAAAGTGTCTAGAATCCCTAACGAATGATTGGGTCTTGCATGCCAAAGGACTTAGAACTTTGAGAAGAAATCTTGCCAAATTCTGGCAAGGTGAATCTCTAGAACTAACAATAGGTCGTAATGGAACATGATCCTTATGGATTTTAGGTAGACCATAAAGATGAGGAATTTTGCTGAAATATGATGTTATTTTTCTCTTTTCTGAATCAGTGAAGTACTTGCGATGCTTTCTGAGTAATGCTTGTAACTTTGTTTCCGTACTTGGTATCGGATCTTTTGCCACTTTTCTATATTGGCCAGCTGTGAGGAGTTCTTGTATTTTGTTGTCATAATCAGTTGTATCCATTACAACTGTTGCATTGCCTTTGTCAGCAGGGAGAATAATTATAGATTTATCTGCTTTGAGAGATTTAATTGCTTTCCTCTCCCCATAGGATATGTTTGACTGCAATTTTTGTTGCTTGTCAAGTGTTCTTTTTATTCTCCAGCGCAATTCTGCTGCTTCTTCTAAAGGCAATTTTTGAGTGACTTCCTCAGTGGCTGCCATTATATCTAATAAGGGGATATTAGATGGTGTTACAGCAAAGTTTAATCCTCTTTCAAGAACAGAAATTTCAGTATCTGTTAGATGTTTAGAACTTAGATTTTTAACAGATGAAGCTGTTACATTGCTTGGTACATTATGATTTTTGATATGCCCATGTAGGTTAGCAAGTTTTTTCTTTTGACATTCTTTTATTTTTCCATGTAATATAGAATATGATTTTCTTACTGCTTGAAAAACTCTCATGTAGTCATCGTCAGTAAGTTTATTTTTTAGAAGACATTCTACAGTATTAATTGAATGCATTGTTTGATACTTAGAAAACCTTTGAGCATTTATTCTTTCTCTTAACAGAGCTTCACTTGCTCTTTGAGTAATTTTCTCAGCTCTCTGAGAGTGAATTGGAGGTTTTAGTTGCAAACCTTTAGGAATTATCCCTTCCGATTTACATTTACATAGGAAAGTTAAATGATTTTCTACTTTGGCCAGCTTTAGACATAGTTTTTCATAATGTCTAAAGTTTAATATAGTATCGGGTCCATACCGAATACTTAGTGTTTTTCTGAAGGTTTGTGATGATGGTGTTCTAGCTGTATTTTTATATTGGACTATTTCCATCATCTAATATGTGTGTTGAATGTCTTTAGAAAAGTTTAATTTTTTAGTTAAATATTCCAAATGCATTCAACTGTTAGTAATATCACAGCAAACAGGTTAGTATATGCACCAACTGTTAGTAATATCACAGCAAACAAATGTTAATAATATCACAGCAAACAGGTTAGTATATGCACTAACTGTTAGTAATATCACAGCAAACAGGTTAGTATATGCACAACGTTTCGAGAGGTATTTTTCTCCCCTCTTCTTCAGGTGTTGCTGGCCTGACCAGTGACAGTACTAGCATGGGATTCGAACCTGGGTCCTTAGATTCTTGATTATTGAAATTTAAGGTAACGCTCTAACCAACTGAGCCATCCTGCCAAAGGCAACAGTATGTAGTAATTTCATATACTTATCTATGAGGTTCCTCCTGATTTCTCCACTTTTTCCTCAGAGCAAAGTTGATTAGTGATTTCCATACATTATGTATAGTCACACTAGGTTGGCTTATGGGATTTTTTGCCATTGTCATGTGAGCAGCTTCTTTAAATTTTCTTCTTTGTACCTTTTCTTCTTTATCCAATATTTTTGTATTTTCCCAATTGAACGTATGTTCATTGGTCCATACATGGTCTGCTACCTTAGACACATCTGTTTTCTCTCTTCTAATCATCAGTTTATGTTCTTGCAAGCGCTTTTGAATGGGACGGCTGGTCTCACCAATATATGTTCTTCCACATTCACATGGTATTTCATAGATGCAGTTTTTTCTTTTTAGTATTTCAAGTTTAGGCTTTGTAGATGTTAGAATTCCTCGTAGTGTGGTATGGCTCTGAAAAGCTGTTCTGATGTTATACTGATTGCAGATTTTCCTTAATTTGTCTCTATTTTTGGAATGTATGGATACACTACAGTACCAATAATTGTCTTTTCTCTTGATGGTTCTTTTTGTTGTCTGTTTAATGTTTTCTTAATAACAGCTGATGGATAACCATTTTTCTTAAGAGTTTGTTCTATATAGATCTTTTCTTTTTCCAAATCACCAGTTTCTGAACAAACTTCTTTTGCTCTGTTCCACAGTGATAGTATAACTCCATGTTTTGTGTTTCTGGTGTGATTAGATGTATAGGCTAGGTATTTTCCTGTATGTGTAGGTTTTCGGTAAACTGTAGTTTTGATTTTGCCATGAGGGAGTCTTGTTACAAGAACATCTAAGAATGCCAATTTTTGTTCTTGTTCTGGTTCTATTGTAAATTTAATTGAAGGGGATATGTTGTTGATGATACATCTAATCCAGAAAGTTTGTAGCAATGCTTCACCATGTGGCCATACAACAAATGTATCATCCACATAGCAAGCCAAACTTTAGGTGATAAGGAGTAGTTTTTATCTGTGTTTCAAGTTCTTCCATATAAATATTGCTAATCAGGGAGACAATGGTGAGCCCATAGCCATTCCTTGATTTTGTTGGAAGAACTCTGTGTTATATTGAAAGTAGGTTGTTTTTATACAGAAAGTTAATAGTTCCATTATGCTATCAATAGGAAGAGCTGTTCTGGTTGTAAACTATTATCATCATTTAACCTTTTTCTTACAAAACATGCTCTTCACATGGTACATTTGGAATAAACTTTCCACATCAAAGCTTACAGAAGTCGTCTTTCAATTTTCAGTTCTTGATAATCTACAAAGGTCTAGAACCCTAACGAATGATCGGTCTTGTGCCAAAGGACTTAGAACTTTGAGAAAAACTGCCAAATGGCAAGTGAACTAGAATAAATAGGAGGAAGATTGGTTGGAGATAAGAGGGTAAAGAGGATTTGGAAGGGAGGCAAATATCTAGTCTACCCCGATTTTTTTAAGGTGCGACACCTTCCTATTAAAACACCACAACATGCCTTTGTCAGCAGCGGAGAATGTTAGATTATCTGAACCTTGAAGAACAAAAATGCTTTCCTCCATAGGATAGGAAGCAATTTTTGTCGCTTATAAATCTATAATTATCTCCCTGCTACAACAACCTTGTAATGGATACACTATTATGCAACAAAAGAACCCCACAGCTGCCAATATGAAAGAAAAAGATACAGAAACAGTACAAGCATTACTCAGAAAGCATCGCAAGTACTTCACTGATTCAGAAAAGAGAAAATAACATCAATTTCAGCAAAATTCCTCATCTTTATGGTCTACCTAAAATCCATAGGATCATGGTCCATTACGACCTATTGTTAGTTCTAGAGATTCACCTTGCCAGAATTTGGCAAGATTTCTTCCAAAGTTCAAGTCCTTTGGCATGCAAGACCCAATCATTCGTTAGGATTCAGACACTTTGTAGAATTAATCAAGAACATGAAATTGAAAGAACTACTACTGGTAAGCTTTGAGTGGAAAGTTTATCACAAATGTACCATGTGAAGAAGCATTGTCTATTGTAAGAAAAGGTTAAATGATGAAAAGTTTACAAACCAGAACGCTCTTCCTATTGATAGCATAATGGAACTATTAACTTCTGATAAAAACAACCTACTTCAATATAACACGAGTTCTTCCAACAAAATCAAGGAAGCAGGCCACCATCCCCCGATTAGCAAATTTATATGGAAGAACTGAAACCCACCATAAAACTACTCCTTATCCACCTAAAGTTTGCTCCTATGTGGATGTACATTTGTTGTATGCCACATGGTGAAGCTTGCTCAAACTTTCTGGAACACATCAACAACATACCCCTTCAATTAAATTACAATAGAACCAGAACAAGAACAAAATTGGCACTAGAGTCTTGAACAAGACCCTCATGGCAAAACAAAACACAGTTTACCGAAAACCCACATACGGAAAATACCAGCCTAACACTAATCACACCGAAACACAAACAGGAGTTATACTACACTGTGGACAGAGCAAAGAGTTTGTTCAGAAACTGGTGATGAAAAAGAAAAATAATAGAACAAACTTAAGAAAATGGACCATCAGCTGTTATTAAGAAAACATTAGACAGACAACAAAAAGAACCATCAAGAGAAAAGACAATTAGTACTGAGTGACCATACACCAAAATAGCACAAATAGGAAAACGCAACAGTAACTCAGAACGCTTCAGAGCCAACCACCTACGAGAATTCTAACATCTCAAAGCCAAACTGAAATGCTGCAAGAAAACTGACTATGAAATACCTGGAAGGGAGACATATATTGGTGAGACCCGTCCCATTCAAAAGCCTGCAAGAACAAAACTGATGATTAGAAGAGAGAAAGAGGCTAAGGTAGCGACCATGTGGACCAATGAACATACGTTCAATTGGGAAAATACAAAATTGATAAAAGAAAAGTACAAAAAAAGCCCACAACAATGGCAAAACCCATAAGCCAACCTGGGACATACAGAGGAAACACTAACACTTGCCGGAAAGGAGAAACGGAGGAACTATAGATAAGATATGATTACTACAATGCCTTTGGCAGGATGGCTCAGTTGGTTAGAGCGTTACCTTAAATTCAATAATCAAGAACAAGGACCCAGGTCGAACCCAGCTAGTACTGTCATGGTCAGGCCAGCAACACCTGAAGAAGAGGGAGAAAAAACCCTCGAAATGTGCATATACTAACCTGTTGCTGTGAATTACTAACAGTTAGTGCAAACTAACCTGTTTGCGATATTATTAACATTTGTTTGCTGTGAAACAACGTGGTGAACTATGTTTGTGAACTAACGTTGAATGCATTGGAAATAACTAAAAAAAACTCAAAGACATTCAACACCAAGATGATGGAAAAGCCAAATAAAATACAGATAATAAAATAGTTTTATGGGCAAAAGTTCAGAATTAACTAAACATCTATACATATGATAAATAAATATACATATAACTTTCCAACTTAGTGGTCTCCAGTAGATTTCATATTCAGAACACTGGAATTTCCTTTATAACAATACAGCATTTTGTATTTTCCAATAAGATATTTATTACAGGCAGATGAATATGTATTGGAAGAGTAGTCTTACTTAAATAACTTTAGGAGACTTATAATCAGACATTATTTAATGAATAAAATAATATTAAGCTTTAAAAATTATTAAATAAATTGAACAGAAAAGAGTAACTATTAATCAAGAAGTAAATAATAATTTAATTTTTTCAATTCTCCTTTTTAAATGTGGATGTGCTTACCAAGAAAAACTGCAAAGTTTGTCACATTTTATTATTCAGGAAAACAAGGATAAATACTGGAGTGGGGTCTTTTAAAATTGATTAACAATTTTAATCTTTTATTAACTAGATCATATGTTTATAGAGTTTACCATGACCTATTATTAAGATGTCTAAGTATAAATTTAAATCTCATGATGTGTAGGCAGTAAAAATAATT
Organism: Epiperipatus broadwayi; assembly: GCA_028023455.1. NCBI lineage: Eukaryota > Metazoa > Onychophora > Udeonychophora > Euonychophora > Peripatidae > Epiperipatus > Epiperipatus broadwayi. The sequence continues at coordinate 153,018 of JAQFVV010000397.1, read as the reverse complement.
AATTTTATTTAATTACCAAATAAAATCATTTAATTAATTTAAAGCAATATCTTACTTTAAAATAAATACCTTTTAATTAAAAGTTCTAAAAAGATTATCATTAAATTATTTAATGTTAAGATGCCATTAATAAAATATATTATTTTTAAAGATAATTAACACTTTTAAATAATCCCTTTTAAACTTCCCTCTTTTAACACACACACATATATACTAGAGATGATTAAGAAAACTATAAAATTTACTGCAAATTAATAATCAATATTTTACAGAACAGCAAAACAAAATTTACTTGTTAAAAGTCATTTAAGATAAAACTTACTTCAAATTAGCTTTCTGTAAGCTTACATATTAAATTCCAATTTTAAATAGATATTCCATGAATTAACTACTGCTTTAGTAACTATTATTTTAAATGCATTTAACACAGATTAATAAATAATATTTTAACAAATAGCAAAACAAAACCTCTATTTAATTCAATTAACTCAAAACATAGTATACTTTAAACTAACTTTTATCTAAGTTTAACTTATCAATACTGATTTTAACAACTATTAAATCAATTAATTGATATTCTTTTAATAATTATCATTCAAATATATTAAACAAAGATATTTTATTAATACTTTAAAGTGTATAGTTAAACTTTTACATAGCTTAGAAATAGTAAAGTTTATTTATTATAGGATTATATTTATTTCAATAAAATAAAATTTAAAGTACTATCTATTATAATTAACCCCTTATAGGCTAAATATAAGATCATAATATATATATATAAACATTACAAGCATAAAGCTAAACTAGTCAATATAAAATCAAAACTACCCCAAATCTAAAATTAAACCAGACCAGCATAAAAATAATATTAAAACACAACCTAAGGTTTCACTGCTACAAGTAGACTTCTCAAGTGTAAAGAACTACAAAAAAACTACACAATATATATATACTATTAAAAACTACCCACAAATCCATTCACTTCCCATCCACCCTTACTATTAAAAGAACTCTTAAATAAGTTAATTGCTTCAGAATAATAAATTTTCAATAATAAAGACTCTTTAATTCTTCTTTTGATTTCGTTTCTCTCGAAGAAGACAACCTTAGCTTTATCAAAATTAATAGTGTGGCCTGTATCTTTTTCATGGACATACAAAGCAGAACTAAGATATCTATTATTAACTCTACTTTTATGAACCTTTATTCTTTCATTTAAACTCAAACTACTCTGACCTATGTAAACCTTCTTACAAAATAAACAAGGAATAAAATATACTAAACCAGGAATAGTCTTTCTATTAAAAACTTCTTTTATATTATTTAATAAATTATTCAATGTAACACCCTTTTTCCAAGCAATTTTCTTATTTCCAAACAATTTACTATTTCTACACACAATTTTATAAGAAGACAATTTAAATGGCAAAGAAATAAAATCATATTTTTCTTTAACCTTTACATCCTTACAAATATTACTATTAAATAAAATACTTTTAACAAATTTATCAGAGTATCCAACACTCAAATAATTTTTATAAAATTGATATTTCTGAAACAAAGCTACCCCACTAGAATTATTTAATTTAATATTCCTATGACAATAATTCCTTAAAGCAGCTACTTTATGAGATACAGACTGATAGCTATCAGGTTTAATTATAGATCTTAATTCTTTACTTTTAACTAAATGACTGCACAATAAAAAAATTAGTTTCTATATTTCTAATCACTTAAAGATCTAAAAATTTTAACTTACCAAAATCTAACCCCCCTCCTTCTAACACAAATTTTATAGAAGGATCAAAACAATTAAATTCATTTACAAATTCCTTCAATTTATCATTCTCAACTACAAATAAACAATCATCAACATATCTGACAAATAATTTTACATATAAACAATTCTTTTTAATAATAATTTCCTCGTCCATAAAACTAATATAAACTGAACATACTAAAGGAGAAATAATATAACCTATTACCCACCCTTCCTTAATCTTATAAAAATTACCTTTATAAGTAAAATACATAGAATCTTCCAATAACAAAAGCAAATCTTTAATTACCTTAATTTTATTTTTTGATAAAGAACTTTTCTTAATCAATACATACAAAAGAACATCAATACTGCTTACCCTATTAACAGACTGATACATATTTTCAATATCTAAACTTCCAAATACCAAATTACTTTCCATTTTAAAATTATTAATCTTATCAAAAGCCTCAAAAGAAGAAGAAACTGTGTACTGACCAAAATCAACAAATTGTTTTAAAAAATTATTTAAGAATCTAGAAATACCCTCTACAACACTACCTGTAAAATCAAAAATAAATCTTAAAGGAAAACTATCTTTATGAGTTTTAATATTCACAAACATCTTAGCTGATGTAAAATCATTAGGATAGCATTTTAAATAATCTACTCTATTAAAAAATTTTAAATTACCCATTTTCTTCATAATATCTATCAATTTTCTTTTAATCAAATTACCTGGATTTTTATCTAACAACATATATTTACCATTATTTAATTCTCTATCCATTTTCTCTTTGAATTCATCTCCTTTCATAATAGCAAACCTACCAGCATTGTCTTCATGAGCAATGATTACATCATTAGCAATTAACCTATTTTTAAGATGTTTAATCTCAGCAGGATTAATAACAAATTTTTCTTTCCTTTTTAAACTTTTATTCAAAATCGATTGGATAATTTTCTGCTCATCACTTAAATTACTAGATTCAATAGACGAAATTGTATCAAAAACTATATTTTTTGAATGAAATGGAACAAAATTAGGGCCTTTACCAAGAATATCTAATTCTCTATCATTTAATTTCAAATCCGAAAGATTAACAACTCTATCCTCAGAAACCTTATTCTCATACCCTTTATCACTACAATAAACTTTATTAACTTTCCCAAACAACCACTTTAATTTTCTTTCATATTTTTTACAATAGAAATTTGACCTATTCTGTCTAAATTGTCTCATAAAAAAATTCAAAATTGAATAATTAAAATCTTGCCTCCTTTCTAAATAATATCTATTCCTTTTATATAGATAAATAAATTTATAAAATCTTACAAAAGTATCTTTTAAAAAACTATTCAATACAAAGCTGGTAGGTTTGTTATTATAAAAGGAGATGAATTCAAAGAGAAAATGGATAGAGAATTAAGTAATGGTAAATATATGTTGTTAGATAAAAATCCAGGTAATTTGATTAAAAGAAAATTGATAGATATTATGAAGAAAATGGTTAATTTAAAAATTTTTAATAGAGTAGATTATTTAAAATGCTATCCTAATGATTTTACATCAGCTAAGATGTTTGTGAATATTAAAACTCATAAAGATGGTTTTCCTTTAAGATTTATTTTTGATTTTACTGGTAGTGTTGTAGAGGGTATTTCTAGATTCTTGAATAATTTTTTAAAACAATTTGTTGATTTTGGTCAATACACAGTTTCTTCTTCTTTTGAGGCTTTTGATAAGATTAATAATTTTAAAATGGAAAGTAATTGGGTATTTGGAAGTTTAGATATTGAAAATATGTATCAGTCTGTTAATAGGGTAAGCAGTATTGATGTTCTTTTGTCTGTATTGATTAAGAAAAGTTTTTTATCAAAAAATAAAATTAAGGAAATTAAAGATTTGCTTTTGTTATTGGAAGATTCTATGTATTTTGCTTATAAAGGTAATTTTTATAAGATTAAGGAAGGGTGGATAATAGGTTATATTATTTCTCCTTTAGTATGTTCAGTTTATATTAGTTTTATGGAAGAGGAAATTATTATTAAAAAGAATTGTTTATATGTAAAATTATTTGTCAGATATGTTGATGATTGTTTATTTGTAGTTGAGAATGATAAATTGAAGGAATTTGTAAATGAATTTAATTGTTTTGTTCCTTCTATAAAGTTGTGTTAGAAGGAGGGGGGTTAGATTTTGGTAAGTTAAAATTTTTAGATCTTTTGGTGATTAGAAATATAGAAACTAATTGTTTATTGTGCAGTCATTTAGTTAAAAGTAAAGAATTAAGATCTATAATTAAACCTGATAGCTATCAGTCTGTATCTCATAAAGTAGCTGCTTTAAGGAATTATTGTCATAGGAATATTAAATTAAATAATTCTAGTGGGGTAGCTTTGTTTCAGAAATATCAATTTTATAAAGATTATTTGAGTGTTGGATACTCTGATAAATTTGTTAAAAGTATTTTATTTAATAGTAATATTTGTAAGAATGTAAAGGTTAAAGAAAAATATGATTTTATTTCTTTGCCATTTAAATTGTCTTCTTATAAAATTGTGTGTAGAAATAGTAAATTGTTTGAAAATAAGAAAATTGCTTGGAAAAGGGGTGTTACATTGAATAATTTATTAAATAATACAAAAGAAGTTTTTGATAGAAAGACTATTCCTGGTGTAGTATATTTTATTCCTTGTTTATTTTGTAAGAATGTTTACATAGGTCAGAGTAGTTTGAGTTTAAATGAAAGAATAAAGGTTCATAAAAGTAGAGTTAAAAATAGATATCTTAGTTCTGCTTTGTATGTCCATGAAAAAGATACAGGCCACACTATTGATTTTGATGAAGCTAAGGTTGTCTTCTTTGAGAGAAATGAAATCAAAAGAAGAATTAAAGAGTCTTTATTATTGAAAATTTATTATTCTGAAGCAATTAACTTATTTAAGAGTTCTTTTAATATTAAGGGTGGATGGGAAGTGAATGGATTTGTGGGTAGTTTTTAATAGTATATATATATATTGTGTAGTTTTTTTGTAGTTCTTTGCACTTGAGAAGTCTGCTTGTAGCAGTGAAACTTTAGGTTGTGTTTTAATATTATTTTTATGCTGGTCTGGTTTAATTTTAGATTTGGGGTAGTTTTGATGATATATATATATATTGTAATGGATGTTTAAGACACCATTACAAAAATTATAGTTTTATAGGGGTGAAGAAAATAAAATAAATTTTTATATAAGGTTTCGTTTGTAAAACTTGGTTAAAAGTTTTTTTTTTAATGCTTGTACAAATATATATGCATGTGCGTGGGAATTATATTTTAATACCACAGTTATATTTGGTTTTTAATTTTAATTTTGAAAAAAAAAAAAGAAAACTAAGATTTTTTTTTTTTTTTTAAATTTATGTAAAAGTAAAGTGTACAAATAGATTGCTTTTCAGATTTGGGGATTTAGATTGATAAGGCTAATTAAAAAGAAAGAAAACAAAAAGAAAAGAATTTTTCATTAGTTAATTCCTAGATTTGTAAAGGGCAATTTATTTCGTTAATTAGATAACTATTGTTATCTAGATCGAGAATTTTCAAATTTTAATTAAAAAAAAAAAGTTTGGTAATTGGTTTAAGAGATATGATTCAGATAAAACAGGCTGAATCAGGCCATTGGATTATCTTGGACTAGCTTTCAATACTGGCATCAGCTAGAATACTTCCACCAGCGCAAAGAGACAGACACCAACTCTGACAGGAGAATTGCACACACTCTGAGACACTTCCACCAACTCTGAGAGATACTTGCGCAAACTATTCCTGCATATTCTGAAAGCTGATCCGGTAATTATTTTACCTAGAATGAACATTAAACCTACAGCAAGAATATTTTCTTTACCATGATGTGCTAAGCTTCTTGCCAGGACAGGTTCGGACAACCGGCTCCAAAGAAACCACTAACCAACTCGCCCAAGCCTACCGTCAGTGAATCCAGAGCAACAGACTAACCTAAGAAGTCTAGTGCACTAGCATTTAAATAAATTATTAAGATACCTTACATTTTTGCAATTTAAATAATGTTGTCTTAGATTTGTTCCCTTTTGTTTTTAAATATAAATGTTTTTCAAGTCGTATCTTATGTAATTCGATTTCTGTGTGCTTGATATTTTTTTTTTTACGAGTGCTAGTTTCAAACCTATTACTGTCCATCCTATTTAAGTCTTAGTAAGTAAGATAGTAGTTTATTTATAATCTCACATTCTTTTTTTATAGAAAGCAGCAGTCTGGATATTACAGACTATTTTAATAGACTTCTGGCTTGTGACCCATTTTATTATTAGATCTCCTTATGTCATGAAACTTTATTTATAATAGTTCTTAGTTTTATTTCTTCAAGCTTCCAAATTCGTTTATTAGGGGCATGTACGATCATTTTAACCCTCTCAATAGGTAGATTGTGAGCTCCTAGCCTGTCTCACTCAGAGGGAGGTCAATCGATTGAAAATAATAACTTTCAACACTCTTTTTATTATTATTAATGTTTTGGAAGCTACCTTCGCATTTCTTCTGTTTTAACCCTTTCAACGATTATTATTTAATTGGCTGAATGAGTTAAAAATCAAAACTTGTAATTGGCCAACTCACAACTTTAACAAAATCTGTTGTTAAAATAGATCACTTTTAATAATATAAATACATTAGTTTCGTTTGTAAAAAGTATATTACTGAATTGTCAGATTATGAAACAAATGAAAGTCTTTTCAAAAATAAAATTTGATTTATAATTAAAAAAATATTCAATTGCGGTGAAATAAAAGTAACCGCTATTCAACCAACCAAAAAAGACTGCTGACGCAATCTTTTTTTTTCCACTTTAACGTTACGATCAATATGTAGCAATAAATAAATAATTCTTGGTAATATCTTAACTATTTTTCTAAAATAATTTGATTTTTAGTATTATTTTATCAATAATAATTTGTAATTCAATTCAAATATTGTTTAAAATTCGTTTATAATTTTCGTAATAAAAATCAAAACGAACGTAACTTTTTACTTTTTGGCAGCCATTTCCCTTTCTGACAGAAGTGGGACAGCCAATAAGATTCAAGAAAAGTTGGTGAGGAGGTGGTGCTTTGGTTTTGTTTGACATATATGGTCATTTTTATTGATTTTTTACTTGTAAAATAAATCTGAAGAGGGCACCATCTTACAGAACTTTTGATTTTCTATCGAATGACATATTATATGTATACGTGGGATAAAAAGTAGCCGATTTACAGTGATGTCAAATCTTCTCATTTTTAGACGAGTCATGCATTATAAGAGTTAACATAAATCTCTTTTCCTAACTATGGGTTATAAGCAGGAAGCTAACCTCCCTTGTCTGACGTGAGATCACTGTATACTTACTAATACTTCTGCTACTGCCAGTATTTTGCACTCTTTCACACACAGAAAATCGCTCTCAAAGCCATATAAATATTTTAGTTTAATTTTGCGAATGTACATATAGTACATATTTTAAGTGTGCTTTAAAGATTATTATTTAGATTTATGTTCATTTAATCATAGTTTTAATAAAATTATTTATTTATTCCTTTACTTAGTTGATTTTGTTTTCTGTTGCTACCTTTCCAACTCACTGAACAAAACATAGATCTTGTAATATATGCAGTTTAAATTAAACGTACATACGAAAGTATCTTTATTCTAAAATATTATTTTATTGTTAAATCTTTAAATTTTGCTACTAATATTCTAATCATAGATGTTAGCTTGAAATGCAATCGATTGTAACAAACTAATTAAACAGATAACGAAGGAATTTAATTAGCAAAACCCAATCTAATTAAATCCCACCTTAATTTATAAGTTACTCCCGAAAACAAAAGAAAGAAAACATATAAAAGGGAGGCCATTTTTGAAAAGAACAACAGAGTGAGTACAGAGCGTTTTAAGTGAATTAGAGCAGAGCATTAGTTGCAAAGAATAGCATGGGAATTGTGTATTACCCTCGTGGAGAAAGAAGAGAAGTTAGACGTAGAAACTAGACATTCAGAATTATCATGCAAGTATTCATTATCGTGTGTTCATAGTGTATTTTTCTAACACAGCTCGGTGGGAATCAGAACTTTGTATAAACTGTCAAACAGTTAGTATCGATCTGTTTGGAGAATTAAACCAACTAGTTCGCAAAATTAACTTTTGTGTGCAGTAATTGAAGAGTCAATATACTGCAATCTGGCGCAGTCAAATTAGTCGAACCTAAAAACCACAGTGAATAACCAGCTATTAATTAGAAAATGTCAGTTTTCGGACAAAACTCTATTGGAGAGTTCGATGTGGAAAACGCGGCTGATTGGCCACTATACCTGTTACAAATCGAAAATTTCTTCATTTTAAATGGCATTGAAGACAACAAGCAGAAAGTAGCTGCCCTTTTATGTTTCTTGGGAAAAAAAATTATTGAAATCGCCAATAAATTATACCAAAATCCCGTAGATGAGAATGTACCATTTAAGGAATTATCCCAATGGCTAAACGAATTTTTTAGTCCTCGCCCATCCCGACATATAGCATGCCTACAGTTAAGGAATAGAAAACAACTAAATAGTGAAACAATCAAACAGTATAATTTAACTCTCAAGGAACTAGCGAAAGATTGTGTGTATGGTGATTTCGTAGAAGAAATATTATTAGATCAACTGTTATGGGGAATGTCTGATGACAGGCTCAGACAACAGCTGTTAACAGATGCAGACCTAACCTATGAAAGCGCTATAAAGAAAGGAATAATGTTTGAGCTAATTCTAGAACAGGCACAGGCCTTCAGATCAAAAGAGAAAAGTTACGAGCAAGTTTTCAAAACTGATAAAGCAGAAATACGTTCATTTCAACGGGAACCCCAGAGAAATTACGGACTTAAATGCTACTGCTGCGGGAAAACAGGCCACATAGCTAAAGACTGCAAATGGAAACAAGAAACGTGTTTCAACTGCCGAACTAAGGGTCACCTTGCACGTGCATGCAGACAATCACCAGAAAGGGATAGTCGACAAAGGAAATATAGTCCAGACACAAATGGTAGAGTGCATAGTATTAAATATATATCTACCAAGGGGGAAAGAGATAGGACCATTTCACAAGCACAAACAGAGGTCATTAAATTACAAAATCAATTTGAAGATGATCGGAAAGACTCTGAACAGAAGCAGTGTAAAGAGCAACTCCAGATTCACATACAGATGATAGATATGTTGGTCGCAGAAAAAACAAAGCTGCAGTCATCCCTAGCACAAAGTCAGCAGGTTATAAAACAGAAATCAGATGAACTCGAAGAATTTCAAGTAAGATTGAAGGCTTCTAGACAACGAGTAATAGAACTTTAACAACAAAACTCAGAACTTAGTGAAAAATTGCAAAGTAAACTCACAATATCAGAATTATCCGAACAGGTAGAGAGTTGGCAGCTGTATGAAATGGAACCACAAGAAAAAATGGCTGAAAGTGAAAAGGAAGAAGACACTTCTGAAGATTTTTTAGAAGAGTGGCAATCTTTAACCAGTGATCTGCCAGATACAAAAACTGTAGAGCAAGGAAAAAATCAGACTCTCTCCAAGTGGGAGAAAAAAGCACGCAGGGCGGCAAGGACAAAGAATTTGCACAAATTTCAAGGTTACATCGGTTAATCGTAAAAATAAAGTTTTCTCCAGTTTGGAAAAAGAAAAAATAAAGCACCGAGGAGTCGCATCATGGGGTTTTCTGGAGTAAGGGGAGGTATTGTAATATATGCAGTTTAAATTAAATGTACATACGAAAGTATCTTTATTCTAAAATATTATTTTATTGTTAAATCTTTAATTTTGCTACTAATATTCTAATCATAGACGTTAGCTTGAAATGCAATCGATTGTAACAAACTAATTAAACAGATAACAAAGGAATTTAATTAGCAAAACCCAATCTAATTAAATCCCACCTTAATTTATAAGTTACTCCAGAAAACAAAAGAAAGAAAACATATAAAAGGGAGGCCATTTTTGAAAAGAACAACAGAGTGAGTACAGAGCATTTTAAGTGAATTAGAGCAGAGCATTAGTTGCAAAGAACAGCGTGGGAATTGCGTATTACCCTCGTGGAGAAAGAAGAGAAGTTAGACGTAGAAACTAGACATTCAGAATTATCGTGCGAGTATTCATCATTGTGTGTTCATAGTGTATTTTTCTAACATAGCTCGGCGGGAATCAGAACTTTGTATAAACTGTAAATCAGTTAGTATCGATCTGTTTGGAGAATTAAACCAACTAGTTCGCAAAATTAACTTTTGTGTGCAGTAATTGAAGAGTCAATATACTGCAGATCTCATTTGCTTGATTGAGCTAGTCCAGCGCATTTGATTCACATATCCTGTAACCCCTTAAAAATAAATGTCTAGTTCCAAATTTCGGACTAGTGGCGCCCTGGCAGTCAGTTTATGCGAGTCTAAAGCTTTTGTCCGGTATAATATATATACACATATAATCAGGATAATGAAAATTTGTAAAAAAAATTGTTTGAAAACTATATCATAATTTGATATTTTATTTTCTAGTTAATCTTCTGATGCTATTTCAAAAAAATATTTTGTCTTAATGCAGTTATTTCTTTTGCATTATAATTTTACGATAATTTTTTCAATTAGAATCACTAATAGAAAAAAAATATTTCTGAAATACCTAGTTAACATCATTTTACATTAGCTTGATCATCTCTCAATCTTTGAATGACTCATCAAAAATACCATTTTTACATGTGCCTTATCTATTTTTGATATATACCAATCACTAATGTATTTTTCTGTTGAATATTTATATGTTACACATTACAATATCTGTGCTATGATTTGTTTTAGCCTGTCTCTTAATGTCAAAGTTATTTGGATAAATGGAGCTGACTAACTTTTTTTACTTTTAGTCTGTAGTCCTGATCTTAGATTGATTTAAAAGATTTCTAAGAACACAATTCTCATACAACAATATCTTCATCTTCAATATCGATTTTAGATTTTTTGAGTTAATCTTGTTAATTAGCTAATGTGCTTACACAAATTCTTATTTATTTATATATTATGAAAAAGTATGTTTGTGACAAGAAAATGGTATAGTTGTACATTAGTATGCCAAGACCTTATTCCATTTATCAAGATATTGGAAACTATATATGTTTTTTGATCAGCTTCATAGTCATTCTGATATTTAACTGCACTGAAAAGCTGAACCATCTAACCATATTACTAAGCATTTATTTCATAATAACCTTTTTATGATCATGAGTTAGTTAGAGGCAGCATCATTATGAATAAAATGTTGCTTTTTGATTAAAATTTGTGATATTTTTTTCCATTTTGATTCTATATTATATCATGTAAATCTTTTATATTTTTAGAATAAGTTACATCCTCATTGAACAGACTTGGCAGGTATCCAATGCTTTATATTGCACTGCACAATATTTTTTTATTTACCACTAAATAATAGTTTTTGAAGTCTCATTACATAAACCCCATACAAAAAGGTGATAGGTTTTTAAGTTAGTTACTCTTAACTTTTCATCATAGATCATTTGAATCTCATGTCAAACTTTGTCAATATCATATTTGATCCAATAATTCTAATAAGATCCAAGTTTTTTTCTGGCCTTGATATAATGATCTTTGTGATGGTGTTCAGTTGTGAGTTTTTTCTTAGTTGTATAAATATAAAAATTTTGTCCATGTCTGGAAAACTGAATCTTTTGGAATCAGTTGTAGTCAGAATATAACTGCTCAAAAAAGTCTGTCAAGTAAATGATGTTAAATCCTCAAAATGAGATACTTAGAAAAAATGGTTCTAAAAGTATGATAGTTGTCCTCTTTGATAATAGAAATCATTATCTTAACCTAATCCATATCTTAAATTAATATATGCATGTTTTCATTTCAGCAGGAATGATTTATTTTAAAAAGTTAAAAACTTTTTTTTTGCTAGTTAAATAAATGCATTAACTGTAAATTTCTAATTGAAAATTAATTTTCAAATTATTTAGTAAAGTAGTACTTTATAGTAACAGAATTTCTTTTTAACATAATATAAATATACATGAAAAAGAAGCATAAGCTTTCAGTAAAAAATAAATTTATCCAAAAAAAAAAATCCCTAGGCATCTTGTAATGGATATGCAAATTATGTTTTGTAAAATAAAATGCCAGATGGCTCATTAATTGTCAGATATTTCCACAGAATTTATTTATAACAAAAAATAGTTCTCCTGGTTTATTTGTAAAATTATTTCAAGTAATGCTTTAGACATTACTATGGGAAAAAAAATTATTTCTCTTCTAATTTTTTTATTATATATAATCCATCAAATTAAAAATCATAAATCACAATCTATAAATTAGAATTATGTTTTTGTTCATAATATATAATTTTATATGGAGAAAATAATAATTTGTATTTCTGTAATGTAATTTTAATAAAATGATTATTAGAAATACTTTTTTAACATTAAGCATTTTATAACAATTAATTTTAACATACTTAACGTAAAAAAGTAACCTCTTTATTGTTTTCCTGAAGGTTTGTGATGATGGTGTTTTAGATATAATGTGTTGGACTGTGTCCATCATCTATCATTAAATGTTGAATGTCTAGAAAATTTTAAACTTTATTTAAATTTTTTTCAAATACAAACAGCTAGTCGATTGCATGATGTTTTGAGTGGTATTATTCTCTGCTCTTCTTCAGATGTTGCTCACCTGACCAGCATAAGAGTTGAAGTTACATCTTTAGATTCTTGAATATCGAATTTTAAGACAATGCTCTAATTAAATGAGCAATTTTTTTACCTTGAAATTTAATATATAAGAATTTAAAGATGTACATTCAACTCCTATGCTAGTTTGTCACTGGTCAGGCCAGCAACACCTGAAGAAATGTGAAGAACAATACCACTTGAAACATTATGTAATCTATTAACTTGTGTTGTCTTTGTGTGTTATTACTAATAGTTGTTTGTATTTGGAAAAATTTAGATAACATTTAAAATTTTCTAAACATTCAACATTTAATGATAGATGATGGACATAGTACAACATATTACAACCTTTTTTATTACTGATCTAAGTGGAAATAAAGCTGTTGTGTCATTCACCAGATTGTTTTAGCACTTAATAATCAGTTAATTGATTACTTAACCAAGCAGTTGGTTATTGACAGTGCACATGAGTAGTGAATACAAAAATGCTACTCAAATTTATATTTTCTTATTGCCCAACATGGTTAATGTAGAAATAGAATAAGTGATTAGAGCTTTATGGGGATATTGAAAGGATATACAAATAAACAATTATGCACTGAAAATGAGAATGGGAAGCCATACTTGATTAGATAAATAATTATTATTATGTATGTAAGTTTTTAAACTTCTATTTCTGTACATTAATATTTAGAGACAGGAATTTATCAACACAATGGATAAAATATTATAAATAATAAAAAAAAACATTATCTTCTTTTTTATTTTCTCTGAATAGCAAAAAGAAAAATAAGTAAAATTACATTTCTATAAAAAAAAATATTATAAGTAATAGAAAAATCAATAAAGCAATATATTATAAAACCAAGAAATCTAAGTGCATTTGATTCAGATGCAAAATTCTTCACAAAGACCAAAAATCAGAAATTAGTCTGTGGCTATAAATATGATAGAGCTATATAGAGCTTTAATAAGCACTGCTATTACTCATACTTACAATCAATGAGAAAAGTAGTATATATCTTTATCCTAAATATCAAGCTCAATTGATTCTCCATATGCCTCATAAATCAAAAATCTTGCATAGAAATAAGCTATTATAACAAGTTTCTGTAGGGAAAAAAATTATTGCTTTAAAATCAAAATACATAAAAACTTGATTCAAAAAATGAAGCTTAAAATTTAAAAAATGATAATTCATAAATAAACATTTTAGTAATCGTATTATTTTTAATAATAATAAGTATTAAAAAAAATATACTGCATAAAAACATTTCAGTAGCTATAATTTTTATTTTTTGTAAATTTCATGATTAATAGTCTGCCATTTTGCTTCTTACATAGCCCCAAAATGGTATTCTTTGAACAATGTTTTAATAAATTAAAATATTGCATGTAGAAAACAAATAACACTGTACATTTTAAAGTATATTTTTAGTACACATTTATGTTCTATTGTCATTTTTTTTATATGTAATGTCTAAGCAATAAAACTGAATTTTTATTTAAACACTATTAATGCTTGTTTTTTAAGCAACAGTTTGCAAATTTAATTATTTTTAAATACTTTTATTTAACATCCAATCTACTTGTAAACATTTATTTTTAAGTTATAATAACCTTTTAAAATAAAGGTATACTAGACTTAAATTCAATATAATTTGTTGAAATTTGGCACATTTCTTCTAAATCATTGCAATGCAATAGATCACTATAATATTTTAAATAGGTGACATAGCTTCTTAGATCTGGTACAGTGGATCGAGGAAATTTCAATTATTTTGATATCAAATTTAAAAAACATTTTTAGCACTTCAATGTATTAAATTTAAGTAAGGTACACAAGAGAGCAGTATAGAGATATTGTTGGTTTCAATTAAAAGCTTGAGTAATTATAATATCATTTTAAAATCATGATTTAATAGATTTAAATTCAATATACTTTGTTAAAATTTGATACATTTCTTCTAAATCACTACCACAGCAATAGGACACTATAATATTTTAGATAAATAGCCTAGTTTCTTAGATCTGGGCCACTGGGTGGAGGAAATTTCAAATATTTTGATATCAAATTTAGAAATCATTCTTAGAACTTCAATATTTTTACAATATAGTTTTGCTAAGCCTTTTTTTTTAAAAAAATTTTAAAAAAACTTTTCAAATAGAAAGAAAAAAGTCAAACATTTGTCAAAGAAATGAATGTCTTCATATTCTAAGTTACTTAATGCTTTATTATCACATAGATAATTATATACACATATTAAATATGATATATACATAAGTATTCATATTAACTTATTACAGAAATGTTTAGTGATATATATAAATTATAAATATCCAAGTCGATTGAAAGTACAATATAGTTTTACGTTTTTAATTACTGTGCCAATACTAAAAAGTTAAAAATAAATAGTAATAAAATGTTTTTTTATTAAATGCTTTTATTTACCATGTACTAAAAAGCAAATTAAATAATTGTTTGTCCAACTACAATTGGAGTTTTTAAATTTCACTTAAATTAAATGCATGAGGAGTCCAGAACACAATTAAGTCAATCCATATTTTTCATGGCAAGAGACTAACTTAATTAATTTCTGGACTTGCTATTTTTTTTATTTCAAGTTAAATCTAAAAATCCCAATTGTGATTGAAAAAACAATTATTGTTTTTTTGCTTTTTTAGTACATGGTAAATAAAATCATTTAATATTTAAAAAATGTTATCACTATTTATTCATAAATGCAGTCAAAAATTAAATAAATTCATTATACAGTTGGTTGCTGTAGTTTTAATAATGTAAGTGATTAAATCTTTTTTTTGTTGATACTGTATTTTTTGTTTGTGTTAAAAACTGCCATTTATCTTGGATGTGTCAGAAACAAATTACTAGATTACTAATTTAAAGTTAAACAAATACATGAAATTTTTATTGGATGTTTAAAAACTTTTGATTATATAAACTTAATTATTAACTGCCCAATGCACAATTTTTTTTTCTCTCAAAATAATTATAATAATTGTATTTTTGCTGTGAGTAAAATTAGCATTCGTAACAATTTTAATCTACAATTGATTGAGTAAATATATTTTTATTAAGTACATATTTTAAAATTTATTATTAATGCATTCTATTATTATATGTGGTCAAAGTATATTTTTGATTATGTATTGTACTGAATGAAACTTGCATACATTTTTTTTTTTGCTTTTGTAATCACTAATAATAAAAGAATCTATTTTATTTCAGATATATCCCTGATTGTATTACAAGAATATTGGATAAAAATTTAAAAAGTACATTAATTATGTTTTAGTTTTATAATGAAAACTTGGCTTTGTATACTGTTTGATAAATAAACTCTGCATTGTGCTGTAATTTTTCAGTATGAATGTTATTTTACTTTCAAATAATATAGCTCCAATAAAATCAGTATTCTATGACTCTATATATCTTACAAAATGTGTGCAACTTTAAAAAATGACATATTTTTGATTTTTTTAAAAAAAAATCAGAGTAGTGAGTAATAAATTGTTAATAAAATAGTGGATACAAATTGAATGATAATCATTATAATGAATCTTGCATATAGATCTGTCATATTTCAGATAAAGGTTATATGGAATTTGCTCCTAAAATTATTGGCTAAGTTGAACTCATGGTAGTAAAATTAAGTGGCATTACATGGTAATACAGTCTTACTACTCCAATGGGGTTGTAGTAATTAGCCATCTTCTATATTGATTTAGAACTAAACATACTTTAAATATTTATATATGTAGCTAGTCAAAAAAACTTAAATGTGTAATTTTATTTTAAAAGCTATTTCAAAAAATCAGCTTCATTAGAGAAATTGAACATGATGTAATGAGTTTTGGCAAATGCAATTATTTTTTCATCATAGGATTATTTACAAGCTTAAAATGGATTTGTGCACTGCTATCTCCATACGCTGCTCCATCTCATTTTTAATGCAGTTGGATCTATTTAGAAGTTTAATCACTTTTCTAATTGTTTTTAATAGTATGTGTCAAATCTGGATAATATGTTAGTGCTGGCAAAATCCAAATCATAGCCATTATCCAGAACATGAAGAAAAATGCAGCTGGTTTTGATCATAGTTTAACATACTTATCCACATTGTTAATATTGAAGTGTGAATTACTCGTGATTAAGTAAAAAGCCTTATAAATGTACAAGGTTTTTTTTAGATACTATCAGCTTTAAGAGAGATTGAATCATTAAATTTTAATAAAATATTTTCAGTTTTGTAATTGAAATTAGTCATTAGCCATAATTTAACTTAAAAGTATGTAGCATTACCATCTAGTATCTATTGAGTATTTATGCTTACAATACATGACATTGAAGTAAAATAAATGAAGACAATAAATGCTCTAAATGTAAGTAGAGCTTTGCATGACTTTATTAAAATGATTTAAATCATTACATATAAATGATCAAATATAATTTATTTTAATGCTTAATATTGAATTTGTTGCAGTGCATCAGTTAATGATATAACATTAAAGCATTTTAAAAATGAAATTATTTTTATAAATAAATACATTAATAACAACAAATCATTGAATTCTTCCGCTCACAATATATGATAAATCAAGGTCATCTCTCTATTCCAGTGCCATCTATTATAAGTTTGAGTAATAAGTTATTAAATTTATAGATGGGTTTCTGGCTTTTACATAACTATAGTACTTCTAATTTTGAATTCCATGTCACATTAATAAGGACAAAAGCCAGAAAATTTTCACAGGATGGAGATATAAAATCAATAAGAAATTTTGGTAATCATTAATTACTCATACTTACACCCTGACACTGAAGTAAATATATATTTAAATATTTTGTTGTTAGAGAGAAAAATCACTGGTCTCTAGTCACAAGTGTCATGAATGTGAAAAAGTTGAAAACTTCTGTTATAATATTTATAAATAATATTTATTAATAAAGTTATTATTTCAAATTCTAAATTTGTCATCAACTTTTAATTGGTTTACCGTATGAAAAGATACTGGAGAGTATGTGACATTTTTATTATTTGCCTAAAATATTTCATATATCAATAGGTATGTGACGAACATAAATCAAATTTTAACTTCTGCTATGATTAAAGTAATAGGTGAATATTCTGTTTTAAAAATCGAGTATTAAGTTTTCCAATCACATTAATAATAATGTTTATTTTAATTGTTATAAATATTCAATATATGGAAAATACAGGATTTTTAAAATTATTTAATACAAGATATTTTCAATAGTTTATTTAAAATAATATTTTTATAACTTTCTTGTTATTATTATTTTTAATTTAAAACCGGTTAAAATTAATATATTTTTATATTATAAAAAGAACTTTTCCCTTTTTTATAACTCCGCTATTTGAGTTATTAGTTTTGGCGATACAGCATGGTAGTATTTTAAACCCTGTTTAAAAAGACTATGAAGAGAACTGCAAGTTCCAGATGGTTTAAAGCTCTTCTTTTGTCTGCTAATGACTAGAAAATAGTAAAAGTAAGACTTTCTAAGAAATGAGGGGAACATTTTAGTTTGCATTAACTCTAATCTTTTCAAATTGTAATGGCTTTAGTATAAACATAGTCTGACTTTTTACTTTAGTAAAATGTAAATTCATTGGCGAACTAATAACAATATTTTATTTTTATTATAAAAAAATCAAACCTAGCTGGCATACATATGCATATGCATTTATCTAACTAATTAATTAATTGTAGCGCAGATACACATACATAAACAAATTGAATCAATGCAACCTATTATTTCCAAAAATGGAATACCCTTGTACAATCGACATTTTTTTTTAGAAAATATGGCTTTGGGATTGTTTCCAACACTGAGATTAAATTGCTTTATTTTAAATTGTTTACGCATATACACCACACATACATATATATAAATATACACACATAAATGTGTGATTCCACGTTTATTGTTAAAAGGTTGCCTTGACTACAGGTTGAGATTGCTATTGTCCAAGCGGTGACTGGTTTTAATGATTACTTATAAACCCATTTAGCCTTGAGAATTATTGCTCTTATTATTTAAGTAATACAGGGAGGCAATTTGAAAATTATAATTGCAGCTTGAATGTTATAATTAATTATTTATTAGTCTGCATTCAGAATAGGTTACCTGTTTAAGGAGGTTTATTCAAACTTCTTTGTATCAATAATTTCAATTTCTGTGGTCAAGTTGCAATTTTTAGTGTCTATATAAATATATTGTACCATAAATAAAAGTGGTATTCTATTTTTAGTGCTAAAAGGAAATTGCCTTAGCAACAGATTGAGATTGTTATTGATATTAATTGTCTAAGTGTTGACCAGTTTCAGTGATTTTATATATGATCAATAGATGGTGTTTTACCAAAACCTCTGAACAAGGGTATTTTTGTTTACATAAACATCAAAAGAGTCAGAATTCACTATCTCTTTCATTGGCTCCACCTTCAGATCAGCTGATTTCAAGCTTGCTATCATCAGTGAAGGATATGGCTAGAAACTAGATCTAAACACTGACTCCAAGCGTTTATGCAACAAGTTCCTATCAGTTTGCAAGCATGAATTTTTCAGACACATAATGTCTTCAAACCCAGCCTAACAAGCCAGATAGCTATATGGGTCTGATATCAGTTCAGTTTCACCACATAGTCAAAGCCTCTGCAATATATATATCATTGCAAAAACCTTTAAAGGTACATTTATGAAAAACAAAAACCAAGTTATAAATGACATAACTTGCTATCACTTGCATTTATGATCAATAGATGGAGCTTTACCAAAACCTACGAACAAGCATATTTTTGTTTACATAAACATCAAAAAAGTCAGAATTCACTATCTCTTTCATTGGCTCCACCTTCAGATCAGCTAATTTCAAGCTAATTTGCTATCATCAGTGAAGGATAGGGCTAGGAACTAGATCTAAACACTGACTCCAAGTGTTTATGCAACAAGTTCCTAACAGTTTGCAAGCATGAATTTTTTAGACACATAATGTCTTCAAACCCAGCCTAACAAGTCAGATAGCTGCATGGGTCTGATCTCAGTTCAGTTTCACCACATAGTCAAAGCCTCTGCAATATATATCATTGCAAAAACCTTTAAAGGTACATTTATGAAAAACAAGTTATAAATCACGTAACTTGCTATCGCTTGCATTTATGATCAATAGATGGAACTTTACCAAAACGTCCGAACAAGCATATTTTTGTTTACATAAATGTCAAAAGAGTCAGAATTCACTATCTCTTTCATTGGCTCCACCTTCAGATCAGCTGATTCAAGCTAATTTGCTATCATCAGTGAAGAATAGAACTAGAAACTAGATCTAAATACTGCCTCCAAGCGTTTATGCAACAAGTTCCTATCAGTTTGCAAGCATGAATTTTTCAGACATGTAATGTCTTCAAACCCAGCCTAACAAGCCAGATAGCTACATGGGTCTGATATCAGTTCAGTTTCACCACATAGTCAAAGCCTCTGCAATATATATCATTGCAAAAACCTTTAAAGGTACATTTATGAAAAACAAGTTATAAATCACGTAACTTGCTATCACTTGCATTTATGATCAATAGATGGAGCTTTACCAAAACCTCCGAACAAGCGTATTTTTGTTTACATAAACGTCAAAAGAGTCAGAATTCATTATCTCTTAAATAAATGCAAGTGATAGCAAGTTATGTGATTTATAACTTGTTTTTGTTTTTCATAAATGTACCTTTAAAGGTTTTTGCAATGATATATATTGCAGAGGCTTTGACTATGTAGTGAAACTGAACTGATATCAGACCCATGTAGCAATCTGGCTTGTTAGGCTGGGTTTGAAGACATTACGTGCCTGAAAAATTCATGCTTGCAAACTGATAGGAACTTGTTGCATAAACGCTCTTAGTCAGTGTTTAGATCTAGTTTCTAGCCCTATCCTTCACTGATGATAGCAAATTAGCTTGAAATCAGCTGATCTAAAGGTGGAGCCAATGAAAGAGATAGTGAATTCTGACTCTTTTGACATTTATGTAAACAAAAATATACTTGTTCGGAGGTTTTGGTAAAGCTCCATCTATTGATCATAAATGCAAGCAATAGCAAATTACATTATTTATAACTTATTTTTGTTTTTCATAAATGTACCTTTAATGGTTTTTGCAATGATATATATTGCAGAGGCTTTGACTATGTGGTGAAACTGAACTGATATCAGATCAATGTAGCTATCTGGCTTGTTAGGCTGGGTTTGAAGACATTACGTGTCTGAAAAATTCATGCTTGCAAACTGATAGGAACTTGTTGCATAAATGCTCGGAGTCAGTGTTTGGATCTAGTTTCTAGCCCTATCCTTCATTGATGATAGCAAATTAGCTTGAAATCAGCTGATCTAAAGGTCGAGCCAATGAAAGAGATAGTGAATTCTGACTCTTTTGACATTTATGTAAACAAAAATATGCTTGTTCTGAGGTTTTGGTAAAGCTCCATCTATTGATTATAAATGCAAGCGATAGGCAAGTTACATGATTTATAACTTGTTTTTGTTTTTCATATATATACTATCTGAAACCTTTGTAGCATGAAATATTATAAAACATATTCGAAGTAAATGCATCTCTAATTTTTATAAGTCATCTACAAAGTCTCACAGCAGAAATGTCTGATCATCATGCTAATAATAATTGAAATTCAAAATAATGCCTAATCATTTCAAATTCACAATCCCAAAGTGAAATCCTAAGTACTCATTTTTAATAATTTTGTTCAGACTAATTTTTTATGTAACAACTTACACAGGCAATACTATAATCCATTCATGTTATCATTGCAACTAGTCATTACTGTTGTGAGATTTTACATGTTCTTTGGATACAGCATTTATAACAAGACAAGTTTTCTCTTCATAATGTAATTTGTAATTTTGTACATTTGATAACTCTTAAATTTGAAATCCTCTCAATGCCAATTATGCTCCACTGAAGACGAAACCATACAACATCTACTGTATTCCTGTCTCTTCCTTAGTCTGACCAGATCTTTCATCTGTGAAAAGGTAATGCTGGACATTAGAGATGCCTTAATCATTCAAGATGCAATCGAGCAGGTCATCTTCTCCAGTATAAGGATGTCCATTTTTCTAACTTTTTCACTTTGGCTGACTCGATGCAAATTCATTTTTGGCCATGCTTATCCTATTGCCTATAAAACTTTCATCAATATTCTGAAACATACTCATGACAGAGATCGTCTGCTAGCTCCAGACTGGATTTATCATGAAACTTGGGCCAGTGTAACACTGGTGGATGGATAAGTGTCCATCATGCTAGTGATATCTAGTATCTACTACAGTATCTTCCTAAATTGTCTTTCATGATTCTGTAAATATTTAGTCTTGTATAAATAATTGCTCAACTGTTCAAATAAATTTTTTTAATAAAATAAATAAATAAATATTAAATCTAATTATATTATAGAAAGAAGTTTTCAATATTACATTTATAATATCTCAGTACATCTTACATATTTTTAAATATATTTCATCAGCAAACACTTGGGAATGACTATGATCATTCCAAGGGATTTATACTCAAGACTTTTAAGCTCCCCATAGCTATCCACTCTAACTGATTCACATAATCACATACATGTAAAAAAGATAAATGATCTCCAATATAATCAGTGCTCAGTTTATTTAGTCTTCAGTCTTCTCCACTTTTCAATAATTTGGCCATCCATATCATTGAAAATCTAATGAAATGCTCAAAACCCTTGTTGAAGCAGACTGAATATCAAACTCATAAGTCCTAATTATAATAGTTGAAATTACATTAGATAGAATAACTTGTTAATTAATGATTTTATAATGATGTCTACGATCTCTATATTTTCATCTACAAGAAAGATGAACAATTCTATTTTCTAGAGAAACATATTTGGAGAACTTATTAGACATTGAGTATAATAAATTACATTCTTGTTTTGAATTAGGATTCCAAATCATTGAACAATATTCAACGATAAAAAGAACCAATGACAAAAATTATTTCAATTTTATATCATCACTGATATTATACCCCCCCCTCCCATGATTTTAAAAGCTTTGCCAATGATCATTTCTAAATGAGAAAGAAAAGATCCATTACTAGGAAATAAAACTTCCAGATTCTTTTGAGATTCAACAGAATTAATTTTGTGAGTATTAATAAAAAAAATTTAAAACTTTAGATTTATTAGAATACTAAACAAGGAACATTTATTAAAGTTAAATGACATATTATTTAAATCACATCAAGCACTAACATCATCAATATCTTTCTGAAGGAGAATGCAGTCAATCACTGATGAGATTTTCTTAAAGATTTTACAGTCATAAGCATAGCTTAAAAGATAAGAATATTTCAGGTAATCCTTGGGGTCATTAATATAAATGATGAAAATGATTGGTGCTAAAATATTATCCAGAGGAATACTTAAATTGCATTTAAATTAAATGATATATTATCATTAAATTTGATATATGCTGTACAACTACAAAGAAAGGATTGAAACTAATAAATTTAAGTTCAGTGGAAAACTCATTTTATGTAATTTGTAAAGGAGAATAATGTGGTCTACTTTATCAAAAGATTTTGATAAATCAACATAAATAATATCACATCTCTGTTGATCCTCAATTGAATGTGCTATATGATCATAAATTGTTAGCAAATACTTTCAACTGATCTATTAGGAATAAAACTATGAGATTAGTTTTGTGGTGCTTTTATAAAACAATCCATAAAACCCAAATATGTCCATATATAAAATGTCCAATATTCCATTTATTTGATATTTGCAAAGATCTTTTTAACTTTATTTGCAGTAATAATATTGCTACTTTAACATAGATGAACACAGATAATATATCTTGTATATTTGTTATCATAAAAATACTTTATTTTAACACACACAAACATATACCTAATGAAATTCTTAACACTTTTAAATTGCATTTCATCATCTTGTAAGGTATTAAAGCAAAAAAAAAAAAAAAAGATCTTGACACTGGATTTATGTAAATATGTATTTGCACTTCATAAAATGAATTTCTGTTTTTCAAATGAGCTAGGAATTTAACCACATAAAACTTCTCACTAAATACAATAACCTCACTTTCTATATAAATACTATAATTTCATACTAGCTAGTTTTAAAGCTTGGATATATTTTCAATCATATATATAAACACAGCGAATCACAATATTACTATATATACATAAAAAACTAAATTTATACATAAAACAAAATATTACTGACTTATAGTATTTCAGAGTTAATTATAATATTTAACAGCCAATGAAAACATAGATAATATCAATCAAGTAATCAGTTCTAACTAATAGGCTTTTGTGATTGAGGAGTATTGGATAATACAAGAGAGAGAAAAGGGATGCTAGATATGGATGAGATGATAGATATGGATACAAGTACTAAGTTTCTCACTGATAAATGTCAATAGACAAAAACCGGTCTAAGAATTTTATTCCCATGATGATCTAATATCTGTTGATTATTTAGTATGCATGGCTCTGAAATGGAATAATGGATTGCTGCTTACAATAAATAATCTAAATTTATTATTATAAGGTAATTCTAAAATATAATAAATATATTACACTTCTACTATTCAGATTTCATTGATAGCAAAAAAATATGTTTATTTCTGTTACAGATATCAGCAATAAAAATAATTAAATAATTTATTGCTCAAAAATGTATAATATGCTTGAGCACTAGAAATGATTGGCAGACCAGCAATTTATGGACTTGAACTCTGAGTTTTCCATTCTATTATGCACTAAATCATGCAAGATATATCAGCAATGATTATTTAATGCTTTCAACTAAAATAACCAAAAGCTCTTTTGTTGGTTTTAATAATAACACTTATGAGAATACCACTAAATTAAAATAATTCACCTTTGTCAAGACAGGTAAATTGTAAAACATCACTTAGATAATCTACTGCAGAGCAAAGATCTCTCCAGTATCATCCTACAGAGAAGCATTGAAGAAAGAAGACTATACTCACCAGATGTCATATGTAAAGTGACATGCTAAAATGTTCCTTATCTAACTCTCTAGATAAGATAATATAGATATTAATTTATTAATAATAGATGAATGGCTAGCTTGATATCTAAAAATAAAAAAATTCTATATTTTCTTGAGATATAAAAACTGAATTTGAATCATATATTATGGAGATAGCAAAGAAAGTGCCAATCATAGTGCATCACAACATTTGACCAAATTCAAAGATAAAAGAGACTCCTTACAAAAAATGTTTTAATTCCATTTTTGAGAAATTTCTTAGAACAATAAAAATTAGTTTATCTTAAAATAAATAAAAAATAATTAAATTATTTTTTGCAGCATATAATTATCTAAAACATTGACATGAAAACAATTGTCAGTGTATTCAAGTGACATTTATAATGGGTTAAACAAAGATTTTATAGTAATTTTTAAAAAAATCAAGCCATGATATGTTTTTGTTAAATTAGTAAATGGTTGCTAAGCAACTATGAGAAAAATAAACAGAATGAAACTATATTTCAAAAAGTGGTTTATTTTTTAAATAGTCATAATCTAGATAAAAGAGCAATCTCTAACACTATGCATAGCAGATTGTTATATCATTCATAAAAATCATTAACTATTTTTGCTTTTAAATTAATTTTGAGAGCAAAGCTTCAATTCTTTACTCAAACACAGGTTGGGGTTGCTATATAATAGTTATTATGTCCCAAGTAGTAGCACTTGATTATTATCAACAATATTTTATCATTGCTTGTTACCTCCTAATGCAGTTTATTATAATATCTCTACATCTAAAGCTTCATTATAAACTTTAATAATCCATTAACAACATAATTAGAATCTTCAGCTTTAAGTTAATTCTAAAATATCCACAGTAATAGACTAGTAGTCTCAAAAGATAATGATTTTTGGATTTCTTATTAAACTGAAAAAATAAAAATAATATGCTTAGTTTGATTGACTGAATAAAGGAGTCATGCCCAACGTGCCATTTGGAAGTTTTAACATCATATGACTTAATAATCAACTCCATATAACTTTTTTTTATGTAGAGATAGTTTTTTTTTTTTTATGAATTTTGCTGCAGATAGATTAGCAGTTTATTATAACTGGGAAAAAAACGGCCTCAGTTTAAATTAAACTTCTGAATTATAGACAGTTTTATTATAGTAATAGTACTTTACAATCTAACTCCATAGAAAGTGTTCTGCAAATATTTTTTTTTTGCTATGAGAAAATGGCATGACAGTTTCATACTCCTCATCCAATTTAAGAATTGCAAATCAACAATAATGTTCAAAATGCATTGATTGACGATTAAAAGTTTATTTAATTAAAGTCAGTTAAAAAGATTTCTGAATATCCTATAAGTTTTCTTAGACTGCAGTGATTAAATAATTAATGCAAAAGTTATTTTATATTTAAAAATTTGGTTTAACGTTTCTTTGCTTTAGGATTTTCTTGATTGGTTTAGTCTTATTTTTGTCTTTGTATTTAAATTATTTTCAGCAATATAGTTAAATTTAATAAACTTTTTTTTCTAATATCAGAATATTAAGATACGTGAAATTTTCTGACTTGCAAACATTTGATATCACAATTGGATTTATTCTCTCATGAATCATTCATTATATTATGGTTTATCAAGGGTTTAGAAATAAATTTTTTATTGTGGGAGAACATCTGCTTTTTCCCAAGTAGAAATCGAAATAGCTTTAATATTGCCAGCTTTTTTCTTGTTTAAAATTAATGCTTAAACAATTTAAAAGTTAAAGACGTAGTGGTTAACTGTTTAATTATATGTAAATAAAAAAGCTTTTATATTCATTTTTTCAGAAGATAAAATAACATTTGAGCATCAGAAATGACAGGTTGATTTTCAATCCAGTTCTTGACTCAATAATCTACAATTATGTTAATCTGCAAAGCAATTTAATTCAGTTGTAGAATTATGAATACAAAAGTTACATTTTAATCTAAAAAATTTTAATGATTGAACATCATAAAATTCAAACATTTAATCATTGAATTCTTTTTATCCTTGTTTAGTTCATTACAAAGGAATAATGGATTTAGAAGCTAAAGATTTCTTTTTTCACCTAACATGTCAGTGATTGCAAAACTTTCCAAGAAATTGATCATGTGATTATATATGGGTAGTATTATTTGGGTATTTACACTTTTTCTTTTCTGATATTGCCGTTTTTTTATATTTTATATAATTTTTTATTATTAAATTTCCAATATTTTGATGTTCTTACTATAGATTGTTTTCAGGATTTTAACTATATACATTTCTAAAATTAAACAAACAAATCAATAGCAGAAACAAAAAAGCATAAATAAAAGTAACAAAATAATAGTTGTAGCAAACGAAAGAAAAAAAAAATATTAAGATGGATGTAATTATAAAGGTTTGAACCAGACTTTCAAGCTTCCTTTTGTCATCCTACTCCATCTTGTACAATCATACACACAAACACATACATGTAAAAAAAGATAAATGATCTCCAATATAAGCATGCTAAACCAACATTCATCAATTTGTCTAGATCAACATCTCCAACACACATATATATAATTAGCGCTTGGTTTATATTAAGATAATAAATTCTCAAACTTTAATGGACAGACTTCAATCTTCGCACACATATATATAAATCTCATGATCACAGGCAATGCTTAAAATAAATTAATATCAGAGATCTATAATCAAAGCAATATTCAGATAATGAATGTGGTTTTGACGACTATTGGTATATTTTAAACACTGATCTTAATGATATAATTGACATATGATAACAAATTAGCTATGTGCAACTTATGGTTCAATATATTCTAATGATTTTAATGATCACATAAATAATTTTATGACTAATCAAATGAATAATGCTAAGAATATAAACTTATTTATAAAACTGTTAAGTTGAAATATGTTACTAAGATAATAACATCTTTTATTTGACAAAATATATTGGCATTGACATAATAAAACTTGGACCTTATTTACAAGTTTATTTAAATGATTCACTATAAATCTTGCTTGTGAATTATTTTGATAATGTACAGAGATTTTCTTTTTCATGAATAAATATATATTTATATAATACAGGGGATTTAAACACAGACTTTTTATCTCCCTTCAGTCATCCACCCTATATGATACAACTGATGCACATGACTACATACATATGAAAATGATAAATGATCTCCAATGTATGTATTTCATGCTGAACCAGCATTCATAAGTTAGTCCAGATTATCTCTCACACATGTATATAATCAGTGCTTGGTTTATATTAAGATAGCAAATTTTTACACTTTAATGGACAGGCTTCAATCTACTCTACACTCCAACTCTTCAGTCATCCATACCATTGAAAATCTGGTGATAGAACATCCAAATTCCTTGTTAAAGCCAGTATTATTGTCATGCCCATGTTGATTTTAATCACTCTGACTCCTCGTGTATAGGGCCTTTTCCATTTAAATACAAAGAAGAGGAATGGGAAGGATGCAAGGTCCTATACATGAGGGGTCAGAATAATTTAAAGTCAACATGGACATGACAATAATATTGGCAGTAACAAGGAGTATGGGTGTTTCATCACCAAAATTTCAATGATATGGATGGCTAAAGAATTGTAAAGTGGAATAGATTCAAGCCTGTTCATTAAAGTGTGAAGATCTGCTATCTCAATATAAACTGAACATTGATTATATACATGTGTGAGAAATAATCTGGACCAACTGATGAGTGCTGGTTCAGCATGAAATACATACACTGGAGATCATTTATCTTTTTCACATGTGGGTAGCCATGTGCATTGGTTATATGAGATAGAGTAAATGGCTAAATGAAGCTTGATAGTATATGTTCAAATCCTAATATTACATCTAAACCCCAGGTATATAAAATATATTTGTATTTAAAATATTATTGCATAATTAATGTGTACATTATACTATCTAAATCTTATTTCATTAATATAATGTACTCCAGTCAAATAATTATAAATACAAAATATATAATATATAATGAATTAAAAGTTATTATAAAGATGTAGCTCTAATATTTAATATAAGTATGCTTCCAAGTTAAAAGAAATGTTTAGTTTATGTATACTTTTATAAAGAATGAAGTTATAAATAATATAAGACTGGGTAAATTTTTATGTTTAAAAGTGCATAGGATAGTGTATGAGTTTATTTATGTTATAATATACTTATTGAATTCATTTCAAAGTGATTAATAATTTAATTAAGTTATTTTGTTTGATAGAATTTAAAAAAATAATATATCTGAATAAAATTGATTAGTTTATTTAAGTAATATTAAATTGATTAAAAATATGAGTTAATTATTAAAATAAATTAAATTTAGAAGATGTAAAGCAATTTCCTGTATATATGTGTATGTGTGAATTGGCATACATTTGAGATTTGATCTAATGTTAATTGCAAATAGAGTTAATTTTAGTCATTAAATATTCTGAAATAAATGAATAGTTAATTCATTCATAAAAGGGTTAAAATAAATAGAGTTTCTGATAAATTTAAAAGTGATAATTTAAATATAATGACTATTATTTGTTATCTTGTTTTATTTTTTTATTAATTATATAAATTAATAAAAATTAAGTTCAACTAATAGAAAGTTTAAATTATCATGTGAACATTGAAAGTAGAGCAAAATTATGTAATTTTCTTAATTAGTTCCATCTAATGCTTTAATTTATTTTGGTAGATGTCACAATTTTGAAAAGTTTGTCTGGTTAAGATACCTATCAAAATGAGAGTATATAAAGAGAATTGTCAGTATGCATGTGTGTGCTGCTCTTCTATCATCTTCACTTGACCTCGTGCATGTTTATTTTTCAACAACAAAACAATATTTTTTTTATATATTTTTTTTGTAATGTTAATTTTTTAAAATTTTATATCATTACTTAACTAATAATGCAAGGCTAGATGGAAAAATAGTAAGATATTTTTGTTTCTTATATCTAACCTGATTGGAAGCATCTAAATGATTAACAAAATGTTTTAGAAGAATAGTTACTTTGTAATCATTCATTTTATTCAACTATGCTTAAACTGGAATTTTAAAAGAAACCAAGTGATATGTTTTATAGTATTCTTCAAAATTATATTAAACATTGTACTAATTTATCTTTGCTCACTTCATTTCAACTTTAGTAAAAAGAGATTTAAATCAAGTGTGGAAAGACTTTTAAAAAAGAATTGACTTTAAAAAGTTATACTTCAATAGATATAAATAATTGCTAATCTCAGAATTCTCAATTCATGATTATTTAAGTAAATTATTTGCACTATTCCCTTAATAAAGACTTTTAAATATAGACTTTGCCTAAATTGATAAAAAGAAATGAACTTTATGTTTGAAAAAAAAATTTAGAATAGAATTGAAGTGAATAAATTAATGGGAAACTTTATTAAAGAAAACATAACTTTAATGTCTAATAATATTATACATTATTAAAATCAACTTTTTAAATTGTGGACTTTTAAAAGCTGATAGTAAAATATTTTTTTTAAAAAATGCTATAATTATGTACCTGAGTAAACTAAAAAAAAATGCAAGTTAAGAAGAATATTTTAAATGCATTTTAAAAAGGAAAAAAAAAAGTTTATTTTTTCACTATAACTGTGGATAGAATTAAATAAAAAAAAATGTAATATTTATGATGAAAATATTAAAAACAAACTAGCTGATATTTTTTAAAAAAAAACTGATAAAATGTATTCAAATCTTGTCTAAAAAAGAAAAAAATTGTTTGTAAAGTGTTATGTGTTACATATTATTTGTTCAGAAAGTCATACTTGCTTTTATTTTTTTATAAAAAAATATATGACAAGTATAGATGTGTTGCTCTTTAAAATGATTCATTGGTAAAAGGATATTGTTTGCCTGTGACAGATTGCTCACCACAGAAGGAACTCTAATAAAGAACTATGGGTATTTAAAAAATATTTTTTTGTTTGTTTTCCTTATTATCTTATATTATGTTACTACTATACCAAGGTATTTTTCTATAATTTATAACAATTATGCAATTACTCTTATAACATGAAAGGTAAATTTTTATATTTTTTTATTGTTGGTTTAAGGTCAATTCTATGGTATACTTTGTTCATGTAGAGATATATATCTCTTATATTTATGAATAGCATTTATTAATACTTTATTTATTTATGGGTAAACAGCCACTGTTTATCAGAAGCTCACAATAGTTTTTACAATTATTATGTAATAATTTCATTAAGTTTTTTATGTAACAAAGTGTGTATTAGTTTTATATTTATCAATATTTGTCTTTGCTATTATGTCCACTTTGATTTATAAAATTTTATGCTGCTTTATTGTGTGTGTATTCCTTGTTAATTGCAAAAAATTTATTATGCTATTTTAAATTATTTGTATAGTCATTTGACTTAGTAATTTGTTGTTTTTATACATTGTTTAATGTACATATTTTTTAGAGAGTGAATATTGATTTCTCTAGCTTATAAATGATAATTTTTGTTATCTTGTCATTATTTTTGTCTAGGATTTATACATATTCCCATTTTTATAAGTGTGGGAAGCATGAGACTTTATTAAATGTTGTTTTACTTATATTGTGCTTTGGGGGATGGAGTGTACTCTCCCTATTGTCTAGTATTTCTTTCTCATGAGAGGATTGTATTTTGGTACTTTGTGATTATTTTCATATTTAGCTAGTGTATCTTGGTCCCTAAAGAGGATTGTTTTCATGGTATGTATTTTGCTTTCATGTGTTGAGACCTTATTCACACGTTTACCTAAAATAAAAATATTGGAATCTACCATGGTATTTTACAGTCATGTAGTATTGTACTGGGGAGCCTTTCTTTCTTGACTTATCCCTCATGATGATATTAGTTATTTTCCACCATGGAAAGTAAAGTTATTAGTATTTTTTAAGATTGGTATGGCAATGATAAGGTAGATTTTGAAGTATTTAGTTGCTTCAGGGGCACTTTACTATCTGTAATGTTTTCATGAAATGAAACTGTATGTATTGTGCTTGACCAGCAGTTCACAAGTAGACCAACAACATATTAATATTTTTAATGCTTATTTTGTGCATAGCATGATAAGAGATACATATATGCAATATTATTTTATCACCATCCAGAAGTAGTTCACCAATGGATCGGTAAGATGTTTTTAAGGTTAAATATTTTATTATGTGGACATATGCAAAAATATGGTATGTCATGTGCATGGCTTCTGATGAGTATTCCCATATTTTTTTATTATTAAGCAAATAGTGCCAGCAGTAATTGTCTTACTTGTGTTTTATATGATAATTATCATTATCATATATCATTATCATATAACTTTGCTAGTACAAATTCAGCTTATATGTTAGTTCAGAATAAAGTTTATTTTAAATTTTTAATGTATCTTAAACATTGTCAATAAAAATATTATAAATTATTACTGGACAAAAGTGTATCTTAAAAATGCTTTGATTATAGTTTGAAAATTTTATTAAATGATTGTTTAATAAAATAGCTTAGCCCAAAATAGGTTAAAAATAAATTAGTCAAATATTGGAACAGTTTATCTTAAATGAGTATATCATTGATAGTTCACACCAAATGCTTGTAGCTGTAATAGATAATTTTGCTAATGTATATGTGATCATTTATTATTTATTTGTGGCATCCTGTCTAATGTAACATCACCTATGTTCAGCAAATGACTTTCTATGACAATTTTGTAAATAAATTTTGTCATTTGTAAATTCAGTATTAATATTAATAAATATATTTATTATTATTTTAATTTAGTTTTTGTTTTCTATATATGATTACTTGTGTCCTGAATTCTTAATTATATTACAGAAATCTTGGTAAATCAGTTAATCAATTTTCATACAGATCCAAAATTCTAATTTTAAAATTCAAAAATTGCATGTGTTACAATTCCAAAGATTGGAATTGCAGTTAAAAGAATTAGTTCATTTTCAGACTGCACATTATTTCATTTACTTTGCAAATAAATAATATATTATTTAGAACTTGATTATTTTGATTGTGTTGTTGATGAGTAGTAGAAAGATATAAAAGGTACTCTTTCTTTCTATTTATTTGAGTGTCATCCTGGGTAAAAGATTTAGATTTTTCCAAATTTATATTTTAATGCAATGATTAATTAGATTAAACACTTCTTTAAGTAATTATTGTTATTATTATAATATATTAGGATATATTAACTTATAAGAGAAGTGTATGTCTCCTATAGTCTACTAGGATGCCATTCATTTATTCAGCAATATAATATGGTGATTTATTTTCAAAATTAATAAAGAAGAACTCTGAGATCATTATTTATTATTTCATTGATTTATTATTAACTCATTTTATTAATGCAAAGTTAATATTATGACATAAGAAACTTATTATTGCTCATTGTACTATAAGAAAAACACATTATCTTTCACTCTACAAGAGTAGAGGTCAGATCATGACAATAAAAATTGATTGCTCCTTAAGATATTTGAAGAAAATATGGAAAAAATGTTACCAATTCCTAATTTATTCATTTACTTTGTAATAAGTTTGCATTTGTCATTGTTTTTCTATAATTCCCTTTGTTTTGATTCAAGTCTCTGTAGTAAACATTCATATAACCAATAACCCACTGAGCTTAGCTGTATTATCATGATCAGAGTCTCTGAAAGTGATTATGTACTTGATTCTCTCTATTAATCTTATTAATTCTTTTCATAGCATAACTGATTCTTTTTTTTGGGGGGGTGGGGGTTATAATTTATTTAATGTGGCGTTTTGTTCCTTCTTTTGTCTCTTGCATAGTTATTAGTTGATTCAACATTTCATGGCTTCTTTTGTTAAGTTATAATATATATAATTATATAATTGAATATTTATAAATATAGTAATCAGATATATTTTTAAAATTTTATCCACTTAGGAGTGCTTTCAACTATTCTTGTAGTCTTTGTCAACTAACACTTTGAAATGCTAATCTCTCCACAATTCTGTGATCTTAATGTTTTCTGCCTGCCTGTTAATTATGTCATGTTTGTATTTGTATATTTATAAATATTCAATTATATAATTACATATATTGCTTTGAAGAAATACAGACATTGAATTATATTATTACACACACACATATATATATATATTAAAATACTCAATGTTTCATAAATATGATAGTATAAGTGATATGTATCTAATTAATGTCTAGTGTTCTTGATAAATGTCTATTGTCAATCAATGATTTAGATTTTATATGCATTCCTGTAAAGTTTATTACAAATTCTGAATTGTTGTCTCCATAATCAAGACTATTCTCTCTCACTAAAAATGTATTTCACATAAGGAACCTATGATCACCAAGTGAACTGGAGATTTGAAACATTTTAAATTCACAGAGAAACAATATTTTTTTATTTATATAAGTTCATATGTAAAGACATTTTAACTGTTTATACTTCAATATGGAATAGTTGCATATAAACACACTTATTACATGATGATTTGAATATTTTTTATGTATATTTGAAACTTAAATGTTTTTAATATTGGTCCATATACATAAAAAATATTCAAATCATCAATTCTATAAATTTATATTTCATCATTATCATCATGTTCAACCATTACTGATACATTGCAAAATAAAGTTTTCTCAAAGTTCAATCCATCTTCTCTGATCTCTGCCCTCTCTTATCCATATCTCTCTAGCATACCCTTATTTTATCCATCCATCTCACATGTGGTAGTCTTCTACAATCTCTTGAAATTAGTTTAACATTTCAATTGTTCATCTATTATCATCTCTTGTAGAAATATGTCTAACCAAACTCCACTTTAGTTGCTTAATTCTTTCAATGATGTCAGTAACACCTGTTTGTTCTCTCAACCATATATTTTGTTTTTGAACTCTTCTTGTTACTCCTAACATATATATCTCCATACTTTGTTGGGTGATCTGAAGTCTCTGTGTTGCTCTTCTCCTAAGTATTCAAGCCTCATATCAATAAGGAAGAACTGGTAAAACATGTTTACTAAAAACCTTCCTTTTCAATCAGATAGGCATGTTTCTTTTTAATATTAAGCTATTTCTACCAAAAGCACTCTAATCAAGTTTAATTATATGATTAATTTTATTATGTTTTCATCTATAGGAATAATTTGACCAAGATATCTGTAGTTATTAACTTTTTTTAAATCTTCATTATCAATCTTTATTTTCTTCTTTTGTGAAAATTTATTGAACATTACTTTAGTCTTTTTAACATATACTTTAGTCCTACTTACTTTCTTCCATCTAACAACTTTTTAGTATTTTCTGAAGTTCTAAAGCATTATTGCAAAAACAGCTACATCATCTGCAAAATCGAGAGGACTTAAATAATCTCTATTTACTTTTATTGCCTTAGCTTCCCATTTTAATCCACAAAATACTTCTTGCAAGCTGCTGTAAAATGTATTGGAGATATGGAGTCATCCTGTTATATATCCTTCTCAATGTTAATCTCTTTAATACCATTATATAATTCAATTATTGCTGTTGCATTTTTATAAATATTCTTCCAATTATGACAATATTATGGGTCTATATCTTGATGATGCAATGCTTTAATCACTGAAGAAATGTTTGTAGAATCAATGCCTTTTTATAATCTACAAATCCAAAGCATAATGATAACATATATTCAATTGTACTTTCTCTAACTTCTCTCAATATTTGGATATGATTTACTGTACTAAAACCACTTTTAAATCCAGATTGTTCTTTTGTTCAGTTAAAATCCAAAGTTTGCTATAAATGGGTTGTAATTATCTTGGTAAAAATTTTGTATAGAACTGATAAAAGACTGATTAATCTGTAATATTATCTTTTTTTATAAGTTTTTACAAATTAATACTGCATTCTTCTAATCATCTGGTACTTTTTTTATTATTTAAACATTTGTTATATAACTTTGTCAAAAAAATTCTACTTCTTCACCTATAATTCCATCATTACCTGGAGCTTTTTTCTTCTTCATAAATTTAATTGCATGTCTCACTTCTTTATATAAAATCCTGGGCAACTGAAAAGACATAATAGTTGTAAAAGTTACTTTTCCTTGGTCTTTACTGTTATATAATTCTTGACAGAATTCTTCTACACATTTATGATGTCATCTCTCTTTTTACTAATAGTTAAATCTTTTCTCATTATTGCAGAAATAAGTTTCTTAGCAATACCAAGATGTTTTACATTCTTGAGACTTTTATTCTCTTCTATAGCTTTCATTGCTAATGTACTTTCTTATATTAATATCAACTCTTTTTCACATTATTTTATAAAATTCTAGAGATTCAATTCTTCTTAATGGATCATTAGTATTTATTTTCATATTCCTTCTTTTCTTTATAAATTTAGATGGGGTTAAAACATTTAATGTAGCAAACATTTCAGGATTTGCAACAAACTTTAGAAGATGACTTGGCAAATCTGGAAGATATATATATATATTGCGTATTATAAATTTATTAACATTTGAATTATTTGTAAATATTAAGATAGTCAATTATACGATATAGCAGACTTACTTATTCAGATTTAGAACTACAAACTCTTCAATCCAGTAATACCCATCTTTGTTTGATAAGAGAAAAAATAACTTACTTTAAATAATAATATTTACTAAGGCTGTACCTTAGGAATAAGTATCTGAAAAATTCGAAGGTAGGGACCTCTACAGGTCTTAAACACAAGCTTACGCTATGAAGAAAAGAGTGAATCCCTAAAGAGGGAATCCCTTCTTTACTTCAACCTACTTTTATATATGAATAAAATTTATAATTACAACTTACTTTAAATTAATTTTTATTTGCATCTAATGGATGTGATGAAAATTAATTCTAATAATAAAAGAAAAATGAGAATTGTGAAATCTTTTTTTTTCCTTTATTAT
Organism: Epiperipatus broadwayi; assembly: GCA_028023455.1. Classification (NCBI taxonomy): domain Eukaryota; kingdom Metazoa; phylum Onychophora; class Udeonychophora; order Euonychophora; family Peripatidae; genus Epiperipatus; species Epiperipatus broadwayi. Next base: position 116,389 of record JAQFVV010000397.1, on the reverse strand, counting down.
TTTAAATTACCTATTCAACGTCTAGTAATAATTCTCAAACGAATTATGTGTTAAATTGTCAAAATGAAGTAATTGAAATTGAAATTAAAACATGGATACTAATAGTAACCATTTAAAATATTATGAAGTCCAGTGAATAAAATCTGGCGTTAATAAAATATTGTTATTTTTTAATAAACCTTTAGTATTTTTGGTTTTCTAAATCTAATACTTTTGAATTCCATTGTTATAATTTTTAAAACCTCGAAATTATTATAACTGTTTTTGATTGCTTCACTTATTTTTAATTATCTATAAAATAAAAATGATTGTTCACTTTTTAATAATTTATAAAATAACTTAGTAAATTAAAAAATATTATATAGATCAATCAAACATGTTTAAAACAATCGAATAGTTTGTTTATCAATCGGAAGGTCATGTGATATTCAGATACTGAAATGTACAGAGTTGAACTTTGATTCATCGGCCGGATAAACATTAGTCATAATAATTAAAATATATATTTTAACTACAATTTTATATTGTCTTGTAATTTTTAAAGGTAAAAAAATCTCTGCAACACATTTCAAGTGATCTGATTACCAATTTTCAAATTTCGCCTATTTTGATAAATACAAGACCGTTAATTAATTTATTTATTTTGCGTTTAGATACTTTAAAATCTTTTTATTCATTTTTACCGCATTGCATCTTCAATTGCTTATTTTTAAAATTATAGAATAAAATAAGTATAAATTGAGCGAGGCTTTATAATCATTAAATACAGATTTTATCTTTTACGAATGGCTGTCATATACAGTATATACATTCAGAAAATAATTTTTTATCAAGTTTTGATCCTGACAATTAAACATCAAATATCTAATGGGTATATATATATTTTAAAAAACAACAACATTTTAAGCGTGCACATATATGTAATGGCTGTTTGCACATACACTCATAATAAATTAAATGGTGCTTACAGCTTAGATCGAAAATGTAGGAAAAAATCTATCCAAATTTAATCCAGTTTCTCCAATCGATAGCCTTTCTTCTCCATATCACATCAACAAAATTCATTATTTATTTCACACATTGACTTTTTTTTAATCTCTTGATATCTAATTTAAGACATCAGTTGTCTATCACTCACCATCACTTTTACCAATATGTTCAGACAAATTTTATTTCAGATTTCTAATTCTATCAATAATGTCACCATACTTGTTTGTTCTGTCACCTATTTTGCTTTTAATTTTTATTCTTACTTCTAACCTACATCTCTCCATATTTCATTAAAGATCTAAAGTCTCCTGTATTGCATCTTATGTTAAGTGTTCAAATCTTAAATTCATAAAAAATCTTATTTTTTAAATACATGTCTATCAATCTTTTTTTGAGAAAATCCATTACTTTAGTCTTTTTAATAATTATTTTTAATCCTAGCATTATTTGCAAAATCAAGCACATCACTTGCAAAATCTAGACAAATTAAATAATCCCCATGTATCCCATAAAAAACTTTTTGTAAAACTGCTATAAAAGGTGTTTTTTTAGATATAAAATCATTCTATCTATATCCTTATCAATATTAATTTTTTTAGTGTGATTATATAGTTTAATCACTTCTGTTGCACTTTGATAAATATTTTTTACAATATAATAATATCCTGGGTTTATATCTTACTGGTACAGAACTTTAATCATTGTAAAAATGATTATAGAATCAAATATCTTTTCATAATTCACAAACCCAAAGCATAATCATTATAAAAATGATTATAGAATCAAATATCTTTTCATAATTCACAAACCCAAAGCATAATACCAACTCATTTCAATATCTAGATATAATCCACTGTGTTAAAACCATTTTCAGATCCAATCTGTTCTTTTGCTTGATTTAAATCCAAATTCACTCTAAATAATTACAATTACCTTGATAAAGATTTTGTATATTTTCTTTATCACTTTTCTTAAATATCAGTATTACTATTGCATTCTTCTAATCATCTGGCACATTTGGACATTTGATATATATTTAGTGACAGTTTTTCTATTTCTTCATGTATGTCTCTGTAAATGTTTATTATAACTCTACTTTTTGTAGTTTCCCTTTTCTTCAAAGATTTAATTGCATGCCAAAATTTGGGTAATTCGGAAAATATAGTAATTGTAGAGATTTTTGTTTTTTTATTGGTATATAAATCTTTATACAACTATTCCTCATATGTTATTAAGACTTTATTTTTTTAGTAATGGTTTCATCTTTTTTTAATACACCGGAAATATTTTTTTTTTACAATATCAAGATCTTATTTTATACTTTTGAGAGTTTTATTTTCTTCTATAGCTTTTTTTGACAATTCATAATTATATTATTATTAATGCTTTCCATATCATGTTACAGAACTTCAAATATTTTTTTTTAAGGTATAATTTTAAAAAAATATATATTTCTTTTTTTCCCATGCATTGTCTTGTCTCAGTAAACTATTTACAGGTAAGTCATTTCTTTTTTATACCAACTATTTTTTTTTTTCAGTTCTTAATAAATTTCAATTATCTTCTTGTTGATTCCAGTCAAGTCTGAAGAATCCTGAAAAGTTTGTGTTTTAAAGTGATTTTTCAAGTTCTAATTAATATTCATTGGAATGTTTTTTAAGATTAGGAATATCGGCTGTTAATACTATTTTTCTTAATAATTTTTCTCTATTTCATTCTGCCTCACTAGGTGATGACTACTTTCTGTATTGAATCTATTAAGAATAATACAGTCCTTGAAAAAAATAATTTCTATTAAACAAAATATGATTCAATTCCATTGTACCCTCATTAGGATGCTTTGATTTATATTTAGCATTTTCCCCAAAGAATTTGTAATATACAGTTTTCATTCACTTCTGTCACTGTAATTGCAATTTCATCTTTTACACTATTAAGAATTCTAGCTTTAAAGTCTCTTTTGACAATTTTAAAATGTTGCTTATTGTGATCAAAAGTATTTTGTACAACTAGATAAAAATCTTTTATTTCTCTATCACAATAAGAACTTTTCAGAATATAAATCTAATTATCTGAATTTGGAAACTTTCATTAATTTGAGTAACTAATCTTGTCACTCTGTCTAATTCACTATTAATCACCACAATATTGTTCTTCCACTTTTTTTGTAATAAATCACATTCTACTTGTGCTTCTAATATTTGTAAATTTGCAATAGAGTAAAACAATATTCCATTTAATATTAGAATGTTCTTGTTCCAGTTCTTGCAATATTTTTTCATTTGGGGGTGACATATAGTCTTGTAGATAGCTAAATAAAAGTTTATCATTAAATGGCAGTCTAAGTTCACAATAAAAAGAATTTTAGTACCCTCTGCCTTTGGTCACCAACTGCTGCTTTGAATGATGATTAAAAATCTTCCTGAAAATAAGATCCAGAATTTAATTTTGCCATGATTATTATTATCTGAAAAAAAAGATTATTCACACACACACACATTTATCTTGCCTTCTAGAAAATTCAACTGGTGTTAAAATTAAGTACTATCAATCTAATTTGAAAAAATAAAAGACCACATTGTTTTTTTGGTTTTATGTAGAGATGTAATAAGCTGATAAAGTAATTGTAGAAACAAAAAATAATAACTGATAAAATATTTTTATTGGTTTTTCAGTAATTGTCTATCTCCTTATACCAAAATAAAAATTTAGTAGTCATTGATAATCATTTAATCAAAAAAGTAATAAACATGCTTAGAAGATAAGGTTCATCAAATGTATTTTCCAATTCTCAAAATTTATTAGCTGAAGAAATTATTCTAATTTTCTAGCCTAACAACATTTATTAAGAATACTATATACTTAAACATCATACTATAAAAAATGTAGAAATTAAAGTAGTGTATATTAAGAAATAATATTAGCTACCATTTATTGGTGAGTGGAGTTTTTTCTCTGATATTATTAAGCAGTTATTTTTAGTGTAATTAAATTTGGAATGGTATAAATTAGGTTTTTAGAAAGCCATGTAACATATTTTTTAATTTTCCATACATCTATTCTTTGTTTATCTCTTTTTAAATACATTTTAATTCTGGGTAGTTTCAATATCTCAGCATAAAAGATTGTACTACCAGCTAGGCTACTGCTGATATAGCATTGTATTTTATATTAATCAGAAAAATTTTTAAATTGGAAATCGAACCAAAAACTTTTATTCATTAGATGTAATTGTATCATCTCTTAGAAAATTTAATATGTATAAAAATATATATTCATAAATATGTATGATTTTAGAATGTTAACTTTCATATTATAGATTAAAAACTGTACCTGTGTCTATATATGTAATATATAGGGTATATAAGCACAGACTTTCACACAACCCACCACTCTCCACACTATCTCATAACACTGATACACTTGAACACATATATGTTGACTAGATAAATAATCACCAATATATTATTTTATGCTAAACCAGCAATCATCAGTCAGTCCAGATTACCATCTCTACACATATATGCTATAAGTGCTCAGATATATATTAAGATGGCCAATTCTCATACTCTAATGGACAGGCTTCAATCTACTCTACACTCCAACTCTTCAACCATTCATCCAATTGAAAATCTGATGATGGAATGCTCAAAGGCCACCCTGAGGCTGAGATTCTTGTCACACCCATGTTGACCTAAGGTCAATCTGACCCCCTCATGTACAGGACATAATCCATTTAATATGTATACAAGGGATGGGCAGACATCTCTACTATGTAATAACTGAAACACACAGGCTTATTATATACCTGTGTCTATAAATGTGCCTATGTCTATATATGTAATATATAGGGTATATAAGCACAGACTTTCACACAACCCACCACTCTCCACACTATCTCATAACACTGATACACTTGAACACATATATGTTGACAAGATAAATAATCACCAATATATGTATTTTATGCTAAACCAGCAATCATCAGTCAGTCCAGATTACCATCTCTACACATATATGCTATAAGTGCTCAGATATATATTAAGATGGCCAATCCTCATACTTTAATGGACAGGCTTCAATCTACTCTACACTCCAACTCTTCAACCATCCATCCAATTGAAAATCTGATGATGGAATGCTCAAAGGCCACCCTGAGGCTGAGATTCTTGTCACACCCATGTTGACCTAAGGTCAATCTGTATACAAGGGATGGGCAGACATCTCTACTATGTAATAACTGAAACATACAGGCTTATTATATACCTGTGTCTATATATGTGCCTGTGTCTATATATGTAATATATAGGGTATATGAGCACAGACTTTCACATGACCCACCACTCTCCACACTATCTCATAACACTGATACACTTGAACACATATATGTTGAAAAGATAAATAATCACCAATATACGTATTTCATGCTAAACCAGCAATCATCAGTTGGTCCAGATTACCATCTCTACAAATATATGCTATAAGTGTATCAGTGTTATGAGGTAGTGTGGAGAGTGGTGGGTCATGTGAAAATCTGTGCTCATATACCCTATATATTACATATATAGACACAGGTATATAATAAGCCTGTGTGTTTCAGTTATTATATAGTAAAGATGTCTGCCCATCCCTTGTATATGTATTAAATGGATTATGTCCTGTACATGAGGGGTCAGATTGACCTTAGGTCAACATGGGGGTGACAAGAATCTTGGCCTCAGGATGCCCTTTGAGCATTCCATCATCAGATTTTCAATTGGATGGACGGTTGAAGAGTTGGAGTGTGGAGTAGATTGAAGCCTGTCCATTTAAGTATGAGGATTGTCTATCTTAATATATCTGAGCACTTATAGCATATATGTGTAGAGATGGTAATCAGGACCAACTGGTGATTGCTGGTTTAGCATGAAATACGTATATTGGTGATTATTTATCTTTTCAACATATATGTGTTCAAGTGTATCAGTGTTATGAGTTAGTGTGGAGAGTAATGAGTCGTATAAAAGTCTGTGCTTATATACCCTATATGTTACATATTATAGATTAAAGTAATTATATTTCTTTTATCGTCTGATATATTTTTCTTTAATTCCAATGCCATAGTCCAATGTCTTAGTCCTTTGATACTTTCTAAAAAATACTTGAAATACTGTAGTTAAATAATTAAATTGCTTTCAGTCTGAAAATAAGCTTATTTTTTTCAAATGATGGAATCTTAAATATTTGGTTATTAATGTAATAGTAAGTAAAGTGAATTTTGGCAATCATTTATTGAACATGAATTAATTAAATTAAATATAATGTTGATATATAACTTTAAATTTAGATTAAATATATTTCTTACATGTCAATTTTTTAAATACATGCATAAGTTTTCTAAAATTTTAAAACATATTGACATCATTACACTATCTCATAAATTTTCTTAATAAACAACTCCCTCTAAAGATATCTAAAAAATTTAAAGCCTTTCTCCCCTTTATATATCTCAACGAAATCAGTCAGCCCAGGTAACTTTGGAATTATTATAGAATTCAAACAATAGAAAGCTGGGAGGAAAATCCGATTATAATCTATAGTGATTTCAAAGAGAATTTTTTATTTTAAGTGTCATAGCATCGGCCGGGACGCGAACCCGCAACCCGGGCAACTGCCTGCAAGTGCAAGGCAGTCGCGCTGACCTCTCGACCACCAATGCAAAAAATGTCAATATTTCAAAATGATGCCTATATTTTTTCAGTTGTGTAAATTAGCTTATATAGCCAATTGTCTATATTAAATAAAATTTATTATAATAATTTACCTAAATATGCATTTTTTAAAAGTCAACGAAATGTATAATTATTTTGGAAAATTGATTTAATTCTTTTTAAAATATACATTTAATTTTATTCATGTTCTTCTTTACCGAAGATTGTATTTTTTAAATTATCATTTTCATAATTAAAGATATTATATTAATTTTATTAAAATTAGTGATGAATATATAAAAAAAATTGTCAGCATATGTAGAGGAAATTTTAATTATAATAATTTAATATTGTTATATGAGTCTTACGCATAATGTGTGAAGAGAAAAATTAATTATTTAAGTAAAATACCATCTTTAATCTGAATTCCTATAATTCAAACTCTTTATATTTTTATACTCACCAAGTTTTAATATTTTATTATGAGTTAGAATTTCAATATATACTCTTTAAAACAAAAAATAAAAAATAAATATATAGACAATGTATATATAAATTATAGATAAGAGCTTCTATATATTCTTGTACAAGCTAATTTAAGCTTGAGTAATCAACATATAAAATATTTATATAAATGTGTTGGAAATTCTTCTCCAACTATTTCATTGTGAACTTGATTCACTATATATAAATAAATAAAAATATAAATTTTCTCCAATTCTTGCAGATTTTATTTATGAATCAATAAAATTATTTTAGTGTTTCAATTATTTGATTATAGACATTTACATGGTAAATCATAAAAATAGAAAAAAAATAGGAACTGGATTTAAATTATTATTACTCAAACTTACAATAAATCATACAAGAGAAAGGAACAGTTCTTGAATTATAATACTATAATAATCTAAGAATCATATATGTGTTAATATGTATTAAAATTAATAGTTATGAATTACACTTAATATTGGTCTTGTATGTTGACTACTTCCTTCATCTAACATTGAAAAACGCTGGAAACAAAATTTCAAGTATTACTCAAAAAGCATCACAGATACTTCAGTGATTCAGAAAAAAATAAATTAACATCACATTTCAGCAAAATTTCCTATTTTGATGGTCTAGCTAAAATCTATAAGGACTGTGTATTATTAAGACCTATTATTAATTCTATAAATCCCCCTTGCCAAAACTTGTCAAGATTTTTGTCCAAAGTTCTTAGTTCTGTGACATACAAGATATAGTTCTTTGCCAAGGATCCAACATATTTTACTGAATTAATCAAAAATATAAAAATTGGCAGAAATGACATATTGGTAAGCTTTGCTGTGGAAAATTTATTCACAAATGTACCATGTGATAAAGCATTATTTTTATAAGAAAAATTAAATGGTGACAATTACAAACCAGAATAACTCTTCCTCCAGTAGTATAATGGAACTATTAATATTCTGCATATTAGCAACTGACTTTCAATACAGTACAAAATTCTATAAACAAAATCACCACTGGCATTGCTGATTAGCAATACTTAAATGGAAGACCTTTAGACCCTAGTGATAAATATTATTCCATATCCACCTAAAGTTTGACTTCACTACATAGTTGACACATTTTTATATGGCTTATGGTAAAGCAGTATTACAGATATTCTGGATGTACATCAACAACATCATTCCCTTCAATTAAATTTATAGTAGAATCAGAACAAGAACAAACTTTGAAATTCTTAGATGAGCTTGTGATGAGTTCTTCATAAAAAAATCAAAACTACAGGATATAGAAAACTCACACATAAAGGATAATACTTAGCCTATATATATCCAATCACACCAGAACACAAAACATGGAATTATATTATCACTATGGAATAAAGCAAAAGTTGCTTGATCTGAAACCAGTGATTTAGAAAAAGCTACATAGAACAAACTCTCATGGAGAATATTTATGTATAAGCTGTCATTAAGAAAACTTTAAATAGACAACAAAAAAAGAAACCTCAAAATAAAAACAATTATTGGTACTATAACATATCCATACATGATAGGAATAGCAGACAAACTAAAGAAAATGTGCCAGCAGTATAACATTGTAACAGCTTTCCAAATCCATACCACACTACAAGAAATTCTGACATCTACAAAAACTAAACTATTAAATAACTAAATGTGTGGTTTATATATGTAATAAGATCAGATATTTTATGGTAATATCTCCACACTAAAACCCAGTATATTTATATTATTATATTTAGTTCTACACTTAGCGCTTTCGAAGGAACGATGCCTTCATTTTCAAAGCATTTATTTCTATACTTAGTGCTTTCGAAGGAACAATGCCTTCATTTTCAAAGCTATCTATAGCTTTGAAAGTGCTAAGTATAGAAATAAATATAATAATATAAATATATTGGGTTTTAGTGTGGAGATATTACCGTAAAATATCTGATCTTATTAAAAACTAAACTTGAAATGCTGAAAAACAAATCTGCATCTATGAAATACCATGTGAATGTGGATGTATATTGGTGAAACCAGTTACTCTATTAAAGAGAGATTGAAAATGTACAAACTAATGATTAAAAGAGAGAAAACATATATGTCTAAAGTTTTGGCCTATGTGTGTACCAATGAAAAATAAAAAAATATTAGATTGAGAGCAAAAGACAAAGAAAAAAATTTAAAGAAGCTGTTCACAAAACAATAGCAAATAATCTCATAAGTGAACTTAGTGTGACTATATACAATGACTGGAAAACACTAATTAACTTTTCTCTTAGAAAAAATGGAGAAATCGGGAGAAACCTCATATAAGTATGTGAAATTTTTATTGACTACTGACACTGGCGTAATGACTCAGTTGGTTAGAATGTCACCCAAAAAATTCAATATTCCAAAAATGTAAAGGTCCACATTTGATTCCCACACTAGTGTTATCTGTCACTGGTCAGACCAGCATCACCATAAGAAAAGAATAACATCATTTGAAATGTTATGTATGTACTAACCTGTATGCTATTATTAACAGTTGAATGTAATTGGTACATTTAAATACAGTTTAAAATTTTTTCTAAAGACATTTAATATTAATGTTAGATGATGGAATTAGTCCAACATATAAGTGCAACTAAAATGCCCTCATTACAAACCTTCTGGAAAACACAATATTTCTTTAAATTTTCAGTAGCATTTATGTTATTTAAAAGCATATGATACTAATACAATAAAGGAAAGATAAATGGATATTAAAATCACGATTCTGAGAAATTTTGGAAGCAAAAATGTGCCAAATTAATTATATTGCATTAGTAAAAAAAATATATTAGAAAAGCCCAAATAAATAAAGTAGGAAATAAAAATTGAACAAAGATCTAAAAAAAAAAAAAAAAAGATAGCTATGAAAATTTGATAGAAATTATTCAATAGTAAAGCTTGGGGAAATGATTTGCAATAATAAGAAATACTTCTCTGTAAGTCATTGTGGTGATAATGCTTGCAATTAAAACATGGAATTTATTTTTATTTTGAATTTCTTTAAATAATAAACCTACATGTGAAAGGTGTTCTCATATTTTTCATTATTTATTCAGCGAATAAAAAGAAATTATTGAATTCGGACAAACTGAACTCAAATTAAGGGGATAAAAAAATCTGTATTCTTGTGAATCAAAATAATTAGAAACAGATCAATTAACATTGTCAATAATTAATAAACAAGAATACAATATAAATAATATTCATCTAAATAAATTCATTAATGATAATATTATGGTATTGAAAATAAATACTGAAATTGATATTTATTATAAATAGTTAAAAAAAGTAGTGGAATTTATGTAGTGAAATTTAACCATTAGTTTGTTACCTGCAATGAGTATTTTGTCCTTTATATTATGTATGGTTATTAAGTGAAGATTTAAAAAACAAGTTTGTAAATGTGAGTCTTGTTACAGTGTAAACATTATCAATCAGCAATATAAACATGATTTTAAAAGTTATATATCAATAATACACTTTCCAGTCTGAAAATTAAATCATCAGATATTAGAAGGTGTTAAAATATTTCTCTCCTGGAATTTAGAAATAAAAACTTAATAATAGATTAGTACATAGGTAAAAAGTAAAATAATATTTATATAACTAACTGCAAAGTAACAGTTTTTCCAACAGCCTCCCATAGAGGAACAGTGAGAGAGAAGATATTATTTACCAGGCTGGCCAATTAGTAGATGGCAAAGATATAACAGGTATCATAGTAAAAACTGCCATTGAAAATATAATTAAAAAATAAATTAATAATTACAAATCATACTATTATAAGATGTGTTTATAAAAAGAAGCAAATTGAAACTGCTTTCTTAATAAATAGTGTGATAATATTCCACTGAACAATCATGCTTCAATTACATCATTCATTAGCAGCTACTCACAAATATATCTATCATTCCAACTTCAGTAAAAAAAAAAGAGACAAGAATGAGAACTTTAAAAACAAAACAAGCTTTTTTAAAACAAAAAAGAAAGGTTGGAATAAGACTTTCTGTAGATGTACTTAATTAAGGCATAAAAATAAGACTGCACAAACTCACAATTCTATTGTCACAGTTTACACTGAAAGATGACATGAGAGAATTGTGATGATTAGGTAATGAAAACTAAAACCACAGTACCCTACATGTTATTTTTTGCATTAACTCAAGAGGTTTACTTAATTTTTTTAAAAATCCTAAAAATTGTTCTTTTTTTTCAATAAATTTGTTAAAACATTATATAAACAAAACATATATTGATAAAATAATAATAATCAGAAATGAAAAACAAGCTCATTTAACAGTAGTAACAATGGTATTTACCCTTTAGTCCAGCGGCCATGATGAAAGTGGCTGGCACAAACAAATGTGTATAAAAAGATCGAATTAAACACATTTACAATCTTCTAAAAATGAATTAATATTGTAACAGAATATTAGATAATATTGTGATGAAAAGAAAGTTATTAGTTAAAATATTGGGTTTGCTGCTAATTGTATGCCGAACAATGGCATTGTTTCATTCAGGATTGTCGAAAAAGATTAACCATTGGTAGTTCGAGGTAAGGAAGTTCAGTTCTCAGTAATGATGCTAAGGAACAACACTTTGTAAATAGACAGAATATATGTATATTATTGGGGCAGGGGATTTACCAGTTGTAATAAATTTAGATTGTTAATACTTGTTGGAAGATCATTTCATATATTAAAAAAAGCATAAATGGTGTTTGTTTCATTTTTTTCAAATAAATATTGGCGGACTAATACGTATGTGAAATCTCACTGCCGAACTAATACATAAGTGTCCCCTCTCCATTTCTTTTCAGAATATTATGAAATTTAACATTTAATCATGGCTCCAAATCTGTCATTTTTTATAAACTTTCAATAATAAACCATTTGATTATTTATTTATTTTGCATACAAACTATTTATTTTATCGCTTTTCCAGACTCATTTTGTAATTTATATTGAAATCGTTTTATAAAAATAATAATTTTGCAAAAACAGAAATAAGAAAATATGACACTAAATTAAGTACTGTTGAAAATAAAAAAAGAATGTATAATTTATAAAATATTTTAAAAGATACTTCGGGAAAGATTTAATTCCAGATATCGGGTAAAGTAATCGGGAAATCACTAGCACAAGTTTTGATTTCCGAGATTTATACATTTGTTAAGTTCACTATTTAATTTTGAGATCAAGAGAAAACACTTTATTTTTAAAAAAAATTTGGTGGGGTGTGGAGGGTGGCCTTTGAGCATTCCATCATCAGATTTTCAATTGGATGGATCGTTGAAGAGTTGTAGTGTTGAGTAGATTGAAGCCTGTCCATTAAAGTATAAGGATTGGCTATCTTAATATATATCTGAGCACTTATAGTATATATGTGTAGAGATGATAATCTGGACCAACTGATGATTGCTGGTTTAGCATGAAATACATATATTGATGATTATTTATCTTTTCAACATATATGTGTTTAAGTGTATAAGTGTTATTAGATAGAGTGGAGAATGGTGGGTCATGTTAAGGTCTGTGCTCATATACCCTATATATTTCTATATATTGTTATTTCACTCCATTCAAATTTAATTCTAACAATAATTTTATTTATTGTGTTTTTAGTTATATTAATAATTTGTCCAAAGTATTTAAAATTGACTATATATAATTCAGTACCCCAACTTCTTTTTAAATTTTCTTTTTATATGAATGTTACAAAAATATATAAATATGCACCATCGTTTCGACTATTTAATATTATAGTATATTTATATATTTTTATAATAATCATATAAAAACAAGATTTAAAAAGAAGTTGGTGTATTGAATTATATATATTGAAATTTACGAATTATTTTGAAAAAAAAAAAACTGTGTAGGTGATATTTTTAAATTTATTTATTTAAAATTGCTGACTTTATTTAAAATTAATTATTATTCATCTTTACTTTTTCCTCCGTTGAAAGCAACATTAATCTTTTTACTGTCTGACTTTAGTTCTACAGTTTTATTTTTACCTTATTTCTTTTAGTGACTTTTTCTGCAGCTTTGATACACTTTTGTAAAAACAACTAATCAGTAGGATAATTTTCATTTTTTCGTTTTTTATTTTAGTCCATAAAATATTTTTATAAACTGCTACCAACGTGGACTCTAATATTTATCAGAAATCTGAGTCCATGTCATGAAGTTCCAAATTTTTAATTATAACAGAAATAGCTGAAGATTCACATGTATTTTTATAATCTAAAAATTCAATGCAAAATGGCAATTCATATTCATGCATTCATTCGTTTTGTAATGTTTTTAATATTTTGAATTATCTACCATGTTAAAATCACTTTTAAATCTTGCTTGCTTTTTTCCTTGGTGTATATCCATAGTTTTGTATAGATAATTGGAATTAATTTAATATGGAGTAAAGCTCTTATATACAAAGTTAACTGCTCTGTGTGTTATATGTATATTTATTGTAAATAAAGTTTAATAAAATCTTGCATTATACATACGGACAGTACATTAAAATTATTCGGTATAAATGTATAAAAAATTAGCATAAAGCTGAAAATTTGGATTTGATATTGAGCAAGATCAATATATTTAAATGAGCCCTACTACATAATGTGAACTGCATAAATATAACCAGATGCATTCTAGCATGACAGAAAAGCATTTATACAATCATGTGAGCAACAATTGTGCAACCCTGGAAGCAAAAAATACTATGTGTGTGCTAATCGTTGTAGAAGACAGTAAAGTGTTAAAATTGACATTGTAAATAAAGTTAGAATGTCCATGTTAAAACCAAAATTAAAGGATACACACAGATAATTGGACTTGTATGTAATATGTGTGTGGATGAACAGTTTATCATCCAGATAATTATTCCTTACATTATTAGCAAATGAATAAACTTGTTTATTACTCTAGTTAGTTTTGTTTTCCTTAAAATATTATAAGATGCATATACAGCTGGTAAACATAAATTTTAGTCCTGTATATAACAGTATGGTGCAGATCAACAGTAGAATGAAGCAAGTTGACAATGGAATGGCTGTAGTTTCTAGTTTATGAAGTAAAAACTTGTTTAAGTTATTGTTGATAAAAAATGTCATGTTGAACAGTAGTATTTTCAAATTTGATATTAACAACACATCATCATGAAAAGTTTGTCAAGCACATTGAGTGTTATATGTCAATAAATGAAATTGAGGAAGATAGACTCAAAGTAGCTATGTTTTTATTATTTTCTGCCAAGGATAGTTTACAAAGTGCAAAACAATTGTGTGACCCAAAAACTCCTGATGATATTCCATATAAGGAGTTAAAAGAGAAATTAAATGCATATATCCTGCTGGCAATTTTGAAATGGGTACCTTGTCTGCATTTTAGGATGAGAAGGCCACAATCCTATTAAATCCAGCAATGGCACTCTTTTATATGATGTCAATGATATTTTGAGTAAATGGAAGGAGTATTTTGATCATATTTTGAAAGATAATACAACTTTTAAAAGTGTATACATTTTATCTAACTTGGATATCATCTTAGTTAAATCAAAATCTTAAAAATGGAATGTTTTAAAATATGGTAGTGATATATTAACTTCAAAAATATTGGAAAATTTTACAAATATATAGACCCATAAAGTTATGGCACCTGAACTTTATATTTCTTTTATTATTTCAATTTTAAAAATAAAGGAAATGAACAATATTTCAATAATCATCATGATGTATCATTATTATTCAATACAACAAAGGTATTTTCAAAAATTTTGTTGAGTAGGTTGCTTCTTGCAATAAATGGTTACCAGAAAATCATTATGGTTTTAGAGAATCAGAAGCACAGTAGACAGTTTTTGATGCTAGGCAGATGCAAGAAAACTGTCAAGAATAAAGGAGTGATTTAAATATTGCTTTTTATTGATTGAATCAAGAAATTTGGGCAGAACTATGATATTGTTTAAAATTAGGCATTGTTATGGTATTGTTTGAAATTAGTCAAATGCCCACCAAAATTTATTTATATCATGAAACTTCTACCTGATGGAATGAGAGGAAGTGTTATTACTGCAGTGGAAAACTGGAGGTGTTTGAAATAAAAACTGGTGTTAAACAAAAATGTGTGCTTGCTTTAACATTGTTTTCAATTTTTATGATAGTGATCTTTAAAATTGCTTATAGGCAGTTTAATTGATTAAGACATGCTAAACGTTTGATAACGTATAGTTTTTAATTTGAATCAATCAAAAGTTAAAAACAAAAACTTCTTTTTAGATTCTGGATTTACATTATGTTGACGATTATGATATTTTTGCCCATTTAAAAGATGATTTGTGGAATATTCTTAACGTTTTGAGTGCAACATATGAAAATTGGTTTATTAATTAATGTTTTAAAAAAACTCAAGTTCTTTATCAACCAGCGACAGAAGAAAAACCCATAGTAACTTTTAGCTTGGATATTTATCAACTTGAGAATGTAAGCCAATTTAAATATCTTGGTAGTTTTATAAGTAGAAAAGTGGATTTAAATTTTGAGATACAACACAGACTCCAATGTATTGTCACTGAATTTTAATAAATTAAAAGATGTTTTTAATCACAAGAAAATAATTGCTGCAATTAAATTTGTTGTATATAGAGCTGTTATTTTACTTGATTTATTGTATGGAAATGAAACATGGACACTTTGTTGGTGCAAAAGTCTTATTTAAGGACACTCTGTAAAATTTTAAAAATACAATGGCAAGATCATAAATCCAATCAGTATGTTCTTTAGTTTTCTGGATGTGATACTTTTTGAGTCCATATGGAAAAATCACATCTTCACTGAATTCCACATATAAAATGAATGAACAATGGAAGATTGTTTTATTTTAAACTTGAATATGATTTTCATGGGGAAGATAGGATTATCTCAAAAATATTTTAAAGAAGTACAATGTTAATTATTTCCATTGGGAAGATATGACCGAGAATAGAATACATTGTAAAGCTAGAATTAAATATGGTATCGAAGTAGTTTAAAAAAATGTTTCCTGTTGAAGAAATTAAGAAATATCAAATAAACAGAAAAATGAATAGCCACGTATTTGAGTTTCACAGATTGTTTGTAAAGGCATAGCAAACCTCATTTCTAGAGTTTTCCCTTCTTTTACTCCTTTCTCTCTTTTTTTTTTTTTGTTGAAATTTGAATAGCCATATATAGTTTACGAGTGACTGTTTATTATTATTATCTAGCTGAGAATCACAATTTAATGACTTTTTTATTTTCACTTTAAAATGTTTTATTATTTTCAGCATCAATAAAATTTAAATTGCTACATGAAATATATATATCTAATTTAAAATTTATAAGTATTCCGCATTTTAATCTCTTCAAATTTGGTTTGATTGCACAGGCTTTTTTCTTTCTAAAGTGCAATTATTCGTTGAAATAACTGTGCTTTAAAAGCACTATTAACTCCACGGGAACTTATAGCAAGGATCACATTTTGTAGTAATTTCGATTCATTTTCAAAAAAACTTTAAAACACATTTTTACAACAGACAAACATACTGGCAATAATATTTAAAATGATATACATATTTTGCTATATATAAAATAACATCAACTATCAAAACAACAAACTGATTTCAAAATTGTCTGAGTAGTTTTTAAATGTCATATTAAGTTTAATAATGGGAGAAACGCTTTTATTAATTTTCCGTTGTGGTTGTTGTTACATAAAAATAACATTACTTTAAAATATTTTATATTTGTTTTATTTACCGTTATCCTAAAAATAATATAAGACAAAACATTTAAGGTCAATTTAAATAATAACATTCTTCACCCATTTCTTCTTTATCTCGTAATATCACATGATCACTATTTCTTACTTCTGGTTGGCACTGAATGGCACTACTGTATGGAGAGTTTTGCCTGTTTTTTTTATCTCATAATATGTAGTGTAATTGGTTCTTTTTGATTTAAAAAAGTATACTTTTAACTGTCATTAATATAAAATATAATTTTTAATGCAAGTATATCATACTATTAAATATGAGATAACCTCATAATGAAGCTACAAGAAGTCTTGCACTGGTGGTCGAGAGGTCAGCGCGACTGCCTTGCATTTGCAGGCAGTTGCCCGGGTTGCGGGTTCGCATCCCGGCCGATGCTATGACACTTAAAAAAAAAAAGAAGACTTGAGATGACTTACAGCAACAATAATTTTTAAAGCAATAATTTTTATTGATTATTTCTACTCTCGTGAGTAAAGCAGGTATGCGCTTTTTTTTTTTTTTTTGGAATTTAGTCATATTACTAAAATTCCACAAAAAGGTATTTCTACAAAATATACCAAAACAAAATATTTTTATAGAAAGTTTATATAACTTTTATACAATAAAAAGTAGAAATTACTTTCACATTTTAATAACATGTGATATGGTGTATTCTTCACTATTTGCTGGTATCTAAAATGTTGCAATTTATAGTTATTTTTTGAAACTATTGTAAGTCAATTTTGATTTGTGTTTACTTTATGGTTTTCATTCAAAGTAAAAAGTGTTAAATATATAGGTAGATACCATATCTTCTGATTATGCATACCATTTACAAGTAATACTCTTCATGAAGAGTTGTATAAATTGTAGTAAAGATTCATTTTGAAATGTTTTATCACAGAATATTATTATTTTATACTTTTATTATTATTTCTATTCTTTTTCATGTTTTTTTTTTTTATATTAACATTTAATGGACTTGCATAATGGTTAAAACTTATTGCTGTAGTTTTGAAATCATAAATCTAAACCTCTGGATTTTTTTCCAAAACATTTAGCAAAACCACATTTAGACTTCTTGTGATTGTCTAATATAGGAAACAGTGTGTCATCAGTCTTGAGTTGATTTTCCCAAACTTCAAGTTTCATTTCAAAAGTTTTGACAGAGTATAAGAATTATGATTTTTTTTCCCAATTTTAGCTGATTTTTTTTCAATTTTAAATTAAGATTATTCAAGTATGAGTGTGTGTGTGGCGCAACTGTTCCCAAAAGCTATTAATACAAAATAGCTAACTAAAAATAATAAACTAGCTGAGCGCTTTCAAAGGATCTTGTCTTCATAATCATAGCTTGCTAATACATTTAATGATATGCAAATATGCTAATTCCATTTTTTTTTGATAAAGCAAAGCACGTGTCCTTCCTATTTATGGCATCGTTGTCTCGTGAGATGAATAAAGCCTCTTTGATTTTTCTTTTGGGGCCATCAAACCATTGGAAATCAGATGCCATACACACCCCCAATCTCACACACCTATAGCACATAAATTATCTGGCCTAGCATCTTTTTTGCACAGAAACAGATTGTTGTGTAAAATTGAGGCAGATTCAAAAGCAAATGTACTAGAATACAGAGATGACCTATTGAATTTAGGGTTCAGGCAATCCATTGTTGATAAAAAATTTTTACATATACAGAATAAACGTCTTAACTCTCACATCACACAGGATAAACCCAGATTATTGCTTCCATATATATATCCAATTTACACAAGAAATTGCATTCCATCCTTAACAACAAATATCAGCTTTGTTTTCGAACCCCTCCAAATTCTAACAATTTAATTAATAACACTAAAGATGAAATTCCACTTTTATAGACCCCACACACAGTATATAATATTACATGTTCCAACAATAATTGTAAAGGCACATATTATGGGGAAAGCAGAGCATCTTTGGCCACACGATTAGCACAACATAAATATTCATACAATAGAGCTAGCAACGATCCTTCTACCTATTCAGTTTTCTATCAGCACCAGAGCACAAGTCACCATGAGTGCATTCCAGACAATCCCACAATCGTGTGTAGAGAGAGACATGACCTCAAAAGAAAAATCAAAGAGGCTTTATTCATCTCACGAGACAACGATGCCATAAATAGGAAGGACACATGCTTTGCTTTATCAAAAAAATGGAATTAGCATATTTTCATATCATTAAATGTATTAGCAAGCTATGATTATGAAGGTAAGATCCTTTGAAAGCGCTCAGCCAGTTAATTATTTTTAGTTAGCTATTTTGTATTAATAGCTTTTGGGAACAGTTGCGCCACATATATTTCCCAAAAGTAAAATTATTTGACTTAATCAAATTAAGATTATTTAAATAGGCAATGATATCATTAAGAAATGCAAGATCATTAATCCATTTATTACTTTTCAGCTCAAAGTAATATTAATCTTTCACTTATAAATATTTGCCTACTTCTTTTTGAACTAATAAAAACATTGAAACATTTTTCTTTTGTAATAAACTTCATAATAGAAAACCAGTCAGATCTCCATACTCAGACTCAAGTTATCCTAAAATATATTTAAATTGGTACTGGCCAAGTTCTTGTAAGTTTATAAAATTGATGCTTAAAATAAAAAGTTCATAATGTTTTCAAATTTTGTCTATTTGACACATGAATTTTTTTGATGAATTATGCAATGAAATGTTGCTAAGTCTGTTAAATTTAATAAAACTAATGCTGTTTTTTAATTTAAAAATAAAGCCTATCTTAATGCTAATCATTGCAGGGGTTCCATCTGTTGAAATGCTCACTAATCTTTCAAAGAAAAGATTTCATTCTGTTAATGCTTTCTCTTTTTTCATAGATGTTTTCACTAAAACATTCCCCCTGTAACATTAATGGATTTAGCAATACCATATAAAAACAACTTGCATTTGATCTAAATCTGATATATCGATCAAGTCAATAAATATGAGCTACAATTCACATCATTTTTCTGATAGCTTACCTTTGTATCATTTGAAATTTCTTTGACTCATTTTGTTATAGTTGTTTGAGACAAATTTTTAACAATTCTTAAAATGCATTATTTCACAAAGTAAAATAAATTTTAGAATTGCTTGCACAATTTCTCTAATCCCTGTCTGCTTTTTAGTAAAGAGCATATCTAGGCTGCTGATTTTTCTAGTCAGTGCTTCTGTTTTAAAATTTTTTAATTTGTATTTTAGAGTGATTTCAAAGATTTCTTGCCTTATGCATTTTATTTATAATTTGTATTTTAGAGAAATTCCAGATATTTCTTGGCTTGGGCATTTTGTTTATAATTTGTATTTTAGAGCGATTTCAGAGATTTCTTCATGTTGCCTTAGGTGTTTTAATTTTACAGTGATTTCAGCAATTTCTTGTTTTTGTAATTTGTATTTTAGAGTGCTTACAGAAATTTCTTCTTGTTGCCTTAGGCATTTTAATTTTACAGTCATTTCAGTGATTTCTTCACTATAAATTTATTATTTGTATGGTTCTTGATGGGTACTGCAGCATCACCTAGTGACACAGTTTGGCTATTCAACAAGTACCAATTAAAATAATTACTAGCTGCAAAATATAAATTCAAATTTTGGAATGCATAACTCTCTTATATTTAGGTATTTAACCTAAAATTATATTAATATTTCTAATCAATAAATATTATATATTTTAAATGAAGAAAACAAATATAGCAGTAATCATGATAGATATAAGGAAATGACTGAGTAATATTCTTTAAATATGGCATTTCAAAAATAATACCACAGTTCTAGTGTTTATTATTTTTAAAATTGTGATCTGATATTTTGTTATTCCAGAGAAAGTATAAATATTATGAAAAGCTATAAGTTTAGAACATTTTTTTAATTTCAATATTTTCCAAATACCCAAATTACCTTTTCATTCAGAAGATACTTGATTTATATAAGGTTATAAGTATGCAAACATTAATTTATATACTAGTTTCATCCATAATGATGCAACAGAAATTGAACTTACTTTTATCTCATGTATAAGTAATATATCAGGCTTATAAAATTATATCAGTAGGTGAACATAATCTTTGTGTACATTTTTCTGTTATTAACATTTAGATCTCATCATTAAAAATGGGTAATATCTCTTTTTAAAGTGAAGAAACATGGTTTCAAAGTACTAAAAATTAATTTCCATATTTCAATAAATCATCATACCTCACAAATTCAATGACCCTGGCCAGTCAACAGATGAATATTATTGCTTTCAGACCATCATTCTATCCATTTCACAATCACATATTTTTAAAAATAAATTTTAAAAATCATAAGAAGGAACTTACATTCACTTCTTTTGAAGCTAAAGTTGAGAGAGATAGTTTTTTCTTTTCAGTTTTATTTATGACTTTTTTTCTTTGATGTCATAGTAACTATAGCAATACCTTTCATTCATTCTTTAGTTAATTCTAGCCAGCATTCCATAAATTTTTATTATATAAAATAATGACAAATAAAGAAAATATTTCTATTTATTACATATAACAAACATTTCCATTTTTAAGATATAAATAAGATCCTTTCACTCAAACATAAATAATAAGACTCCATTTTTTATACTACAATGGAAATAAACCTTTTACACATATCTTTCAAATATAATATTACACAAATAAAACAGCAAATATACTAGAGACATTAAACATTTAGGTGTATTGTTTGTAATTTATAACTGTGAATGCAGTAACGAAAATACATAGACTAACAAAAGAACAATAATTTTATCCAAACCATATGCTTTATTATTCATAAATCCATTTTAAAATGAATAAAATCAATTCACAGTCTTAGACAAAACCATTAATAATAAACATTTTTATATCAATATTATCATTGTCATAGCAACACACCTCAATACTTTATAGGTTAAGATATTCACCATCAAAATCAAGAAAAAAAAATTATGACATTATTCCACATTCTGAAACTCATCACAAACTTCAGTAGGTACTATATATATATGTATGTATAAGCACAGATTTAGAAATTACAAGATTTGGAAACAAAATAGTATGCACATTAAAAAAAATGAAAGTCGATTTTGAAATAATGAAATAAAATGTTTATGCAATAGCTACTTTAAATATTTTGTTGATTTTGCAGCCACTCTCAACTTGAGAAGGGCTTTTCAGATTTTAAAAAACTCCAGTTATTATCACACTAATAAAGTTTGCAATTAAGTCTAATCTCACATAATATTAGTTAAAAAATAATATCAGATAGGATATCTTTAATATTTTAGCTTTCTCTTTATATATTTAATAAATACTTAAGTACCAAATATTTTCAATTTTATATAGCTTTACAACCAAAATGTTCCAAAAGCAAACTTTCTAAGACATTTATATAGCCTTCTTTATTTAAAACAAAGAGTAGACAAATAGTTTTGTTACCTTTTCTATTACTAGTCAAGTGTTGGAAGCCTAGTAGTTAGCATAGCTGCCTTCCAAGCAGCTGGCCCAGGTTTGCTTCCTGGTCAACACATTTGACATATGAAAAAAAAGGGAAAAAAACTTTTCTATTACTATTGATCTCTATGAATTCCAATTGACGATTGGTCAATTATCTTATTAGCTTGCGATTTTTAAATTTTTAAACATCATATAACTGCAATTAATACATTTTGTCTCTCTTAAATATAAAAATTTAAAATTCTGTACTGAATATTGAATAACATTGCTTGATTTAAATATTATTTTAGTGTAGTATTGGGGTAAGTATTCATGCACATGCAAGTAAGTGTGAGTGTATTTGGGCATATTACCCTCCCCTTTCCACATAAAGTAATATATTTTTATATCTATATTTAGTAATGATAGGCTTCTTGGTATAGTTGTCAGTACATCACCTGTCATGACCATGATCTGGAATTTAAATTCAGGTTGAATAAATAGTGATTTTGCTCGCAAACAGGTATAGGGTTTCTTTTTAAATAAATACCCCATAGTAACCTAACTAACCATTTAATTACAGTCGTAAATTGGTATCAAGTTCCCAGATTAGTTCAGTTTAGTTAAAGAAATGTGTCTGCCATAATGAGAACTTTACTAGTGATTGGAAAGATTTCGTATGCCTATATGAACTTGAATGCATGAGCAAAAAAAATTGCAGACTCCTAATGGGGTTTTTTTTTAAAAAAAAAATTAATAAAAAGACTGTTTAAAAATAAAATTTGTTAAATATTCTAGTGATGATTTTATATATTTAGCTAATTTTACTTTTAAAATTTGTGTTTGCGTTTCCTCTCGAAAATTTTAAATCTTTTTATTATTGTTGTTGTTGTTGTTGTTACTATTGTTTGTTTGCATTTAATTCTTTTCAAATTTTTCTTCAAATTTTTTTTAAAAAATAAAAATTATCACCTTTCACAATACGATGACTCAAGTAAGCTTAGTACATCAGTATAATTGAAATTTAACATTTTTCTATTATTGTATAACTTTTAAATTATATTTGAGACTTTTTTTAGTAGTCTGTATATTTTTAATTTTTAATTAAAATATTATTTAAATGACAACAAAACTTGATAAATACCAGTCTGTCTATTATTTGAAAAAATAATATCAATTTTATTTTATGCACTATTATTTGTTCTTGCTGTTGGCATTTTGTGTTAATTTAAAACAAAAAAAATAAATTCAAAGTAATCCAATTATTTCTGTCAAATTATATTCACCTGTCTCTTTATTGGTTTCACTTTTACGTGATTATTTATTTATATTTGTAAATGTATGACAAAAATATCTTAGTTTCTTATATTAGTTACGATTTATTTAACCCTATAGTAAATACTTAGAACACACACATTTATTATCATTATTTTCAGTAATTATTAATTCAGTGCACTCTCAATCTAGTATTTCTGAACTATAGTTTCTCTTCTCCATATCACTTCAACAAACTTGCTTTTTCATCCATCTCACACATGGTCTTTTTTTACATTTTTTTACAACCGCGTGAGATCTGATTAAAGAGTTTAATTGTCCAATGGATATTATTTTTAATGACATATCCAGCCAACTTAATTTAAATGTTTTAATTCTTTCAATGATGACAGCTGATATGTACTTTTGCTTTGATCTTTTTTGGTAAGTTGTCTATGAATGTAGATGATGAATTGAATTTGAAATATCTCTTATTAGTTAGGTTGTCTAAAGTTTGAAGTTAATAAAGATGGTTGACTCCATAAGTAAAGCTGTTATTCATTAGAAAACATTTTTGAAATCTATGGAATAGTATAATAATCAAATAGGGTAAAAAAGAATTCATTTAATGAAATATGGAATGATAAACAGATGATAGTGATGGTGCCATATCATATATTTACACTTGTAGAAGACTTGACAGATAATAAGCTAAATTGTTTGGATGCATTCTTGCTAAATTTCATTCCAAATCATTTTTATATGTTGATGAATATACATGGCCAAAAAATGTTTTGTTTGAGTTTTTAATGAATGAAAAGGTTTTGTTATTATATTTCTGTAAGAATTTATTAAACAAATATAAATATATATTATAAAGAGATTTTGGTTTTAAATGCAGAAGTTGTCAAATGATTCATTCCTAGTAATATGAAAACAGATCAGATTTTATTATGCACTCAGCTTAAGAGTTTTGAAACAGGAAAACTATCCCTATTTTTATCTGATCAGAAACCCTGAGTTTATTTAGAGTTATTATTCTTTGATTGTTTTATTCCCATTTCTCCATGTAAATTTATTGTTTGATTTTGACTAAGCTGTACATGGTATTTTAATAATATCATACATAAAAAAAAAAAATTGATTGGTTCCATAAACAAAAATAGTATTAGTAAAACTTAATTCATATGT
This sequence comes from Epiperipatus broadwayi, assembly GCA_028023455.1. Taxonomy (NCBI): domain Eukaryota; kingdom Metazoa; phylum Onychophora; class Udeonychophora; order Euonychophora; family Peripatidae; genus Epiperipatus; species Epiperipatus broadwayi. The sequence continues at coordinate 91,479 of JAQFVV010000397.1, read as the reverse complement.
ATAATATTTTCTTCTTGATGGGTTGGCATGTGAGACAGATTTTATCATACATTGAAGCATATCTATTTATTTATTTATCTTCTTTCTTATACATAATAGAAAATTATATACCATTATAAAACTAGCCAAAAAACAAAATTTTACTAAAATTCTCTCACATCATGAAGATACACCCAACATATATATATATATATTAGAGAATTGTACTAAATTTTGTGTGGGTTGTTTTTTTGGCTTGTATTATAATGTTATATGATTTTTTATTTATTTATAATTACTAGTATAGCGTTAGATAGATTTTTATTATATTATTACTAAAATTATTTGTAAATATTTTTTAAAATTAATTAAATTTAATTTGATTAAAAAGGTAACAAATTTATTGTGTTTTTTAAAATATATATATATTATTTTCTTTCATATAAATTAATAAAAATATGTGTTTTCTAATTTATATTTCGAAAATTAGAATTGACTTTATATTAAACTATTTAAATTAATTAAAATATTTGTGTCAGCAGGAGTAAATCCATGCAAAACTGCAAACACATTTTATATAAGCTCCAACAGATTAATTTAATTAATCATAGATTGCATAAATACATGAGAAATTAAACATTTGTAGTGAATATATTAGAAATGAATAAGTAGAACATAATTTCGATAGCTGAAGATATTGCAAAATAAATGAATAGAAAGAAAACACCTTTGAATTATCATCTGCTTGCCAGTTCTCTGAGGCTCAAAACCAATCATATATATCTAATAGCTGAAGCTACAAAAATAAATTTAGGAAAAGCTATCAGAGTTATAAGTGCATCAAAGCACATGTGGAAAATCAATGTAAATCTACTAATAATCATTAAAATTATATCATTCATTTAACATGATATGTCAAGATTGCTTAAATCATGGATTTTATTGCACTAAATAAATCCTGGGTGACTTATTTTAATAATGTATAATGCATTATTAAATTTTTAATCATACATGATCAAATTAAAGCTAGCTGCATATTAACTATTAAAGCATGCAAATATTTTTTTTTAACTTTATTAGTAACAAAATATTTGCAAGAATTAGTATATTTACATTAAGAGTTTTTACTCTTTTTTTTTATAATTTTTAATTTCTTAAAATATTAATACCTGAAATTGTCAAATTGTTTGTGTGTGCATTTTAGACTGCGGTTCTTAAATTTTTCATATTTAGAATTGTTCATTACAAAATTTGAGAGGTTGGTCCATGTTTATAGCAGTATGCTAAAGAATTAAATTGATCAGTCATGTAAATAGCAAATTTGTGTGTGTGCGCGTGTATTATTTATTGTTTATGTAAAATTCAAAATTACGTTTTTTATTCCTTTATACCTTCAAAAGTTTTTATTTATCTGCGTGATTATGTTCATATTTATTAAGTAAGATTGGAGTCAAATTGATATTTTTAAGGATTAAAAGTAGTGCTGATAAAATAAATGTCTCTTTTCATGGATAATCCTAGCAGTCACTATAAAAGATATCTATTAACATGAACCCACACACAGGTACACATTTAAATAAATATAACAATTTAATTTGGTGTATAAATTGGAATACCATATGCAACTTAATATAAAGCCATTAAGTGCTTACTAGAGACCCAGCCATCATGCACTATAAAATAGATACACTCTCTCCCATCAATAAATGTTTAAAAACATAGATGGATGCTTTTAAAACATTTATTCATGAGAGATCATATACTCATTTTATACTACATGCACGAATAGTAGTTTTTTCCCAAGATGGTTATTTAATTTTTCACTAAAGTCTTATAAGAAATTTTGCAACAAATTCTTAACGGTCTATAAGTTCTTTTTTATTATTATTATTGTCAAGTAAATTATACAATGGATAAGAATAAGCTTCTCACCAATACATATCTCTGAGCTTTGGACCAAAAACTCATCATCCTATTTTTTTCTATGCACAGTTTGTAGCTTTTGACAAAAGCATTAATTATAATTTCTTAATAACTATATTGTTTAGATGAGTGCTGTGGTTGTAAGAAGGAATATGATTATCACTGTATATTGTTCAAGGGAATAACAATGTGATATGATTGGTATAAACAAATTATTACATATGATAGGTATTTTCCCTGAATTCTCTAAAGTTATCAAACAGTCCAGAATTTGAAAGCCAAAAGTAAAAGCTAATAAAAATCCATAATTTTAAATGTATAATGGTGATTTTAGACTTTGTCTTTTATAATCATATGCCACTTATAAAAAAGAAAGATATCATGAATTAAATGTTTATTATATATTAAATATAAATAATGGTATAATTATTTCCTTGTAAGTCATGTGATATTCAGCAAAACAGTTTAATTTGAAACAAAAAAACACAGTGCTATTTTTTTTTTTTTGATAGACACTGATTGTATTTTATAATGGCATAATTAAGGCACTAAACTATGAAGAGTAATTTTCATTTAATTGATCAAATTAAAATTATTGTTTTTTTTTACTTTATATAACTGAGAATTAACCTTGGAATTAATATATTAATGTATAACACTGCTAAATATATTGATGAGCCTCCTAAAAAGACCATTACCAAACTTTGTAAATTCAAAAGAAAAGATTGTAAAGAGACATATTGGATTTACAAAGAATTAAGATTCATTTTAAATAACTTGTCAAAGAACAACATTGAAATTAAGAATGTAATAGCTGAATGAGATTTAATTATTGAAGATATCAAATGCAGGTAATTTATGTTACTGCTTCAATAAGTTTTATTTAGCAAAAATATTTGTGAGTTTATACAATTCTTTTGAAGAGATTAATATTTTTAAATTTTCATTGGAGATATCAATACAGAAACAGAATTCTTTTAAAAAGTAAAAATGCAGAATAAATTTGGACAGTAGATATTGACACTACATAGATTTACAAAAAAAATGTATAAGCTCAAATAAACATATAGTAAGTTGAATTGCCTTTGAATTTAAAAAAATCTGTATTTTGAGACTATTATGGAAGAGACTGCTGTGAGATTTAAATTGAATTTAGGAAGTTATTCAATTAGTTAAGTTTCAATATATCGGTTTATGCAAAAACAGTGACTAATAGAGAAGATATTTAGTATCCTTAATGGGATCAGAAATATTTAAATGTTTTTAAAACTTACTGAGGTTTAAAGTAATAACAGATTAAAAATAATCAGCCTTGGAAGAAATTAAAAAGAGACTATTAATAACTCGAAACATGCAATGCTATATAAATGGTGTTAAATGTTTGGCAATGACAACCTTCTACAAATGATTCAACATATGCATGTAGATATACCAGTATTTATTATAGACACTAAATTTATCATCACAGAATATAAACTTATTATTATAAAGACTTGAAAACTTTGAAATTATTCAAACGGAAGTCAATCTCTGATAATGCTCTATTTCTTAAATATTATAAATCTCCATACTCTTTCATGCCGGTAAGAGTTTAATAAACTTAAGTGAATCACTTAAGTTTAGAGTGTACATTCTATATACACCAACTCTTACAGACCATGCTTAAATCAAGACTTGAAGTTATTGTGTGCCTGCTGTTACAATCAAATATTCAATTGTACAAATCTATTTAACCCATTTGAATAATTTCAAAGTTTTTAGCGCTTTATAATAATAGGTTTACATTTATAAGTCATGTTTGTCTAATTGTAGGTGGTTAAAAATGAGACACTGTCTTTCTCCTGCGATGGTTTAAAAAAATTTGTACAATTGAATATTTAATTATAACATCAGGCACACAATAAATAGACTCAAGCCCTGATTTAAGCATGATCTGTAAGAGTTGGTGTATATTGAATGTACACTCTAAATTTAAATAATATTCATTAAGGCTGTAGCCTCAAGCACATGCGTATAAAATGCGATAGTAGGGACCTCTACAGGTCTTACCGGCGGGAGAGTGCACTGAGATTTATAATGTTTAAGAAATAGCTCATTATCAGAGATTGACTTCTGATTGAATAACATCATATATATATATGTTGAGGAACAGATTTTAATGTTCTAAAGAAAATAATAAACAACTAAATACTTGTAAATTGCAAATAAGAAATTTCCTTGAAAATAAATCTTACTTTTTTTCTTTTTTTACATAAATTCTTGCGCTTCCGATCAAGATTTGCAAACAATTAACCTAAGCAAACCAAGTACAAAAGAAAGTAGAGGTTGTAATAATTATTAACGTGTACAGAAACCAACTATAGCAGAAATTTAATTTCCACGTGAAATGTGGGAAGATGCAGTAAAATAAAAATAAAAAGAAACACAATTTATAAAATCAGTTTTTCTCTTCGAGAAGCACTTGAGAATAACAAATAGTTTTTAATTGTAAAATTTTATCTCCGAGTTTTAATTATTAGTACTACTTGTAAACAAAGTTTAATATTTCTAGTATCTTTTATTTATTCATTTTTGAATCTAAAATATGTATTCAGTTCACTTTCTTTTATAAATTAAAAAGCACATACCATATTATTATTATCATCATCATCATCAACCATTATCAATCCACTGCAGGATGAAGGTCTCTCCAAGTTCAATCCATCTTCTCCGATATTTAGCTTCTCTTCTCCACATCACTCCTGCACACTTTTTTATTTCATCCATCCATCTCACATGTGGTCTTTTTCTGGGTCTTTTACAATCTCTTTGAAACCAGTTTATGATTTCAATAGTCCATCTATTATCATATCTTCTAGCAATATTCCCAGCCCAACTCCACTTCAGTCTTTTTAATTTTTTCAATAATGTCAGTAACACCTGCTTGTTCTCTTATCCATATACTGTGTTTTCGATCTCTTCCTGTAACTCCCAACATGCATCTCTCCATACTTCTTTGAGTGGTCTGAAGTCTCTGTATTGTCTTCTATTAAGTGTTCAAGTCTCAGATCCATAAGTAAGAACTGGTAAAACACATGTATTAAAAACCTTTCTTTTCAAACATATAGGCATATTTCCTTTTAGTATCAAAGTATTTCTACAAAAAGCACTCCAACCAAGTTTAATTCTATGATTAATTTCATCCATTATGTTTCCATCTGTATTAATAATCTGACCAAGGTACTTGTAGCTGTTAAGTTCTTTTAACTCAATATAATCAATCTTTATTTTCATATTTTGAGAAAATCCATTAAACATTACTTTAGTCTTTTAATATTTATCTTTAGTCCTACTTTCACCTAATAATTCCTGCAACATTTTCTGCAGCTCTAAAGCATTACTTTCAAAAACAACTGCATCATCTGCAAAATCTAAATGACTTAAATAATCTCCATTTACTTTCACTCCTTTAGTTTCCCATTTTAATACACAAAATACTTCTTTAGTAATAATTCCATCTTTTTTTCTTATTGCAGATATAAATTTCCTATTTTACACTCTTGAGACTTTTATTCTCTTCTACAACTTTCCTTGTTAGTTCACAATTATACTTTCTTATATCATTTTGAACTCTTTTCCACACCATTTTACAAAATGAAAATCGTGAAATGTAGTGATAACACATCTGTCTGTCATGTTTACAATCTGAATTCAAATTAAACGTTTTCTTTTTAGGTTTTAATTAGAATTTTTTTCCAAGTATCTGACTCATTCAATATTAATTGTTAAAAGTATTAAAAATTCATAGTTATCTTATATATAAATTCCTAGTCTCTCTGTTATCTGATTGCTGAATGTATCTTTGTTTATAAGACTGTCACGTGTCAAATTCACAACCACTGTCACATCAAATTCACAACCAATTAAAAAAAATATTATGTTTATGCAAAGAAAGGAATCCACCTAATAATAAAAACCTCTTTGGGGAAAAAATTACTACATACTTTTAACTACAGAGATGTAGTATTTAAATCATGATGAATGTGTGATTACAGTACATAAATTCATGTTTGAAATGTGATATCCAGTGAGGGAAATAAATAGATGCTGTAATGCCATATTTACATTTAATCTTGGTTAGTGTTTAATTGAATTTGAAATGATGACTTTCAGGCAAGTGTACAATTATCACATTTATACAATATTAAAACCTTTTCTTTAATTTACATTAAATCTTTAAAAAAATTGTTAGAGCAACTAATTAAACAAAAACTATGATCTATTTAGACTGGGTACATCTGGTAGTATTATAAAAATGAAAATTACTCAAATCTGCATTTAGAAAGACTAATGAATAAAAAATTATTCTTTGCTGTTTCTTATGGTGGGCATTTAGTTTCAACTTAAAACAAGGATTTCACAGCAAAAAATGTAAACACTTTTTTTGGTTAGTTTGCAAATGATATTCATTTTACAGTACTAATATTTTAAATATGAACTTCATAATATGCCATCTGTTGCTATTATTATGATATGGGTAACAGAAAAAAATCACTAATATTAAAAAAAGCATCTATAGGCAAATACTTATAGGGCAAAAGGTTGGTATTCCAATAATAATAAAAAAGACCCTATACCAAACAAATTACTAAAAATAATCATTAAGGTTTCTCTTAAAAGTATTTTCCTTCTTAATGCTAAATTTAAACAATGGCAAATTTTGATTTTTATGTTTATCATATGCTATTGATATAAGTAGATCTTTTTTTGGGTTCACTAAAAAAATATTTTGATTGTTTTTTCTGATAATGGTTATATTATTAGGAATTTTTTAAAATCACAATTGCCATTCGGTACTTGAATAATAAAATAAATATGGAGCTATTTGATACTATAAGCTTTTCCATAGTGATTAAAGCTTTGGACCATCAAAATGTGTTCCAGAATATTGTCATATTTTGAAAAATATCAAAATGTTATGACAGCAATTATATATATATATATATTAACACTAAGAAGATTAATATTGATAAATATATAGACAGATTGATTCCATAATGTTTTTTGGCAATTTTATAAAAAAAAAAATATCCTGTGGATTAAAATGGGAATCTAATGAAGTAAAAATACCTTGATTTTACCTAAGTCATCTAGAATTTGCGGTTGGTGTGGTAATTTTTACAAATAATGCTTCAACGCTTCAATAAATGCTGCAAAAATTATGAGATGAAAGGAAGAAAGTAGGACTAATGATAAATGATAAAAAAAAGCTAAAGTAATATTCAATGGATTTTGACAGAAGAAAATTAAGATTTTTAATTAGGAATTTTAAAAAATTAACACAAATACCTTGGTTAGATTACAAAAACAGATGAAGTACAATGGGAGAAATTATGCACAGAATTAATCTTGGGTGTAACACTTTTGATAATAATAGTATTAAAAGAACATATGTTTCTATATTTGAAATGAGAAGTTTTTAAGAGGTGCTTTACCAGTTCTTACATTTGTATCTGAACACTTAATAGAAGAGTAGTATAAAGGCATCAAATCACTCAACAAAGTTTAGAGAGATACATGTTGGAAGCAACAAGTATGGATCCAAAGCAATATACTTTGATGAGAGAATAAACAGGTATGGTATGAATTGGATATACTTTTAGAAGAGATAATAATATATGAACAATACAAATCTTGAATCTCAAGAGATTGTAAAAGAATTAGAGGTAACCACATTTAAAATAAATGATTGAAATAGAGGAGTGTGATGATGTGATGTAGAGGGGAAAACTATGGATCATGATTAAACTTGAAGAGATCTTCATTCTACAGTAGATTTATAATGATTTAAAATGATGTTGATGATTATGTAAACACTGTAGTAATTGAAAGATAAAAATTCAATAACTAACAAGAATGCTTTAAAATTATTTATTGAGTGAAAACTGTAAAAATATATAATCATTTACTGATCATTAATAGTTATATACGGATTTGAAAAATAATATAATGTAATTAAGTCAGTGAGTAAAATAGAAAAAATATGTAAATTTTCTTTGAATCTAAAACTTCGCATTTAAATGTCATAACCATTCTCTGCTATATTTCAAAGATAATCATGTTTTATGGCATTGTAAATCTTTTAAAAACGTTTAAAATCTTAAGGTCTATCTCTGTCAATCTTCAGTTGTATCATCTGATTCATGATGTGAATAACTATTGTCATTATAACATATAAAATATTTTCTGTTATAATTTGCATAACTGTTATATTTTGATAATGCAGGCAATGTCTATCTGAATAAATACAATACCAACAGGCATCTTCATCCAAGCATTATAACTTAGTATGTCTTGTTCAATATAAACTTGCTTTACAGCCTGCAAAAAGACAATCCTTAAATGCAGAATTATGACTACTCTTGATAAGGTCGACAATAAGATCCTCTAGATATATGAAAATTTTAGAAGTACTGTAATTACACAGTTTTTCACTAAATAATTCATTTAACATAAATATAGATTTTCAGTTATTTTACTTTTAATCATATTAGCTTTTATAGCTGTTTAATTTTTTTGTTAACTTCAATGCATGCTGGTCCTCTCTGCATCTACTACTGATAAACATATTCAATTGTTCTTAGTTATTTAAGTATAAGAATCGGAATTCAACTCATAAAATAACTAGCTGTGCATAAGATTATCAAAATACTTACATAGAATTTAATTGTCTCTAAAGTTGGAAATTATATCTCCTAGGCATCTGTGGATTTTAAAAACATTATAACATTTCTGAATAGTCACATCATTTTGATTCAAAATAAATCTTATTGGTTTTCTCAAACTCTAATCATAATTTATAGATGATAGACTAATATCTTTGGTGATACTTGATTACATTGTCTGATTTGTAAATCCTAATCATTTTTTTCTATGTCAAGAAATGAATATAGACAAATAGATAGAACTTAAAAGTAAAAAGGCATACGAATGGGTTGATAGGGTATTGATATCCATGGGTGAATAAATAGATATTTAGATAAATAGTTGGTTATATGAATGTTAGATAAATAGATTTTCAGAATATGGATTTAAAATTAAATATTAAAAAAAAAATAATAGTGGTTCAAAATTAAGCTTACTTAATACAAAAATAAAATAAGACAGTAACGATTACCTATAGTATATTGAAAATTAAAATAATTCTTTTTTCCCAAAATTATTTAAAAAGCTATGGAACCAAAAGGCATTTTTTCATAGAAAAGCATATATAAATAAATAATTGTGGTTTTCTGTAGCTTTCTTTTCAAAAGTAAATTTTATGTGCTAAGATACAAAACAAAGCAATAGCATTTGGTCATTAATGTGTGGTTTAGTGCAGGGGGGAAATGTTGGCTTTGGAGTCAAGGTACATAGATAACTGCTTCTCTACCTAAATTTCTTATAAACTCCTAAACAATAAAACATTCTATTGTTGTTATTTATAAATAAAAAATTGAAAATCTACAATTTATTATTAAATAAATAATTAAATAATTTATTGCTCTTGAGTTCATAAAGAGTTTGAGCTGAGTTCATAAAGAGTTTGAGCTGGAGTGCCAATTCATGTACCTTGAGCTCCAGAGTCCAACATTCCATCATACCGAAATATGTAAGCTCTTGATATGCTATTGATAGTAATTTGTTATTAACTTTTATTTTTGTAACAATTTATTCTTGTATCTCAATAAATATTTGGACCTGGGTCATCTGTTTGACCTTTCTTGGTTATTAAGGCGTCTACATACAAAATCAAAATCACATAATATATCTAATATATAGGCTATATGAGCACAGACTTTCAGATGACCCATCACTCTCCACTCTATCTAATAACACTGATACACTCAAGCACATATATGCTGAAAAGATAAATAATCACCAATATACGTATTTCATGCTAAACCAGCAATCATCAGTTGGTCCAGATTATCATCTCCCACACACGGAAATACGTATATTGGTGATTATTTATCTTTTCAGCATATATGTGCTTGAGGGTGTCAATGTTATTAGGTAGAGTGGAGAGTGATGGGTCATCTGAAAGTCTGTGCTCATTTACCCTATATATTACATATATAGACACAGATATAGAATAAGCCTGTGTTTCAGTTATAATATATCTAATGTAAATGTGTTAATTTTTCTACACAAGGGCGTCAAGGAAACTAGTTAATAAAATGTAGCGCCCAACCACTATCATTAGACAATCATCACTGACAATCACTTTGCCATTACTTGCTCCTTTACCTTATCACGTTTTTATTTTAGCACCTCATATATTTAAAACAATATTAGTAAACCCTTTACATCATTAACGTACACGTTTAATTTCATTTTATTTATAATTTTTGCTTTTAAAAAATGTTTTTAATTGACATTAAATGTGAAAGTTTAAAAAAATGATTTTAAAAAATCAAATTAATTTTAAATGATTTCTTAATGGATCATTAAAGTTCATGATTAGTGCTTTCCACTATCATTATTTTAACAGATATGATTTGTTATTAGACAATAAAAATTGTAATTAGTAATAATAATAAATAGTCCCAACACACAATAAATTAAAATAACAGTCTTAAATAGAGCGGTATAGGAATTAAATATCTCTAAACCATATTCCATTTAATCAAGAAACTAATTATCTGATCATCTTCAAGTTAATAAGGATTTTATGATTTAGTTCTTTACTTTTCTCTCTATCTTCAACTAAAGATATATCCATTTAAAATCCACTTTTGGATATCCATCTATGTTAGCTACAGACAGGCTATATAAAAAAAACCCTTTCGGTTTACTTGATAAGTTTTCAGTTGTTGAAAAGTTCTCACTGTGTTTTAAATTTGAACCTTGTCCATATCATGACAATGACATTTCATACACATATATATGAATTATGATATAGTATGAAAATATATATTATTAATAAATATTTATTAATTATAGTATTAGAAGCTTTAGAGTTATAAGAATACTGTCTATTTATGGAGTTCAATCTTTATAAAAAGAAGAAAAGATTCTAATTTTTAGTTTACATTTATAATGTGTCTTTTTTAAAGTATTGGATCAGTATAAAAAATTACTAATTCCTTTTTGAAAATGAGTGAGTTTATTTTATATTGACTTTTTTTTTAAAAAAAAAAAGATTGAAAGTAGTATTATATTGAATGAAATGAGAGAAAATATCCATGTACTTAGACATAACCTTTACCTTTTGATGTTATCAAGAAATTATCAATTACTACTAATTGTCAATCCCTGAGGCTAAACCAGTTTTCCCATTAACCTATAATAATTATTTTGTTGGATTTCTTTATTGAAGTAAAGGGGTATTCTTTCACTTCAAACTCAAGTTTTTATTTGGATTTAAACTCAGAAAACTATTTTTTATTTTTAATTCAATATGCACAACTCTAGAAAAGTTTAAAATATTATTTGCAGAATGTCAAGAAAGTTTCTATTTTTTCACATTCTCACACTTATAAAAAATAGATTTCTGGGATTAAATACATATAAAAACTGGTTTAGCCTCATTGATTGTCAATTAGTAGTAATTGATAATTTCTTGGTAACATCAAACATTAAGGGTTATATCTATTTACATGGATATTATATCCTCATTGCTATTTTTTATTTTAATTCCAATCCATAGAAATAATTAATTTAATATTATATTGATTTCTACAATGCATATCTAAAATAAATATTTTTTTTAAAAAGCATAATATAAAGAATACATTTTAATGATCTCCATTTTCTACAAGTTCTGCTTTAGTAGTTTGTTTGCTTTTTAAATAGATAATAAACATGGAGGATAGTATACTAATGGCTTCTAAAATGCATTTCAACCATATTTTTTAGTTAGGCTAAACCTTAAATAGCTCTTTAAATGAACAGAATGATGGAGATTATTATGTACTTCTACAGAAAAATATTGTAGATAAATTTAACATTTATATTTAAGACTGCATAAAATATATTAGTGAGATGAACTAAAATGAATATAAATTGGATGTAGAATCTAGCATCCATTAATTTTAGCATACATTAAAATATATGAATTTAGGGTAGCCTATTTCAGGACCATAGTCTAAAGTTACCACACAGCATAACCATTTAAACAGAAACAAAAACAGATAGACCAAATGTTGGAATGGGAGCTTATTCAGAGTTCCTCTGCTTATGTTAACGCTTTGGTAATTATTAGAAAGAAAGCTGGTACAATGAGAGTATGTCTGGATGCTTGTGTTCTGAACCAGATAACCATTCCTGAATGTGATATTCCTCCACCTGTACATGAGCTCCTAATTAAATTTAAGCAAAATTCAATTTTCTCATCCTTTGATCTGACAGCCAGTTATTGGCAGATTTCACTACACCATGAAGATAAAAAATATACAGCTTTTCGCTTTCAGGGTCAAACTTAGGTTTTTACAAGAATGCCCTTTGGTCTCATTAACAGTGGTGCTGGTTTGATCAGATGTTTGGACATGCCTTTTTCAAAACGAAAGAAAAGATTATATGTATGTGGATGACATTGTCATTGCTTCCAGAAGTCTTACAGAGCATCTAGAACACCTACAGATGTTCTTTGAAGAGTGTTCAGCCCATAATGTTAAGTTAAATCTGGAGAAATGTACAATAGCTGCAAAAGAAATTACTTTTTGGGACATGTAATAAGTGAACAGGGTATCAAACCCCATCCTGAAAAGATTGCTGCTTTTCAGGATTTCTCAATACCAAAAACCAACTGCAGTCCTTTCTTGGTTTATGTAACTATTATCATAAGTTTTATAAGGACTTTGCCGAGAATACCCAATATTTGTCTGTGTTATTAAAGAAATCAGAAAAGTGGAGGTGGACCACTGAGCATACTAGGGAGTTCAATACCATAAAACAAACATTTTGAACCACATTATTTTGTCTTACCCTGATTTTGGTAAAAAGTTTTTTGTACAGACAGACAATAGTCACTATGGTCTGGGAGTAGTTTTATATCAGCTTGATGAAGATCAAAGACCTCAGGTATTATATTTTTAAGTAGACATTTAAGAGGGGCAGAGCTGAACTACTCCATAACAGAGAAAGAAGCACTAGCAGTGGTATGGGCATTTCAGAAGCTCCACCAATTTTTGCTTGGCTCAGAAATGATTGTGTTATCAGACCACAGGAGCTTAGAATTTTTAAGTAAAAGCTATTTAAATAATGAAAGACTTATTAGGTGGAGTCTATACCTACAACCGTTTAATTACAGTATTGTCTATGCTGAGGCTATTAAGAATATCCCTGCTTTAGTTCTTAGTTGTCACTCTGTCTGTCTTGTGTGCCAACATCCTGGTACAGAGAATATCTTGATTAATAATATTAATGTTGAATTAGAGAGATATCTTAAAAGATTACCATAATTTAGCTGGGATTCAAAAACAAGACCTAAAGTTGAGCAGAATCATCACCATCCTGAGTCATCCCATAAATCGCAACAGCTCCAAGAAATCTCTCAAGAAAGTTTTTGCCCAGTATAAGTTAAATCAAGAAGTTCTCATGTATAAGGTTAAGGTTAATCATGTTAACCCTTGGAGAATCGTGATTCCAAAATGTCTAATTAATAAATTGGTAAAATATGCTCATTGCAAATATGGCCATTATGGCACTCCAAAGATTTATTATGTGTTAAAAGATTACTTCTATTGGAATCAGATGTACAGAAGTATCAGTAATACCATTAAACATTGTGCAATTTGTGTTAAGACTAAGTACCATGCCAGGTTGTTTGTCAGTGTTTTACAACCCATAATCCCAGACCAGCCTAACCAATTGTTGGCACTTGATTTTTTATGGACCACTTCCCACCTATAACCGAAAAATATTTATTTTAGTGGCATATGATGTATTCTCTAAACTCGTGTCTGCATTTGCTATGTCCTGAACTGATGCTAAGGGTGTTATCAGGTGTCTCACTGACCACCAGTTGCAAGCTGTGAGTAAACCTGATGAAATTTTGACAGATTATGCAACTGCCTTTGTATCTAAGACCTGGAAGAAATGGGTTCAAACTCAGAACATCAAGAATGTCATGAGTTCTATAAGAAATCTGGTCTAATTCCTGTGAGCACATTATGTGTGAACTTAGCAGACTTTATAGAGTCTACATTCCAGATGATCATAGACAATGGGTGAATAAACTTCCTGAGTTGGTCAATCTTATTAATATCACTTGTAATGAATCAACAGGATTCCCCCTGTTAGGTTGCATTACAGAAAACAGAAACCTTTACTGATTAAAATCCCGTTGCCTGTTACCATTGAGGAAATAAATAATGGCAATGACCTTAATAGAGCTAGGGTCCAACTTAAACTCATGAGTCAAAAAAGAGTAAAGCAGTCAAAAACCAAACCACATCCATTTAATGTCAATGATCTTGTGCTGGTACACACCCTCATGTTAGCAACCCCCAAAGAAACCAATTTAAGAAGTTTCTGCATTTGTATGAAGGGCCATTCCAAATTACTAATAAAATAGGAGAGAATGCTTTTATGCTTGCTACTCTTGATGGGAATAAGGGAACCTATAATGCTAGGAGTTTGATCCCTTATTTTTCAGCAGAGTAGCCTGGAAAAGATATCCAAATTAGTCACAATGTCAAGTTTTCTAATGAAAAAGGGAATTGGTGGACATCTAGATGGTGTTTGCCAGTAGTTCAAATTTTTATTTATTTATTTGTTTATTATTATTATTGTTATTTTATTAGTTATGATATTCTTATTATATATAGTTAAAGCAAGGGTGCTGATGATTTTATTAGAAGAGGGGGAATGTTGTGCCATTTCAATTTATCCAGTTGCTGAATTTGTAGTAATGTGCATGAAAGAAAATGTGGAACAAAAATCATCATCACATTTTTATATAGTAAAGGAAGCTGTAGGAAACCCAAGTTTAAACCCTAGAGGATCAAGTCCCAAAAACCTAAGACAGAAAGAGAGTGGGGGCAACAGTTATGTTCTTTAGTTGTATGTGTGTTGATAACACAAAATAGTAAAAGTAGGAATACAACATATATAGGCAGTGCGTGTGGCAAGATAGTTAGTTTGTCATTTTTATATTTCAAATATTAACTTTCTATAAAACTATTCTGCACTTGCTAGATTAATTCTGCTATTTTTTATTATTATCTATTTCTATTTTGTTTTCTATGATTGTAATTTGGGGTTTAAAAATTGTAAGGATTTAATTTTAAATATTAAAAGTATAATTTCTAAAAAAAAAGCATTCAGATTATTTTAATAGGCCAGTTTTTATAAATGATTTGGATGGTAGAGTGTGTGTGTTTGTGTCACATAAATATATCTACATTTATACAATTGAAAAAGAAAAAAAAAGAAAGGTTAAATCTGTTAAATTATTTTTTTACTCAACAATTTTGTGTTATAAAGATTGTTTGTTGTGGAAGCTTAGACATGTGAGAAATTTGGTTTTGAAATCTTCTCATCCTAGATCAAAGTTAAAAGTTTCAGGTGTTACAGTTATGATGGAGATGTGAAGAAAAAGGATTAAGACAATTTTTCCTTCAAAACAAAGTTTGTCTGAAAATTCATGGTAGTGTGAATTTTCATATGTTTCTAGAGAAGGTCACACTATAAATCTAATTAAATGAGTTGGTTGAAAATAGAAAAAAAAGGTATAAAACCAGTCTGAAAAATTAGTTAGTAGGAAATTTTTAAATATTGAAACTAGAAAAAGACAAGCATTTTAATTCTGCCAGATATCAATTTGAAATCATTTTTTTTATATAAAATTTTTTTTTGAAGATTGAAAATATAAGGATGGTGGGTTAAAAATCTATATGTATCTCATCAGGGCAATCCCCTAATCCATCATAGAGCCAGCATATAATATAGGAAAGAAGAAAAAGAGTCTTGTCTGAGTTAAAAGTATTCTACACCTTTCGACTGATTGAGATAAATAAGATGTTTTAAACAGAAGAAAACATTCACCTGCATTTGAAGGCTGAGGAAAAATAATTAATCTACTGATAAATATTAAATCAGCCAGTTCAGAGTCCAGTGGCTGAATTTAAACCCAAGCAAAATTATAAATATGAGAACAACTGATATACTCCATCTATTAGAAGAATTATGCTTAACAAGGAAGGGAAGAAAAAGTTCCAGTGCCAAATGGTTTCCACTGAAGCAATCAACCTCATCATCATCATCATCAAATAATTATAAGCCTCAAGAAAAGAAACTGTTCCAGTGAACTGCAGAAATTTTCCAAAAGTTCAAACTTAGCTTGTTAAATGTCTATACTTTTGCAGCAAAATGCCTCCACAAAAAGAAAAGGGACTGGTAATATGAATTTTCATTATATATTTTTTTTATGATATTAGAGACTTACTAAAATTTGAGCAGAAAAGTTTTATTTTTTCCCCCTCAGAACTTTAAAACAACCAAAATCGTTTGAAACCAAGAATTTCTTCAATAATAATAGATAAGCTTCATTAATGATTTTATGTATGCTAACATGAGTTAGGAGACGTTATTAATATGTAAAAATATTTTTGACTGTTTGTCTTATTTCTAAGGGTATCAACACAAACATACATGGTGATATATTAACTTGTTACATGCATATGATGGTGTATGAATGTGAGAGTAATAGACAGCATTTAAAAATATTAGGTTATTTTTTTAGTTAAGGAATAGCAGTCTCAATAGCTGAGAGAAGGAAGGGGGAGAAGTAATCTAAAAACTTGTTTTTGGAAATCTTGCTCTTTTCGATTCTACTAACATTTTTTTTCTTCTTAATCATTCTACTTTACATGTTAGATTATAAAAGTATGTGTGCACAAAGAGTGTATATTTTTTTATGAAATGTTTTGCTTGTGGATTGAAAATCTTAGCAAATTTGGTATCCAATTTAATATACATTATATCATTAATGGGAAAGGGGGAAGAATGTAAAATTAATATTATGATTTCAAAATAGTCAATTATTATTATTATTATTATTATTATTATTATTATTATTATTATTATTATTATTATTATTATTATTATTATTATTATTATTATTATTATTATTATTATTATTATTATTATTATTATAAATTTTATGTCTATCTAGAAATTTTCATGTATATGTTAGAAATACAGTAATAAATGTTAATTTGTTTTATTAAACGAGGCATATATTTTCATTAAGGTATTCTTTATTAGTTGTGATCATTCATCATCAATGGTGAAGATTAACTGTTTAAGTTCCAATCAGATATACTAAGATTAACCAATATATTTGAATTTCTTTAAAACAAAATTTTAGGGTAGGCTTGGTCCTAAAGCTGTAGTTGAAACCATTATCATTATCATCATCATCATCACATTTTAATTAATGAGCTAAATAAATGTTTAAAGGCCATAAATAAATCAGTGATTTCATAGTATTTAGTTGACATTCATGAATCATTATAATAACCATCATTCCATCATCTAAATCATTCAAGGATGAGTGAAATTGCCATCCTAAATTAATAGTATAATATGAGCTAGTAAAACTTATAGAGATATTGAAACACATTTATCATGTTAAGATCTAGGAGATGATTTCCATCTGATGAATTTTATACACACCACTTTAGTTTAAGGATGTTTTATATTTACCTAAATGTTAGTGCATACAGTGATATGGGTTTAAAATAAAAATCCTACATTTTTTTAGAAATAAGATACCCAAAAGGGGTTCAAACCTGATACATTTGAAAAGGTTATAAAATATAACTTTGTCTAGTAGTGGTGCCCTGCTAGACCATATTCACTTGTTATTCACTTAAATATGCACTTGATATTAAACCAAGAGATAAGAGTGGGTAAAATTTGCTGTTGAATTTATTGAGAAAAGATTTTTATTGGGTTAACAATGTACTCACCCACTTGATGTGGTTTCATAAGTTATAATGTCTTAAGAGTTTATTTTAAGAATTTATTTAAGTTACCCTGTGTTTCTACTTGTTTATTGAGGATACAATGGCTGCCTAACTAGGGTTTGAAATAGGCCAGATACCAGATATCTGTAATGACTAGTTTCCAAGCATTATTGTTTCTAATTATTAATATTATGATATATTTTTTTAAATCTTAAGTAGAAATTTATGAATTTAAGCCTCCAATCTTTTGATTGATACTTAATATTTTGATCATTAATAAATTTCAATGACTATTATAGTTACAACTTATTAGTCTCCTTAATATGTTTGAGATAAGTATTTTGATCGTTAATATTTGGTTACAATGTCATTCCCTCATTAATAATTTTATTTACAATGGTTTTAAGGACTACTCATCATTCCGCATCATTTATTTAAGTTACAATATATATATATTGTAATGGGATGGGGTATCAGGATGAAGGTGGGGTGATGGAAAAGAAGTGGTTTGAACCGGAATGATGGTAAATCATCATCACTCCCAAGTTCAAGAAATTTCAAATAATGTTAATTTAATTACAAAAAATCAAGTCAGATGTCATATGACCTAATTTAATAAGCTTGTATTACAAATGCTATATATAGAGCCTGCAAATAAACTCTTAACAAGCTTTTCAGAATATCCCCAACCCCAGACCAGTTGCTGCTACTGACATCATTAATGAGGTGCTAGGATATTCAAGCATTAGATTAAAAATACCAAAGCCCAGCACTTTATCTAATGTATAACTAACTATTAAGTAGAAAATCTGAAATTTTCATACATCAATATGTCTTCTAATCCAACTTTCTAACTTAAACAGCCATATGGGACTGAACTAAGTTTGGATACACCATATATTAATAACTTTAGCAATAAAAAAATCACCAATGCCTTATAGCAAAAAATAAAATTACCAAAAAATCAAGTCAGATGTCACATGATCTAATTTATTAACTTGTATTACAAATGTTATATATAGAACTCGCAAATAAGCTCTTAACAAGCTTTGCAAAATATCCCAACCCCAGACCAGTTTTTGCTACTGGCATCATCAGTGAGATGCTAGAAACTGGTTTGGGTTTGGGAATATTCTGCAAAGCTTGTTAAGAGCTTATTTGCGAGCTCTATATATAACATTTGTAATACAAACTTATTAAATCAGGTCATGTGATATCTGATTTGATTTTTTGGTAATTTTATTTTTTGTTCTTAAGGATTTTGGTGATTTTATATTTCTAAAGCTATTAATATATGGTGTATCTGAACTTAGTTCAGTCTCATATGGCTATTTAAGTTAGATAGCTGGATTGGAAGATATATGGATGCCTGAAAATTTCAGATTTTCTACTTCATAGTTATACATTAGATAAAAGTGCTGGGCTTGTCCTGGTATTTTTAATCTAATGCTTGAATATCCTAGCACCTCACTAATGATGCCAGTAGCAGAAACCGATCTGGGGTTGGGGATATTTTGCAAAGCTTGTTAAGAGCTTATTTGTGAGCTCTATATATAACATAATGTTAATTTAAATAATGAGATAAAGTATTAAAGTAATGTTTAAAAATATATAAGTAATTTTATGTATTAAAGAGAGCATGAGATTAGAGAATCTCTGAGAGATCATCCAGCTAGATCAGTTAACTCCTTAGAGCAACTATAATCATAATTAATCATATATCAACCAGCATTATCAAAAAGTAAATAATAGTAATATGCAGAACACCAATCATTCATCATCATGAATGATCCATCAAAAGAAATAAATATATATCAACACAGTAAATAAACAGTTAATATTGTGACTGGATTTGAACAATAAAAAATATAAATCAACAGTCAATTTGGTGATTGAATTGGAAATGGGTCTACTGCATACCAGGCTAGCTCTTGAATCATTGCCAGTTTGGGCAATTATTTAAACATATTAATTTGGATGCACCACTTAAGTGCTCATCAATCAAAAATACATAATAATAATACATCAGAAAAACAATAATGCTAGAACATTAAAACATGTTGATCATCATCAATGCTCTGGTCACTTAGTACCATTAATGTATAAATTTAATATATAATAAACTAAACTAAATAAAATGTAATGCAGGAGCTTTAAAGAATATAATCTTATGCACCAACCAGGATGATGATGATTGGTCATCACTGAATGCACCTAAAGCACTAAAAATACATCCCCATTTATATATCAGCTGTTATACATGAATCTAGCTCAGAAGAACACAAGTTCATAACTATAATGGTGACCAAGAAATGATAAAAACAGATATTCTAAAAATATTTAGAACCACTGGAATAATTTTCATATTTGAACACAAGTTTATTAACAATAAAAAAAATTAAAAAATGTTATTAAAGTCTGTAGAATCAAGCTTTTTATTTTGAATAATATATAATAATAAAAGTTATCACATTGTGATTTACAAGATTAATATACAAATTTCAAGTTATTACATTGATTACATTACTTCTTAATAAGTTTCTATAAATGCATATATATATATATATCTGTACACAGCCATGCATTTTATTATATGCAATGAAAACATTTCAACAAACATACAGAAAATTTCACACATATACATGTATAAACAAAATATAGATATAATTTAAAATTGATTATCAAATTCTGTTAAAAGCTTGTTTTTTTTCTTTTCAAACTAAATAAAATCAATTTTTGTTTGGCAGGTACTTGTTGATTAATTAATTATCAAGGTCTCTAAATATAAAATGTCTCTTTTTTCTTTAATAATTGAAAAATAAAATTGTTTTATATATCTGTCACTTCAGACCAAAGATATCTTTTAAAATTCCATTATTATATATAAAAATGTTACATTTCAATTCAAGCAAAAGCTACTTGTTTGTTTTACTTTAAGTTACTAAGTTAAAATGTCTTTTTAAAGGAATATAAAAAAATACAACTCACTTTATATACATTTATCTGTGCTTCTCTGGATATAGACACAGCAGTATCCATATAACTACTTCTTTATCAACTGATGGTTTTTTTCTTGGTGGGATCAGTTCAGGAAAGTCATAATCAATAAGCTATAATTCAAGTAAGTTGGTCTTGATTATGATTCCCTTTTGTCTTGGACTTGTAGATTTTAGGCCAGCAAAACCATATTTAAGTAGACTGGTGAGTGTAGAACTGGGTCAGCTTCATGATTCAAAACTAGGGCAGTTAATTCCTTGCATTCTTATTTCTTCATGGCAGTTCTCTGTATAATTCTGCCAGCCATCTCTGCAGCTAGCTTTACTGTGGTCATTCTCTGCTACAGTTCCCAACAAAGTGCAGCTAATCTTCATAAAAATATTAGGACAAGAACTATCTTCAAAAAGATTATTATCCAAACTTTGCAGCTGGCCAATTTGGACACCTGCTCAAAATATTAAAACTCTCTTGACCAGCTCTTACAAAAACTGCAAGTCAAACTGAATTGATATTTTTTATCAGCTCTTTTTATAGAATTGGATTGGGGTGATAGCAACACATTTAATTAAAAAGGTTTTTTTTTATCTTTTCAAAAAGATCACTAATCCTTTCAAATCCCTTTTAATTAAAAGTTACTTTTGAAAGCAACTTTGCAATTTACCAAATGTGTGATCTACATGTTTTTACTTAGTGAAATGCATACAAGCATCAATTAAAAAAGACATTTTATACAAGTTTTAATTAAAAGATTTTTCAAAAAGAATAGATAATATAAATATTTACAATTATCAGTTTTATTTTTTGTTTTTTTTTTATTTCAAAATCAGAATAAAAATATTAATTTTTATTAGACCTTTTAAAATCTTTATTCCATAATAGAATTTTATTTTAAATTCTGAGTTATTTAATCCTTTATTATTATTTTTATTCCCAGTAAATGTAGAAAAATATCTACAATTTTTATGTCTGTGTTTATTTCTACTTTTCCTTTCAACTTTATATATATTTATGCACACACACTGTATTATTGTGCACCATGTAACCCAACTGGTTACAATATATATAATTCAAATCACCAATCATGATTTTTAAGATATTTCAACACCACCCTCTGTGTAAAAATATAAATTCTGAACTTCAAACAGCTTTTGGGTTTAGCTGTTTGATGTTCAAAATTTCTATTTGTTCACAGAGGGTGGTGTTGAAATATCTTAACATCAAAAACATTCTTAAATTATTATGTAGTGAACATAGAAAAAATGTTAGATTTGAAGGACAGAGTGATAACAAACATAAGGGAAATATTAGTTTTACAAAAAAATAAAATGCATGAATCACAGATGAAGTTTAAAAGTGGAAAGGTAAAAGGTTTATGTGAATGGGCAGAAGAGATAGTGATGAATTTGGAAAATAGAGCAAAATTAAATCTATTATCATGTTTTAATAAGATGGCACAGAAGACAGAATTTCTAGATAAGTGGAATAATGCAGGAGTGAGGCTATGATTTAAAGAAAAAGATAAAGACCATAAAAATTATAGATTGGTAGCAGTAACATTGGTGTTATATAAAGTTTTTGCATATATGGTGATGGAAGGGTGGCAAAATAAATAGAAGAAAGTAATATAGTGGGAGAAATGCAAGGAGGTTTTAAAATGGATAGGCATATAGGAGTTAGTTTATTTGCAGTCACACAACTTATAGATACGAGTAGGAATATAGGTAGGCAGTTATATATGATCTTTATAGATATAGAGAAAGCATATGATAGAGTAAATAGAAATATGGGTAAGTTTAGTAAATTTAGGAATGATAGAGATGTAGTGGATCTTATTAAGAGATTGTATGAAAATAATTACTATACATATCAATTAGGAATTATAGAATCAGTTAGAGTTAAAAATGGGTGGGTCTAGGGCAAGGATGCTGTATGTCACCTATTTTGTTTTTGTTATATTTGAGAGAAATGAAAAGTGCAATAAAAAAATTAGAAAGAAGGATAGAGATACCATTAATAGATGGCAAGGAAGTGTATACATTATCACATCTTTTATTTGCTGATGATATCTTCTTGTGCACAGAAAGTAGGAAAGATATGGAAGCTATGCTGTAGATGTATGCAAGGATGGGTAAAGAGGTGGGGATTAAATTTAGTGAAAAAAATCAAAAGTAATGATGATAAATGCTAAGGAAAGAGAAGAAAAAGAATTTTTATTGGGACTATAAAGTTAAATTTGATGAATAGGTATAACTATTTGGGAACTAATTTAAGTAATCAGAGAAATTTCTAAAATAAATCGGGAAAAAAATTGATAAATGAAGCAAAGAAAAAAACGGGACTGATAAAGTAATTAACAGGGTTTTTATATAATAAATATGATGTAGCAAGAATTGTGTGAAAGGGAGTGGTAGTAGCAGGGTTTACTTATGGTAACAATGTCTTATGTGTTAGTAAGGGGATGTTAGCTTACTTGCAAAAAGTACCAAGAGAAGTTAGATGCAGGTGTGTGAATGGCAAAGGAGGCAAATCAAGGGGAAATGGGATGGTCAAGTTTTTATCTGAGAGATGCAAAAAGTAAAATGAAAATATTTACTAGATTGCAATTTATGGATAATTAGCGAATAGTCAAAATAGTATTTAATTGAGTTATGAGTAAAGGACAGGAAACAATGGCATGCAGAAGATTTGGATAAAGACTATGTCAGTATACTTATACAAAAGGTGGGATGATTGTGTAAGAGCATTGTTAGATGTTATAGTATCAAAGAATGGGATGAAGAATAGATGCACTAATAAAAAATAGGGAATCGGAGAGATGGAGAACTAGTATTGAGAGTAATATATATATAGAAATAAACAGAACATTGGGTGTGAGTTAATTTATGATAATAGCAAGAAAAATAGTTTACTGTTTAAGGCTCACATCATTAGCAACAAGGGAATATAAACAAAATGGAGAAAATGTGGGTGATTTAGTCTGTAAGCTATGTAAGGAAGGTATGGAAAGTATTGGGCATCTGCTAATTGAATGTAAATTTTTATAAGCAGAAAGGATACAAATAATGAAGTTGTGAGAGAATAAATATAACAAAGTGATTATATAGAAAGTGGGGTTTTGGTTTTTATATTAGGTTTGGAAAAAGATAAGGGGGATCTAAAGATAAAAGCTATAGAGTGGACAAAAATGATGCTGTAGAAATGTGATGAGTGGATAGAGAAGAATAAAGGGAAAACTTAGGGTGGGGGATGAAAAGGGAAGGGAACGTGGCTAACAGATTTCTCTGTGCACAATGGCTGAGGGGAACCCTGACTTCGATAAAGAAGAAGCCGTAGCACATCACATCATGATTGATTATTTGAATTTTCTATCTATTTCAGCTTGCGTTATGCATTATGATATATATTGCAAAAACTTGTTAAGGCAATTTTTATTGATGTTTTTTCAAACTTTTAAACTACTATAATTCTTTTAATACACATGCATAAACATTTACACTAACTTAATAAAAGAAACTAGGAGGGAGTGAATTTAAAAGTACAATGTCTATATCCAGTAATTGTATGATATTGACTCATTGATTGATGACAGGTAAATTAATAAAATACAATATGAAATTCTTGTTTTTTTATGCTTTCGGATATTTCACTCTCTATATGATAACACTTGTGTTATTAGGTAGCAAATATAACCAGTCTCATTTCAACATGTTATTAAAATGATAAAATTAATATAAAACATATTATCAGCATATAATAAAATTTAAAAATAAGATAAATTATAGTATATTTTTGAAATAAAAGCAAACAAAACCTATCTTTAGAATTTTATGTTTCACTATATTTTACATTAACACCTCTGTCTTAAATAAAAAAAAACCTTATACTTAAATTGAATCAAAGTTATTATTATTGATTTAAACATTTTTCATTTAGATTGTTGAATATAATTGAATACTCTGTTTTAGTTTAAATGTTTTTATTGGGTTTTTTTAACTAAAGAGAACTATGTGCCCAAATACACATATATAGTTGCAGTTGACTTGTCAAGCTGAAACTTGCAAAAATTTAGACGAAGAACAAAGAAATATGGATTCTTGGAATTTTCGAACACGATAATGAAATTTTTTAATGTTGATTTGAGACAATAATCTCTGAAATTTAAAAAAAAAACGAATAACAAAAGTGTACCTGTTTGAGATATATATATATTTTAAAGAGAAAAAAACTCACTTTTTTGAAATAAAGAAAAAATCATTTGTTAAATGCCAGATTTATACTCAATGTTTTCATTTTTTTTAAAAAAATTCTAAAAAAAATATAAATATATTAAATTACAGCTCAAATGAGTAATACTGAACATAATGTATTCGCAATTTATTTGTTATAAGAAATATTTCTTTACTTCTCACTATATGTAAAATATATAATTGTTAATTAGAGAAGATATTAATTAGTATTAAAGTTTATCGGCTTAACGTTTTCGAGGATCCATGCCTCATATTCATAGCCTTCATAAAATGTATAATAAAATATGCAAATACAAATATTCAAATAAGCTAGTATTACGTAGCCCATTTCTTCGAGATCTCAAAGCAAGTATCCTTTCTCTTAATGGCATGGATGTTTCCATTGATGTAAAACGCCTCCTTTATTTTTCTTTTGTGATCATTTGATTCTGAGCACAATATTATGGGATTGGCGGGTGTGAAGTTGTGTCCGGATTGTTTAGCATGCTCCAAGAATACAGAGGACGTGTTGCTGTTTTTCTGAGCTCTGTTAAATGTGTAAATATGTTGACCCAGTCTAGTATTGATTGTAGCTTTTGTTTCACCATAATATATAGCATGGCATCCAGCCTGAGAGCAGGCAATAGAGTACTACACGTGTGGGGTGAACGATCGATCAATGTGGTCTTTAGAGTTGTTAAGCAATCTATTAGAATTAGGTGGAGTTCTAACTGCTATGTTAAATTTATCGTTTAATGATTTCATTAGTTTGTTAGATATTTTAGGAATGTAGGGGATTGTTATTCTAGGTAGATTGGTGCGAGGTACATTATTGTTTATTGTATTATTAAATTTTATGATTTTATTTTTAATAGCTTTGAATTTGAACCCTGCTGCTAATAGATCTTTAATATAGTTGTTTATGTTTTCTTTCCTGTCTGCTTCATATTTACATAAATAAAAGTTTCTAAACAAAAATGCATTAAGGCCAGCAAATTTATGCGATGCAGGTGAGTTAGAGTTAGGGTGGATACAGCTGCGAATTTCAAATGGTTTAACAATCATTTTGTAATCTATTAAGTGGCGATTTCTCGATAAAGAGAGGTCGAGATATTTAAGTTCTTTATTATTTTCATATGTGATGGTGAATGAAAGTTTGGTTAAGTTTTGAAAATCACGTAGTATATTTAAAGTATTATCTTTAGAGGTTATGATAAAGATATCGTCTACATAACGAATATATGTAAAGAAATATTACAAATTAAAGATAAATAATATCTTTGTTATTAAAAAAAAAAAAGAAGTGAGGAGTGCAAATTAATAAAAACTTTTAACATGTTTTGCTACCCCCTCCCCCCAAGTTGAAAATTAATGTGTATATATATATAAAGAGTCTTGGTGATATATTAATAATTGCACTCTTTTTAACATGCTAATGATCTGGGTTCGAATTTTAAGTCAGACATATCTAGGAAATGTTTTTCCAGATTCTAAACAAGTTCATGATTTTTCTTCAGATCTGTAAAACCAACTGAGTTAGTCATCCAATATTGATTGCTAAATGGGTATCTAATATTTAATACAAAATATAGATGGAAATGCTCAAATCTTCACCATCTAGCAATTTAATATAGCCAAAGCCCTAATAGTAAAATTATAATGTTAATAATTTAGATCTTTAAAAATTTAGATCTGTTTCTTAATATTTAAGAATTAGATAAATGCTTGGCTTGAGTTAGTATTTTGAATCTAATGTCCTAGCTCCTCACTGAAGAGAGCCATAGCTCAAAACTGGTTTGGAGATGGGGACAATCATAGATAAAGGCAACAGGTACTTTCTCTTGTAGCATTTATCATAAAAAATAAATAAATAAATAAGCTTGTTTAGAGCTATTAGCAGGCTGTTTATATATTATATATTGATAATGCAAGCTATATAGGTCATGTGATGTGTGTGATTTTTATTAATATTATAATTTTTCTATTAAGGCTTTGGCTATATTAAATTGCTAAGCCTACTAATATATGGGTTCACTGAACTTAGTTCAGACCCATATAGTTTTTTTAGTTAAAGAACTGAATTTGAAGACATGTAGATGTCTGAAGATTTAGATATTTTTCTTAATATTTAAGAATTAGATAAATGCTTGGCTTGAGTTAGTATTTTGAATCTAGATGTCCTAGATTCTTACTGAAAAGAGTCATAGCTAGAAACCAGTCTGGGTATGGTGACAATCATAGATAAAAGGCTTCGGGTACTTTCTCTATATCATGAAAAATAAATAAATAAATAAGCTTGTTTAGAGCTATTAGCAGGCTCTTTATATATATGTATATACAATTAAATATTAGTATTATATAGGGTATATGAGCACAGACTTTCACATGACCCACCACTCTCCACACTATCTCATAACACTGATACACCCGAACACATATATGTTGAAAAGATAAATAATCACCAATATACATATTTCATGCTAAACCAGCAATCATCAGTTGGTCTAGATTACCATATTTACACAGATATGCTACAAGTGCTCAGATATATATTAAGATAGACAAACCTTATACTTTAATGGACAGGCTTCAATCTACTCCACACTCCAACTCTTCAACTGTCCATCCAATTGAAAATCTGATGATGGAACGCTCTAAGGCCACCCTGAGGCTGAGATTTTTGTCACACCCATGTTGATCTAAGGTCAATCTGACCCCTCATGTATAGGACATAATCCATTTAATACATATACAAGGGATGGGCAGACATCTCTATTATAAAATAACTGAAACACACAGGATTATTATATACTTTATATGTAATATATAGGGTATATGAGCCCAGACTATCACATGACCCACCACTCTCCACACTTTCTCATAACACTGATACACCCATATATAAACACAGGTATATAATAAGCCCGGGTGTTTCAGTTATTTCATAATAGAGATGTCTGCCCATTCTTTGTATATGTATTAAATGTATTATGTCCTGTACATGAGGGGTCAGACTGGCCTTAGGTCAATATGGGTGTGACAAGAATCTCGGCCTCAGAGTGGCCTTTGAGTGTTCCATCATCAGATTTTCAATTGGATGGACAGTTGAAGAGTTGGAATGTGGAGTAGATTGAAGCCTTTCCATTAAAGTATAAGGTTTGTCTATCTTAATATATATCTGAGCACTTGCAGCATATATGTGTAGAGATGATAATCTGGATCAACTGATGATTGCTGGTTTAGCATGAAATACGGATATTGGTGATTATTTATCTTTTCAACATATATGTGTTCGGGTGTATCAATGTTATGAGATAGTGTGGAGAGTAGTGGGTCGTGTGAAAGTCTGTTCTCATATACCCTATATATTACATATATAAACACAGGTATATAATAAGCCTGTGTGTTTCAGTTAATTAAACATTAGATAAATATGTAGTAATGTGATGTGATGTGATGTACTGTGACTTCTTAAACAGAGTCAGGAATCTCTCAGCAGCTATGCCCAGAGAAACCTGTTAGCCGCTTTACCTTCTTTTTTCATTGTCCACCCTAAGTTTTCTCATAATCTGCTCCATTCCATTTCACAACATAATCTTTGTCAACTCCATGACCTTCATACCTAAATCCCCTTTATTTTTTTCCAAACCTAGCATAAAAACCAATAGCTCACTTTCTGTATAATCACTTTGTTCATATTTAACCTTCCATAACTTTATTATTTGTACCCTTTCTGCTTCCAAACATTTACATTGAAGTAACAAATGCCTAATATTTTCTATGCCTTCCTTACACAACTTGCAGACTAAATCACTCATATTTTTCCATTTACATATATATTCCCTTATTGCTAAAAATCCCGTTCGAGCCTTAAACAATAAACTACTTTCCTTACTATTATCATAAATTAACTCACACCCAATGTTCCGTTTACTTCTATATATATTTAAACTAGTTTTACTCTCCATACTAGTTCTCCATCTCTCCAACTCCCTATTCTTTATTAGTGCATTTATTCTTCTATCCCACTCCTTCCCACTATAACACTCAACAATTCTCCTAACACAATCATCTCATCTTTTGTACAAGTACACTGACATAACTTCTTTATCCAAATCTTCTGCATACCCCATTACCTTTCTCACCCATCTTGTTGCCTGCCCTTTACTTGTAACCCAATTAAATAATATTTTGGCTATTCTTTTATTATCCATAAACTGCAATCTACCAAACATTTTCAATTTGCTTTTTGCATCCCTCATATAAAAACTTGACCATCCCATTTCTCCTTGAATTGCCTCTTTTGCTGTCCACACCTCAGCATCTAATGCATGTCTTCCTACTTCCCTTTGAACTTTTTCTAAGCAATCTAATACCCCTTTACTAACCCATAATGCATCAATGCCATATGTTATCCCTGCTACTGCCACTCCCTTTCATACAATTCTAGCTACATCATATTTATTATATGAAAACACTGTTAATTTCTTTATCAATCCCTTTTTTTTTGCTTCATTTATCAATTTTTTCTCCCATTCATCCACACAATTTTTCTGATTACTTAAAATAATTCCCAAATAACTATATCTATTCACCACACTTAACTTAATATCTCCCAATAAAAATTCTACATCTTCTCTTTCCCCAGTATTAACCATCATTATATTTGATTTTTCTTCACTAAATTTAATCTCCATCTCTTTACCCACCCTTGCACATGTCCTCAACATAACTTCCATATCTTCTCTTTTTTCTGCACACAAAAATATATCATCTGCAAAAAAAAGACCTGACAAAATATATACTCCCTTACTACCTATTAACGGTATCTCTATCCCTCTTCCTAATCTTTCTATTGCTCTTTCCATTTCACTCAAATACAACACAAACAAAATAGGTGACATAGGGCATCCTTGCCTTAGTCCCACACCATTTTTAACTTTAATTGATTCTATATTCTCTAATTGATATATATAATAATTATTTTCATATAATTTCTTAATAATATCTATTAGAGCTTCATCCATTCCCAAATTTGCTAAACTTATCCATAATCTATTTCTATTTACTCTATCATATGCCTTCTCTATATCTATAAAACTCATATATAACTGTTTACCTGCATTCCTACTCATATCCATAAGTTGTGTAACTACAAATAAACTATCTCCTATGTGCCTATCTAATCTAAAACCTCCTTGCATTTCCCCCACTACATTATTCCCTTCCATCCATTTTACAACTTTACTAGACACCATATATGAGAAAACTTTATATAAAACTGATGTTACCGCTATCGGTCTATAATTATTCAACTTTCTATGATTCTTACCCTTTCCTTTAAATAATAACCTTACTCTTGTATTACTCCAACTACTTGGGAAAACTCTATTTTGTGCCATTTTATTAAAACAGGATAATAACTTTACTTTTGACCTATATCCTAAATTCATTACCATCTCTGCTGCCCATCCATCTAAACCTCTTGCCTTCCCACTTTTCAATTTCTTCTCTACCTCATTTAGTTCATTTTCTGAAAAACTAATATTCCCATTACTATATTCTTTCATATTTTCTAACACTCTATTATTCACATCTAACATCTTTTCTATATTCATTACATAACTATTTAAGATTCTCTCTAAATCTTCTCTAGAGCTACACTCTGTTCCCTCATCATCTAGTAATACTAACTCTCTCTTCCCCACATTTCTCCTTTTAATATAATTCCAAAATTTTTTACTCCCATCTCTTCCACTTTTATTAATATCCTCCAACAATTTACTATTCAATTTCATTCTCTCTCTATAAATATCTATTTTAGCCAACTTCTTCTTTTCTAAGTACTTTTCCCATTTAACATTAATATCTTTTTTCACTTTCCTTATTCTTAATAGCACACTTATATTCTCTACATGCTTCTTTCCTTTCTTTCACACTTTTACTAATTCTCATTTTTTTATTACTTTTATTCTTCGGAATATTCTCACCTAAAACTTTATTTGCCACTTTTTCTACTTCTTTACACCAGTCCTTATACTCATCCCCAACCCACTCTTCCATTATTTCTTCAACTTGTATTTTATACTCTTCCAACTTATTCTTATCATTCACTCTCCATCCACATCTTTCACTATTATTTCTACTTTTATTTCTATTCTCCATCACATTACTAACCATTTCAATTACAATGAAATTAGGATCACTAGTGCATACTTTTTCTTCATTATCAAACATCTTAATTTTCCATATTTTATTTATTCCTTCTTTCTCTACCAATACATAATCTATTGTGTGAAATATATTATTTCTGAACCATGTGTATTGTCCCTCATAAATATTTAATAAATTTCCAATACTTAAATTCACTTTCTGACAAAAATTCTTCAAAAGCTGTCCATTTTTATTATCTACATCATCAATTTCTTCAATATGTCCATTCATATCCCCTATAACCATTATTCTCTTCCCCTTTTCTTTAAAACTTTGTATATCCTTAACTAGACATTCATATATGTTACTATTCCACTCCAATATAATTTGACTATCCCCAGTAGCTATATAAACTATAGCCACCATCCATTCTTGTCTACCCAACCTTATTTCAAACCACAAATGTTCTTGACATTTAACAATATTTAAATATTTTTTTGATATAATACCTATACCACCACCCCTTTTTCTTTTTCTTTTCTATTTATACCCTGCCATACCAATTGTTCCAAAATGGTTCTTTTTCTTCTCTTAAATGTGTTTCCACTACTGCTA
The DNA here is from genome assembly GCA_028023455.1 of Epiperipatus broadwayi. NCBI lineage: Eukaryota > Metazoa > Onychophora > Udeonychophora > Euonychophora > Peripatidae > Epiperipatus > Epiperipatus broadwayi. The sequence continues at coordinate 59,651 of JAQFVV010000397.1, read as the reverse complement.
ATACCTCAAGCTCTTCATTTTCAATTGGTTTTATTTAATTCCATCCACTTTTCTGGTTTCCTACCACCTTGCATATTCAAAAACCCAATTTTAACAATTTCTTCTTTCCTAACTACTCTTTTATAAATTCTTTTAATTCTTTCTTCTCCATTACATTTATAAATTACTTTCTTACCATTAATTTTACAAACCCATTCCTTCTCCATATCTATATCTATATCAAAATCAAATTCCTTTTGCTTACTTCTTATATTCCATCCATTCTTTTTAATAATATTACAATTTAAAAACCCACACCCCTTTATAAGTTTCCCGAAAAAAATTCTTTATAAATCAAACTCCCTAAAACTTCACTTCCTTGTTTTCCTAAATGCAACCCATCTTTACTATATAACTCTCTCTTTCCAATAAAACAATCCCACACATCCACAAACATAACATTATTTCTCTCACACAATTTTTTCAATCTCTCATTTATAGAACTTGCCCTATCTAACAAATAACTCTTGCCAAACCTTGGTAATAATCCAACTATTCCTACTCTTCCTTTAATCATAATCAAATTCCTAATCAAATCTACATACTCATCCATTATTCTCTCTGATGATTCTAATAAATTATTAGTCCCCACCATAACATACACATCTCTACTACCTTGCTTTTTAACTTTATCTGCTACAACCCTAATTCTAGCTCCAGGCAAACATACTCTTACATACCTACTTCTATTTTCTCTTGCAATTATATCCCCACATTCTCTAATTAATGAATCTCCTATCAATACTGTTTCATAATCTACTTTTTCTACTCCATCCATAACATTTTCTAATACCTTCTGGTCCTCCTTATCTATTTCTTCCTTATCATTCCTAATCAATAATTCCTTTATCTCCTCACATTTTATCTCTAATGATTTTAATTTTACTTCTACATCCTTCAGTTCTTCCTCTATCTTATTTATTCTTTGACTAATCATCTCCATTACACTATTACTTTCTCCACCCACTATCCTTCGACTATCTACACTTTGAAAACACTTTCTCACCTCTTTTATCATATTTATACATTGACTGCATAACCATAAACCTATTACATCTTTCCTAGTCTTATTTAAACATTTCAAGTGATATACCTCATCACATATAGTACATTCTACCACAGCACGCTTAATTTCTTTTTTCCGATTATATAAACATTTTGAAATACAAATACAATCCATATTCTTTATTTTACGTTTTTCGAACGTTATATTTTTCTTAAAAGTAAATCTTTTAATAACAAATTTACAAAAAACTAATCAACAAAATAACTTTTTTAAAAATAATAATAATTCTATATATAAAATAACAATATATAAATAACAAAACAAAACAAAAAATAAATAATAACTTTTTTAAAAAATGTCTATATATATAAATAACATTTTTCGAACGTTATATTTTTCTTAAAAGTAAATCTTTTAATAACAAATTTACAAAAAACTAATCAACAAAATAACTTTTTTAAAAATAAAAATAAAAAAATAATTCTATATATAAAATAACAATATATAAATAATAAAACAAAACAAAAAATAAATAATAATAACTTTTTAAAAAAATTTCTATATATATAAATAACAAACTGAAAAAACTTTAAAACAAATAAAAAACACAATTTTCAATCTTTCAAATACTATTAACCACTAATTACACTTTCATATACATTAATAATAAATATAAATTAACTTTTTGCTAGACTTGTTTATTTTATCAATTAAATCTGACCTCATCACTAGCTAAGAAAATTGGTGGAGTTTTCAACACACATAGCCATCCAACATGTATAAAATATATTTGCAAAGTTCAATATGATCTTACCTAAAACCTTTGTATTGGCTTAATGTTATTAACAAGGTAGAGCCAATCTTGTTTTTTTAGATAAACATTTAAATATATAATCGAATATTGTATGATTAATTAATTAATTATCACATAAATATGCAAAAATGTTAGCATTATTTATCTATCCTTCTATAAAACAAATTAATATTTTAAGCAGCAAATTTCAATGGAAAAAATCAACTAACTTCTTTCTAGACCTATAATTTCTATCGATTAAGTCTGAGGGCATTATTATTATCTCAGGAAATTTGATGAAATTCCAATTAATCAAAGCTACAAATTTCTATTGAATGTATTATAAAAAATTATCAAATCGGAAAAGAATAAATATCTTTATTATAAAAAGTCAATATGATGGTAAAACTTGAACACAAATTTATTGGCAATTTAACTAGAACCTTTAAACAAACTTATTTTAATTAAAAATATTGGATTTGATTGATAGAAATGTATATCAAGCAAAAACTTCGTTTATTTTTTTCAAAAAAATGTTACCTCTTGAACATGTGAAAATTGTTATAGAGGGTATAACTTAAATAATATTAGCATTAATGCATATTCATGTGGCATTTACTTAACCAGTTACATATCTTAAATGCTTATTAATAAAGCAAAGTCAGTTAAAATGATTTTGTTTAAAAAATTCTTCCATATTTAATAACATAAACCAATACAATGAATGTTTAAACTAAATTATTGCTAAATTTGCATCAAAGTATTAAGGTCTTGTCAAATTTTGTAATCACATTTAGCAAAAATTGAGTGGTTATGTTGATTGGAATCTCAATCTTCTTTCCTTATATCTAGTAAGAAGTTAATTGATTTTTGATTTTTTCATCAAATATTACTAACTGAGTCAACAGAAAGTTTGTTTAGAGAGCATAGATAAATTTCTGAATATGAAATGAAATACCAGTTTTAATCAATTTAATACTATAAATATTACTTTTATTTCTTTTTCTGTATTAATTGTTATAAATAAATAAATGTTTAAACATTTATTTATTTATTAACTAAATGTAATAATAAATAATCATAATTTTAAATGTCTGTAATTGAAACAGAAGTAATTACCTCCTTCTGAATTATGCAATTTAAAAAGTTATGAAAAGATCACTGTCTAGATATAAAGTAAAAGAATAGACAGAATTCATCTTATAGTTTAAAACTACATCAAAAAACTAAGCTTATATAGCAACAGAGCTAAAAGATAGAGTGATATTTTATAGTTTCATAGTTTTTGACATTGCATAACTCAGTGGAAGATAGTTTTCTCAGATTCAATTACAGATATTTAAAATTATGTATATTTATTATTACACTTATTAAAATTAATATTCCATTTATTATTTAGAAGTTGTTATTCATTTTTGATCTTCTGAATATGCTAATTTCTGAACATTTAGTCTGTACATAAATTAAAATAATAGATAAAATTCATCCTACAGTTTAAAACTACATCAACAAATAAACTTATATAACAATAAAACTAAAATATAGAGTAGTATCATTCTATTGTTTTGTAATTTTTGACATTGCATACCTCAGTGGGAGATAGTTACTTCTGCTTTTTATTACAGATTTTTACTGTTATGACTATATATGTGTGTGTGTGTGAACTATCAATTGATAGTATTATACATTAATTACATAATAATTGACATTAAATTGCAGTATTACATACTTATGATGAACTGTGAAATTATAAAAGTATTAAAATGAATATTTGGAGATTCTACTTTGCAAATATTACATATGTTCAATTTGAATCAAGCTGTAAAAATATCTGTAAATTTGATGGTCTCACAAATGCCCTTTTTCATACTTGTTTTTCTAATAAATAATTCAAGTCATAGGTGAAATTTGTTCCAGTTTTAAATGCTTTTATATTAACTTGCTTTATCTGTGTTTCTGACTATATGTCCATATTTTTAAATTGTTAATAAATGGAAAAAAATCCATTCCCATTTAGAATTCAGACTCATATTCTTATGCTTCCCAAGAAAACTCTTTAACAACTGAAACAACAGAATATTACAGTTGTAGAATAAAATTTTATTAATATTGATTTATCTCATACTTATAAAATTAAATTAATTAAAATAAAGAAAAATATATCTGATGAAAACATTATATGTGCACAATAAAATTTTGTTAAAGTTCATTTAATTCATACTTAATTTAAAAAACAATACATAAATATTTTATGTAGTAGATAATGACATATTTAAATTTAGAATTTATTTGTTAGAGAGTGTATTTTTTATTTTTAAGACATCATTAAATTATAATTTTTGTCAGATTTTTTGTAGGTTTTTTTTTTCATATGTCATAGCATCGGTCAAGAGGTAAATCTGCAACAACCATCTGCAATCAAGTGCTTGCTTGCAAGGCAGCTGTTCTGATCTCTCAGCTAACAATTAAAAAGTAAAAAATAATATGCAAATAGATTTTTTTTAAAAAAATAATACTTTTATGTAAATAGCTAACTAAAAGTAAAAAAAAATAAAGGCCTCAGATGCTTTTATGAAATGACACACATATTTTTAGATGAGTTACTTCATTTTTTTTTACTTTTTAATTGGCTGTTTACATAAAAGCATTATTTTTTAAAAATCTTTTTTTTACATATTTTTTTCATTTCTGCTTTGTAAGATAAGTAATGATATGGTTTAATTAAATTTTAAATAAATTGCACTTGGAGATTTTCTCATCTTCTAAAAGAGTTATATACTAAAACAGTATTTAAATAAATATCTCATTGCAGACCAAAACTCTTTCCAAAATATTTTCATTGCAGAACAATGAAAGAGAAGACTTGCCATTTGCTAAGGGATGAGAGTTTGAGCAGTTTTCCATCCTTGTTTTATCCCATTATAAGAGAAATTTAGATACTCATTTATCAACTAGTGTTGAATGATTAAACTAAGTTAGTTATGAGCCAGTTATCTGGATAAAAAATTGAAAGCTTTCTTGAAAATATATCTGTTGACCTAGGTTTAAAGCCATATTGTATGCATGGCAGGCAAATGAGTTTTCTACATACCATTACTATATAACAATTTATTAAAATTATTTTGCAGCTTAACCAATAATAGATTCTTGATTACTTCTAATATCATCATCAACAACTATCATTCCACTGCAGGATGAAGGTCTCTCCAAGTTCAATCCATCTTTTCCTATCTTTAGCTTCTCTTCTTTACATCACTCCTGCACACTTTCTTATTTCATTCATCTATCTCACATGTGGTCTCTTTCTGGGTTTTTTACAATCTCTTGGAATCCAGTTTAAAATTTCAATTGTCCATCTATTATCATCTCTGCTAGCAATATGTCTAGTCCAACATCACTTCAGTCTTTTAATTTTTTTAATGAGGTCAGTAACACCTGTTTGATATCTTACCCATAACATCTCTCCATACCTCTTTGAGTGGTCTGAAGTCTTTGTATTGCTCTTCTATTAAGTGTCCAAGTTTTAGATTCATAAGTAAGAACTGGCAAAACACATTTATTAAAAACCTTCCTTTTCAAACACATAGGCATATTTCCTTTTAGTATCAAGTAATTTCTATCAAAAGCACTCCAACCCAGTTTAATTCTATGATTAATTTCATCCATTATGTTTCCATCTGTATTAATAATCTGACCAAGGTATTTGTAACTGTTAACTTCTTCCAACTTATCATAATTAATCTTTATTTTCATATTTTGAGAAAATCTGTTAATCATTACTTTAGTCTTTTTAACATTTATCTTTAGTCCTACTTTCCTACTTTCATCTGATAACTCCTGCAACATTTCCTGTAGGTCTAAAGCATTATTTGCAAAAACAACTACATCATCTGCAAAATCTAAATGACTTAAATAATCTCCAGTTACTTTCACTCCTTTAGCTTTCCATTTTAATCCACAAAATACTTCTTGCAGCATTGCTGTAAAAAGTTTTGGAGATATGGAGTCACCCTGTCTCACCCCCTTTTCAATGTTAATTTTCCTACTATCATTATGTAATCTAATTGTTGCTGTTGCATTTTTATAAATATTCTTTAAAATATGACAATATCCTGGATCTACACCTTGATGATCCAATGCTTTAATCACTGAAGAAATGTTTATAGAGTCAAATGCCTTTTCATAATCTACAAATCCTAAGCATAATGGCAACTCATATTCATTTGTCTTTTCTATAACTTCTCTCAATACCTGGATATGATCTACTGTACTAAAACCACTTTTAAATCCAGCTTGTTCTCTTGGTTGGTAGAAATCCAGTTTTTTTCTGTGACGAGTTGTAATTATCTTAGTAAAAATTTTGTATAAAACTGATAAAATACTGATAGGTCTGTAATTTCTAATATCTTCTTTATCACCTTTTTAAAATATTAATATTAATACTGCATTCTTTCAATCATCTGGTACATCTTTATCATTTAGACATTTGGTATATAACTTTGCTAAAAGTTTTTCTAATTCTTCACCTGCTTCTTTTAATATATCAATTATAATTCCATCATTACCTGGAGCCTTCCCTTTCTTCATAAATTTAATTGCATGTCTCACTTCCTCATTCAAAATTCTGGACAATTTGGAAGATATAATAGGTATAGGAGGCACTTGTTCTTTACTATTATATAATTCTTGATGGAAGTCTTCTACACATTTCATGATGTCATCTCTCTTTTTAGTAATAATGCCATCTTTTTTTCTTATTGCAGATATACATTTCTTACCAATACCAAAATGTTGTTTTACATTCTTTAGACTTTTATTCTCTTCTACAGCTTTCCTTGCTAGTTCACAATTATACTTTCTTATATCATCTTCAACTCCTTTCCACACCATTTTACAAAATTCGAGATATTCAATCTTTTTTAATGCATCATTGTTGTATACCTTCATATTCCTTCTTTTCTTCATAAATTCTCTAGTCTCAGTAGAAATTTTATTGGTCAATTGCTGCTTTTTTCTACCATCTATCTTTGTTGCAGTTTTTAAAAGTGTATCAGTGATTTTCCTATTAATGTCATTCAAATCTGAATCATGTTCAAAATCTACTAATACTTGAAACCGATTTGTAAGTTCTAATTTAAATTCATTAGAATGTTTTTGAAAATTAGGAATATCAACTGTAAATATTGTTTTTCTTAATAATTTTTGTCTCTCTAGTTTTGCATTAACATGTATCTTACATCTTACTAATCGATGATCACTTCCTGTATTAAATTTATTAAGAACATTACAATCTTGAAATATGTATTTTCTGTTAGTCAAAATATAATCCAATTCTGCTGTACCTTCATTTGGTTGCTTCCATGTCCATTTCCTTTTAACATTTTTCTCAAAAAAAGAATTCATAATATAAAGTTTTTCTTTTTCTGCAAACTCCACAAGTCTATGTCTTCTCTCATTTTTATTAACATAACCAAAATTACCTACAGCATTTTCATCTGTCGTTTACCAATTCTAGCATTAAAGTCTCTCATAACAATTTTAAAATGTTGTTTACTCTGATCAAAAGCCTTTTGTACATCAATATAAAAATCTTCTATAACTTCATCACTATAAGAACTTATTGGGACATAAACCTGAATTATCTGCATTTGGTATCTGCTATTAAGTTATAAAACTAATCTTGCCACTCTGTCTGATACACCATCAATCTCCGCAATGTTTTTCTTCCATTTTTTATTTATAATGAATTCTACTCCACTTGTATTTCCAATATTTGTGTCTTTATATCAATTGTTTCTTCACCTTTTCTTTTAACTTCACAAAATCCAATAATGTCCCATTTAATATAAGACAGTTCTTTTTCTAACTCTTCCAATCTTCTTTCACTTGAAAGTGATCCGCAGTTGTAAATACCTAAATAAAAAGTCATCATCAAATGGCAGCCTGAGTTCGCAATCAGGGGATTCTTACCACCCTCTGCCTTTGGCCACCAACCGCTGCCTTGGTTGGTGACTTTACAGCCTCCTGGGAATAAGGGCCATGATTTATTTTTGTCTGTTGTGATTGTATATATTGGAAAAAATATTCTTAAACTCAGAGTTAAAAAGTCAATAAACTCACCACACTGGCCAATGCATGTTCGTATACTATATGAATAATCACACAGTAATAACAGCTGCAATGACAAGAACGTATGGAGTGGACATTAGGAATTTGCCCTGCTCGGTTCCTTTAAGGTCTTCAAGAGGAATCAAAGGGTCTCCTTTCAGTTAATAGCAAATGAAAACTTTTACATATAATCAATCATTAAACAAAGTCTAGTGCCTCTCATTCTAGTGAGAGTTGTAATTATGAATAAGACAATCAATGAAGGCCAGAGTATATTAGTCCAAGAGTGCAGTGTTCAAGTATGACCATATGTCTCGATCTTCCGTCCATTTTCTTGATTTTCTCCAGCTGTTACAAAATAATTGAACTACTTCTGATTCTGATTTTCCAATAAATATCTTACATCTGGTTTTCCATAATGAGAATGCGGTGAAGATTGCAATTTTGATCAGTCCAAAAATTTTGTAATTTAGGTGATACAATTTACCCCCATTTGGGACCGGTCGTGGATGCTTGATTATAACAACAATTTTTTGCATATTAATATATTAAATTAGGATTATAAGTTTTACCTAGATCAACAAGCTACATATATATAAAAAGAAAATCTTAAACTTTGAAGTTATAAAAACTTTTACATTTTCATTTAAGAGATAACTATAATCATAATAAAAGAATGAGATTGTTTAAAATTGTGACGTATTTTTCAAATTTATATTTTAGGTTTAATAACTGTTCTATGAAGGGATGGGGGTGGGATAATTAAATATTATAACTTGAACATTCTACGTTTTGATTTTAACCTGCTTTTGAAAAAATAACTTTCATATATTTATAATAATAGTTTGTTGAATATCGAATTAAGATTTAATAATGAAAAATGTTTGGTAAATGTACAATGTATAATACAATTTTAACTTCTCATTAATGCAATTAAACTTTATATTTTATTATTTATGTTTAATAGCATGTTTTACATATCTATTTTTGAATATAAAATTATATTCGAAATTTTAAAGAATGTTCAGAATTTATAAATCTCTCCCAGCAATAGAAAATGAATCACATTATAATTATAATTATATAATTATATAAAATTGTAAAAGCATTAACATCTATTTGATTGAATTGGATTATTCTTGAATGTTTATAACTAAAAATAGCTATCTATTTAATAGCCAATATTAAATAGGTGTTTGATTGACTATATGGAATGGATTGACTACCTAAAATATTCTGAGTTTGTCTATATATATTACTTAGCCATTGAAACATTTTTATGCTTCAGTCTTAGTTTATATTTTAGTAGATTGGTCAGCGAACATCAAATCCAATCACATTTGTTACATGATAGTTTGAGTCTACTTGTTATCCTGCAATAGTGTTTTAATATCTTCTGCAATAAGCTTTTTTTTTTTTCAGAATAAAAACCTAACTATAATTTTTCAATATAGCTAGCCATTCATTGTATTTTATCCATAACCATACATTAGTAATAAAAGCTATCAGTATTGCATCTTTAAAAGTAATTGAATATATCCCTTATAAAAAGTGACTTTTTATTTCACAAAACTATGTACAAATTCATAAAATATTTCTTTAAGACAATAGTATTACTCCCAACTGCTTCATATATCTAATCTAACACAAGTGTGCCCTATTGGTGATATATTTAATATCATCATATCCAAATGGATGAAAAACACACTGTATTTATAATTCTGCTATTGCATTTTCAAAATATTATGGAGCATTCTAAATGAAATTTTTCTAATGCTTTCATATTACATCAACTGGTGATAAATTTCTAATTTGTATACAATAAATTTCATAGAATAGTATTTCTTAATAGGATTAATTTTTTAACTTGTTAAATCCTAACAGTAATATAATAAAGCCTATGTTATGCCTCAATATTCAAATCTATCTATTTACCTAAAGAACTCATTAAAATTTTTAAGTTGATAATATCTCCAAGTCAAAAATTAAATAAGATTTTATATCTATCATTGATTGAAAAAAATTAAATTATAAAGCAAATTTTTTATATGCTTTATTAAAAACTTTCTATAGAAGCAATACTACATCAAAAGCTTACTAAAAATCTAATAATATAAAAATAATCTAGTTACATATCAACTTCTTTTTGAAGTTGTCTGGAAACAAATCCACACCTGTAATTTTTTTTTTTTTAATTTTCTAGGTAGAAATCCCACTGGAAACCTGCTAAGTATTTACTTTTGATAGAAAACAACCTCTTAAATAAATTTGAGTAATAATATTTCACAATGATTATTTGATGAGTGCTTTCTTTATTCACTTTATTTTTATGAATTGTAATAATAGAATCCTAAAAAATCTTTAGAACATAATACTTAGTTTATTTATCTGCCATACTCATAACCTACATTTCAGATCTGTATTGATACGTCTTGGAAATTTTTTTAGGTGACAAGGAGATTTTAAATTTTTATGAAATAGTTATCCCGTAATCAACTTAGCTAATCATCTAAAATTTATTAGTAAATAAGTATCTAGCTAATAGATGTAAAACAAACAATGCAATTGTAAAATTTGTATTATAATATAGCCTTCACCAGTGGTGAAGAAGATGCTATATTTCTATGAAAGCTAACTTTATTATTTATTTTAATAGAAACATTTTTAAATGAATTTATAAAATTCTAAAACCTTCCAATAGTTTTAAAGTCAATTATTATTACCATATATATATATATGTGTGTGTCATATTATTATTACTATTTGCAGGATATTCCGTGTAGTGAAAAAGCTAAATGCTGACATTTCAGTACAATATCAAGTACCTTCCTCAGAGCATCCTCTTTCTCAAATCATAAGAATGTGTGTGAGATATAAAATCGTTTTTATCGTTTTCTTTCTCCTCATATTTAAATTCTATTGGTTGAGAAGTTTTAAAATTTATTTTCTCTTCCAATAGCTTCTTCCAAATGTTGTTAATTTTCTTTAATTCACACCTTTCATTTATGCTTTTGGGTCTTTTAAAAATCTCTATAGCTTCTCTTAGCAATCTCTGGTCATACTGTTCAATTTTTGCTAAAATATTTGTTTTTTCAAAATTGATATCATGATTTGTTAATTTTATATGGGAATAAATAGCTGATGAATTGGATTTTTCTCTGACTGCCAGAATTTGTTCTTCCTTTCTAATATTTATTCTACGATTAGTCTGTCCAATATATGTATGTGGACAGACCCTACATGGAATTTCATATACGCCGTGACACTCCAAAGCAATTTTATCTTTAGGAAGTGAAAATATTTCACTAATTTTTTTATAAGTAGTGTAAATTGTGTGAATATTATTATTTTTTTAAATGTTACCAATTCTATCAGTTACTCCTTTTATATATGGCAAAATTGTCTTAATTTTTGATGTATCAATTTTTTTTTCTTTTTATATGTATAAGCCCTATTAATGATGTTGTAATTAAAACCATTATGAAGAAGCATTTTATTAGTAGCAAAAAGGTCCCGGTGAAAATGGCTATCATCAGAAAGTCTCTTTCTTCTATCCAATAATGTCTTTGCCACTGAAAATAGTTGTGCAGGATGGTGATGAGAAGAAAAATGCAAATATCTCCCAGTGTGTGTTGGTTTTTTATATATACCATGGGATAAAGAACCATCTTCCCTTCTTTCAATCAAAACATCTAAAAAAGGTAATTGATTATTATTTTCCATCTCCATAGTAAAATTAATATTGTTGTAAAAAGAGTTTAAAAAATTAAAAAAGTCATCAAGAGCATGCTTACCATGAGGCCAAATAACAAAGGTATCATCAACATACCTCAGCCATATAGATGGTTTTTTAACTGCTGAAGTCAAAATTTTATTTTCCAAATCCTCCATAAAAATAGAAGCTAATTCTGGAGAAATTGGTGAACCCATAGCTAGACCTGATGTTTGTTTATATATCTGCCCATCAAAAACAAAAAATGTATTCGATAAGCAGTGTTCAATCAAAACCACAGTAAAATTAGGCAACTGAATATTTTTTAAAACTTGAATTGCTTCATTTACAGGTACACTAGTAAAAAGTGAAACAATGTCAAAACTTACCAAAATATCATTCTTAGTCAATTTAATATTCCGGATAAGCTCAAGAAAATGATTGGCATTTTTAACATATGATGACATCGTTGTTAAATGCGGCTGTAAAAAAGAAGTCAAAAAACGAGCTACTGTCTGTGTAGGTGAATCAACTGCACTTACAATCGGTCTCAATGAAATATCTGGCTTATGAACTTTTGGTAAACCATATAATTTTGGATAAAAAGAAGATTTTTTCCCTAGGAGTAAGCTGGATTTTTGTTTCCAAATCTAGATCAGTAGAATAAATTAATGCTTTCGTTTTCTTTTCAAGATAAGTCATAGGATCTCTATAAATTTTTTTATAAATATTATCATTTAATAAATCATATGTTTTTTTAAAATAATCAACCTTATTTAAAATTACTGTAGTATTACCTTATTTTCTGGAAGAATAGTAATAGATTTGTCATATATATATATATATGACTGAAAATTTGTAATGATAATATTTTAGTTGTAATTATATGTTGGGCTATTTCCATCATCTAATAATAATTGTAAAAAATTTTGTTAGAAAAATTCAAACTTTATTTAAACTTTTAAAAGACATTTTTAAATTTTATTTAAAGTTTTTAAAGACATTCAACTGTTTGTAATATCAGACAGGTTAGTATATAACACAACATTTTAAAAGGTATTTTTCCCCTTTTTCAGATGTTGCTAGCCTGATGTCCTAATCAACTAGGCTAATCTGTCAAAGACAACAGTCAGAAGAAATTTCATATATTTATTTATAAGGTGGCTCATTATAGTTTCTCCCTAAAAAATTTTATTACTTATTTATATATAAATCTCATTTTGTTTTCTCTACTTTTTATTAAGGACAAGGTTAATGAATGGTTTTCAGCCAGTGTGAATAAACACATTAACTTTCTATTGACATGTAACAGTCTCTGTTCAATATTTTGGTCTTTTGCCAATTAAGCATATGTTCATTGGCACATATAGGGTCTTCTATTTTAGATACATCTCTTTTTTTCTTACTAATCATCAGTTTGTATTCTTTTAATCACTTTTCAATGATGTGATTAATTTTACTAATATAAATCTTTCCATATTTATATGACTTTTTGTAGGTGTAATTTTTGTATCTTAGCACTTTCACTTTAGGTTTTGTAGGGATTAGAATTTCTCATGGTATACTATAGAATTGGAAACTTCTCTTTCATGTTTCTTTTTGCTGCTATTTCAGATTTTTTTAATAATAGTTGATAAATAAATTTTTCATGAGAATTTGTTTTATTTAGGGTTATTTTCCCCCAAAATACTGGGCTTATAAACGAACTTCTTTTGCTCTATATAATACTAGTGGTATAATTTCATGATTTGTGTTTCATTAATGATTGTATATATATAAATAAACAACTGGAATAAAACTAAAAAAAATTTTTAAATGCTTATATAAAATTGAGGATTAATATCCTTTGCTATAGCCAGCTTCGGGATATTCTGCCATCTAGTGACGGTTATAGATATATTTTTCCGCCATCTAGTGACGGTTATAGATATATTTTTATAAACTTTTAAGGACTATATTTTCTAATATTTATTTATAAATTTATATATATGCTAAATATTTTACTGTGTATATGTTTGGGAGGGGGGTCTGTAAACTATAGTTTTGATTTTGCGATTAGGGAGTATTATCACAATAACATCTAAAAAGGTCAATTTTTGTTCTTATTGTGATTCCATTGTTCGAAGGGAATATGTTACTGATATGCTTCAGAATGCTTATAGTATTTTACCATGTGGTCATGCCACAAATGTATCATCAATATCAGATAGACAGGTTTTAGGTAGATATGGATTAATATGTATATGGTTATGATTTCAAATTTCTATATTGAAATATTGCTAATTAGAGAAGTCATTAGTGAATCCATAGTTATCTCTTGTTGGAAGAATTTTGTATTTTATTGCAAAAATATGTTATTGTTATGCAGAATGGTAAGAATTTCATTATATTGAGAGTTAGTTATAACTTGTAAATTATTATCATTATAGCCAATCCTTTATCATAAGATACATTAATGAATAATCTTTCTACATGAAAGCTTAATAGCATGCCAGTTCTTTCAGTATTCATATTGTTAGTTAATTCTGCAAACTGTTTAAGATCCTAAGAATGGTATTTTGTATTTGTAAGGACATTCAATACTTCTATTAGAAAATGAAAATAGTCCAATTTATAAATACAACTAAAATCCCATCATCACAAACATTCAGGAAAACACAAAACATGAATAGTTTGATGGCAGATTTCTAGTACTAACAATAGATTTTAATGGAAGGTGGTTTTTATGAAAGTTAGATAGACCATAAAGTTGTAATATTTTGCTAAAATATATAATTTTTGTTGCTGACTCAGTGAAATGCCTGCAATGCTTTCTGAATAATGCTTTTAACTTTTAATCTGTAACTGATATGGGATGTGTTATCATTTTTTTTGTATTGTCCTGCTGTGAGGAACTCTCTTATTTTATTATAATCGGTAGTATCCATTATGATTGTATCATCTGCCTTTGTTAGCAGGGAGAAGGATTATGGATGTCCAGATTGATAGATTTTATTTCTTTCCTCTCATCATAAGAAAATTTTGATTTTTTTTAGTTGTCTTTCAAATATTTTTTTTTCTCAAGCAAAATTCTGCTGCATCTTTTAAATACAATTTTTTACTGACTTTCTTAGTTTATGCAAATATATCTCAATAGAGAGAAAATAGACAATGTAATAGCAAAGTTCAATCCTTATTTCAGAACAGAGATTTCACTATTTATTATATGTTTAGCACTAAAAAAATTTAACTGATAGAGCTGGTGAAATGTATATAGTATGACATTCGCTATGCCCATGTAAGTTTGCATGTTTTATTTTTAACATTTTTAATTTTTTTTATATAGAGTATTTTTTTACTGCTTGAAAAACTTTTGTGAAGTCTTCATCAGTAAATCTATTTTTAGCAAACATTCTATATTACCAATGGAATGCAAGGTTTGATACTTGAAAGCATTTGTTCTTTCTCTTAATAGAGCCTCACTTGTTCTTTGAATTCTTTTCTTAGCCCTCTGAGAGTAAATTTGACGATTTAGTTGCAAATCTTAATGTATCCTTCCTTCAGACTTATATACAGAAAAAATAACTGATTTTTCTTTTGGCCAATTTTAGGCATAATTTTTTACAATATGTAATGTTTGATGTAATAGCAAGTCCCCGCAAATATTTAGTAATTCCACAAAAAATTGTGATAATGGTATTTTAATTGTAATAATATGTTGAACTATTTCCATGCATTTAATACTAATTGTTAACTGTTTTTTGAAAAAAATTTAAACTTTATTTAAACTTTTTAAATATATTTAAAAAGTGGAAAGATAGCACAGAACATTTTAACTATTATTATTATTCTCTCTTCTTCATGAGTTGCTCATATGATCACTGAGAGTACCAGCATGGAAATCAAATTAGAGAACTTTAGATTCAGAAATCTAAATTTAAAATAACCCTTAATCAATTAGGCTATTTTCTCAAAGTCAATAAACAGTCAACAAAACAATTCTATAATTATCTATGAGAATCTTCATATTTCTTCATTTTTTCTGAAAGATAAAGTTAGTAAGGGGTTTCTAAATAGTATAAATTATCACAATGGGTTGACTTATCAATTATTTGCTATGGTCATGTGAACAGCTTTTTAAATTCTCTTTTTTTTTGGCATTGCCATATGAACAATTTTTTAAAATTTTCTTATTTATATATTTTTTCCTTTCTGTCCAATATTTTGGTCTTTTGTAATCAAACATATATTTAATTGTACATATATAGTCTGGTAGTTTAAACATATATATTATGTCAAAATAAGAGTCATAGATCACATGACCCTATCTCTCAAGCTTGTAAGTTATAAAACAAAGGATTGCCAATTCCTCTACAAGCTTTGTGATAAATGCTTAGCCAGAGCCAGCACTTAAAATATCTCTGTCAGTAATCCCTCCCCAAACCGTTTCGTGCTCCTCAGAGATGTGCCAGGGTAGGTTCAGACACTAGATCTAAAAATACCAACCCAAAGCCAGCATTTAACTAAAAGTTATCTATTGAGTGAAATTTTCAGACATCTACATGCCTTCAAACCCAGCTATCCAACTCAAATAGCTATATGGGGCTGATAGATCTTCAGCCATACCATATATATTATGTGTATTCTTTTGGTCACTTTTCAATTGTATAACTCATTTCACCAATATACATCCTTTCATATTTCACATTAATATTTTGAAGATGCAAATTTTGTTGTTCCTCGAATAGTGATGCAGAGGTTTGTTTTTTACTTTTTGGTTTTATATATGTTTGGATAATCTAGAATATCTATATTTGATTTTCTTTTAATGGTTTATTTGATCTGTTTAAGGTTTTCTTAATGATAGCTGATGGATAATAATTTTTTAAGAGAGTTTGTTTTTATGAATGTTTTTTTTTTCTTTTTCCAAATCACTAACTTCTGAACAAACTTTTTTTGCTCTGCACCACAGTAATAGTATAATTTCATGTTTTGTGTTTCCATGAAGTTACAAGTAGCAAACCAACTTATGGATCCACTGACAACACAACTTGGAACTCAAACATAATTTTACATCTGAAAAACAAGAGATTGAAATTATTATCAAAATTATAATGGATAAAAATTTTAATTATGAAAGATATGACAAGAGTATATATGATGATTTGATTATTAAATGACAAATAATTGATTTATAGATATGAAACAGTAATCATGGTGTATATTTAAAAAAAAGTTAATATATAAAATAGAACAAAAGAAAAACAAGTTTCTTGGAGATTGAAAGAAGCTTTGGGCTATTTGGGTTTATTTAATCATACTTTCATGTCACTGGTAATGTATAGAGGATTTGTTGTTGGCTTAAGAACATAATGTTATAATGTGACTCCATGGAGTGTTTCTATCTCAGGTTCTGCCACAATTCCTCTTTAAATTTTTATATTTATCAGCATCTAAATCTCAAACAGAAGCAAGGTTTACTTTCAAGAGATCCCCAATATTTGCATATTTATTACAATTAGCCTCTAAGACTCAGAAATACTCCTTAATCAAGATTATAAGATTAGAAATATTTCACTAGTACTCTGCATTTAGGGTTTTACAGAGCTTATATTGTTTAAATTGAGTTGTCCCTTCTAGTTTTCATGTTGCAATGGGTACTTATCGTTCAAAGTTGAATTGTTTATTGATTCCAGGACTTCGGGTCCCTATTTATTCTTTCTAATTGTTAAATGCCAGTCAAATCTTAAAAAATAATTGAGTAAAATGGTTTGATTTATGAAATCCATTCTAAGCATGTATGGATGTTTTTGATTGTTAGAAGTATGTCTCATTTCTCTTTTTATTTATCCAGAAAAGAAAAGAAAGAGGTTTATTGATATTTAAACTTAAAAATAAAAGTAGAAATGGAAAGTAGACAAAATTTATATATATAGTTATTTAAAATAAAGTCTGAAATGAATGTTGAGTGAAAATAGTATTTCTTAATATTTTGAAACATTGTAAGTTATTGGAATTAAATATAAAAAGTAATTTCTCTTTTAGTATAATTATTTTATTTAATCTATTTCTGATTTTGAGTGCTTAATAAGAGTAAAGTAATTCAAAATATTTCTAAATTTAATATCTGAATATTGACTCGTTGTAAATCGAAAGATTTCGCAAATGTTAATGTTTAACAGAAATAGTGGACTTAATCAGTGAAGTATTTATTAGCTTCATGCTCCCAAATCAAAATGTTTTAGATTTGTTTATATAATTAAGAAAATAGATCGAGAGATAAGAGGGTCCCTCTTATCTTTATAAAGTCGAATCTTGCGTTATGATTTGGAGAGGTCTCTCTTGCTAAAATTAAGCACTCGAGGTACATGTACTAAGGTTTTAGCCTTGTATAAGTATAACACAGAAAAGAAATTTTTTTATTAAAAACAATAATGTTTTCTTTTACAATCCATTTTAATTATAGAGTTATAAAATAAAAAACAGAAGAATGGTAATTTAGTTATTAGCTCAATCACTTTAATCCTTTTTTTAATTTGATTGATTTTTACTATAAATAATTAGTTCAATTTAAAGGAAATTATTAGATTGGAAATACAAAAGTCAGCTTAAAAAAGCAAATATTAGTCTTCATGTTGGTTGAGTTTAAATTCACAGATATGTAAGTGGGATGATTTTTCTATGTTTCATAACCCAATATGAGGAAAGTAGACTACTTGCAGCTGGAAAAGTTAAGAATCTCCGGATTTATTTTATATATTTGTTGAATAGAACATTTTACATAAATAATTTTATATCAGAAACCAGCTTTACTAATCTTAAGACTCCATTATCATATTTTATTCACATATGTTACTTTATAAATTTACTGAAATCTATCAACCCTTAGACAATCTCAATATCAATAACAATCAACAATCTCAATCAACTTGACCACAGATAGTAAAATTATTGTTAGAAAGAAGTTTTAATAAACCTCATTAAACAAGTAAATATAACCTGTCCTGAATCATCATCATCATCATCAACCATTATCAATCCACTGCAGGATGAAGTCTTTCAAGTTTAATCCATCTTCTCCAATCTTTAGCTTTTCTTCTCCACATCACCCCTGCACATTTTCTTATTTCATCCATCCATCTCACATGTGGTCTCTTTCTGGGTCTTTTACAATCTCTTGGAATCCAGTTTAAAATTTCAATTGTCCTGAATATAGGGTAACAAATAGGCAATTATAACAGTTAAACTGCAATTATAACTTTGAAATTGTACTCCAATAATGTATTACTTAAATAATAAAGCTAATAATGTTCAAGACTAGACAGGTTTATAAATGTAAATTCATTGAAAGCTGTCAACACTTAGACAGTACCATAATCAATAACAATCAACAATCTTAATCTGTTTTCAAGGCTTTCTCCTTTTCCCAATATGGGGAAATTCACTTTTATTTAGGATCTAATTTATATAAATATTAAAGATTATAACTTGACCACAAAAAGTGAAATTATTGATGCAAAGAAGTTTTCATAAACCTCTTTAAACAGGTAAGAATAACCTGTCCTGAATGCAGACTAAAAAATGTGTTAATTATAGCATTCAAATTTTTACTGTATCTTTATTTATATAAATTTAAAAGAATATATGATAATATTGAGATTATTTAATATATTTATAAAGACATTACACGTGGGGAAAAGAAATGTGAATAATTCCATGTGTTTGTGTGTTTATTTTTTAAAAATGTGATATATTAATATTTAATTGAGTTTTAAAGTTTATATCTGTGGTAGAAATAATCTCTAGTTTGGTAAATGACTAATAATAATCATTACTATATTTATCTAAAGTGAATGGTGTCAAAGATGTGAGTTGAGTTAATTTGACTTCTTGTAATTTAAAATGTAATTAATTTTATAAATGTAAATTTTGTTGAAACCTGCCAACACTTAGACAATACCATAATCAATAACAATCAACAATCTCAATCTGTTATCAAAGCAAACTTTTATCAATAAAGGTGGAAATCCATCTTTATTGTTTAATATATATAAAAACAAACACTAAAAATTACAACTTGACCACAGAAAGTAAAATGATTGATACAAAGAAATTTTAATAAACCTCATTAAACAGATAGATATAACCTGTCCTGAATGCAGACTAGCAAGTAGTCAATTACTACATTCAAACTGCAATTATAACTTTTAAGCTGTACTCCAACAATGTATTACTTAAATGTTCAAGGCTAGATAGGTTTATAAATATAAATTCATTGAAAACTGTCAATATATAGACAATACCATGATCAATAACAATCAACAATCTCAGTCTATATTTCAAGGAAATATTTTATTAATAAAAATCCACCCTTATTTATGGTCTAATATGTTTATGTAGACACTAAAGATTGAAACTTGGCCACTGATGCCATCAGCTGCTTTCACCTCCTGGTGGATCATATACACAGGAAAAGGATGTCTTGGTCAGTAGCAGTTCAACTTGACTTTGCTGGTGCATTTGACTGTGTCTGGATCAATGTACTCATTAGTGTTCTGGAGGGTCTGCAAGTGTCATCAGCATATCTCCAGATAATTAAGAAGCTTCTATAAAATTTTGAAGTATTTCTCTTACTGGATGGAAAAATTTCCCCAGGGTTTCAGCCCTGTGTCTCAATCCCACAGGGCTCATCACTAAGTGCACTCCTCTTCATGGCCTATATAAACCCATTGCTGCTATGCATTGAGGCTCTCTTTTCAGGAATTGCCATCCATTTTCTAGGAGAGAGTAGGCACCATGTCTTCTATATGGATGACATGGTGGTGTTTCTCTTATCCAGGATGAGTTTACTAGGCTCAAGGAACCCTTGGACCAGTTCACTCATGAATTCAGTCTAGGAGTCAATGGAAAGAAATTGGCTATGTGGTCCATCTTGACAGGGAAGCAAATCATGGGTAGATTTACAGTTTCGCTCTCAGAAAATTCTTTGACTTTCACCTCGCCTTCCCCTATCAGTAATGACAAAAGATTTAGAGAGCTCTCTGCTAAAAAAAAATTGAAACACCATAAACTTTCTATCCAAGATTTACCTTTCCTTGTTGGGAAAGATGGCCTTCCTGAATGCCATTATTGTGCCAAAGATCATATATTACCTCGCCAAGTTCTCCCCTACTACCATCTTTATCAGGAAGGTTGAAACCTTGTGAAGAAAATTTGTGCTGGGGGGGGGTAAGCTCCTATGATCAGCCTGAACCTACTCCAAACCCAAGGTGTTTTTACACAGTGCATGCATAATATGCTTGTGAAGATTTTCAGAGACAACCCAGACATGCAAAGTCCTCTTCCCATAGAAGTTGAGCCTACAGAGAGATCTCCCACTAGGGGGAAAATCCTTTGGATACAGCAACAACTAACACTGGTCTTCAGCACAATTAAAACCTCCAGCTCATTATTTCAAGAAAAGATGACCTACTGGGACTCTTACCTGCTATCCAATGTTGCACAGTCCAAAACTCAAAACATTGTTCTATTTGGGATCTCCCACCTTACCCAGTTGACCAAGTTTCTCAAAATGGAACCAAAGTTTGTGGACTTTCTTTTGAAGGTCAACCATGCTGCCCTGCCCACTGGAATGTTCCTTTTCTTCCAAAGAAGATACAAAATAGATTCTATCTACCCCTTATGTCAAAAGCATGATGAGTCAATGACTCACATTCTTAGTCAATGTGAAGTGTGGGCTCACCTTTGCAACATTACCCAAATAAAGTTGACAATGCCTGATCCAGCTCAAGTTCACCTAATTCTCACTATCAAAAAAAGAAACATTTGGCTCTGTTCAATTAGCTACTCACATTAACTTCATAATCTGGGCAATTAAATGCCAAGTACTGTTCAAAAAAAACCTGGACTGTTCCATTGATGTGCTATTCCTCAGGTTACTGTGGAAATTGATGGACAAAGACAAGAAAACTTGTATGCCATGGCTCACAGATCAAACCTAGCTGGACCTTGGTGAGGTTCTAGTTCACTTTGTTTCTAAATTCCATGTCCCCCCCCCAAATATGGACTTAAAAAATCTTTATTTTGTCTTACTGAGCTTCAATACAGACTTGATCTTTATTTAGTCTGGCTGTACTTTCAAGACCCTGTCTTGCTTTGATCTCATTACATGTTGACTTACTTTTTGGCCTATTGTTCAACATACTATCATATGATCAGGATGCCTAAACATTTCCATGTATCTGAAACTTTATTTAACAATATTTTAGAAGGCAAATTCACATGTATCATTTTTATTCTGTAACTCTCTTATAATTTGTTTTTCGCTAATCAGCAGTGTTTTATCAGATCGAGTATAATGTAATTGAGTGTTAACATTTATGTGAATCTTGCTATATTTGATGTAAACCTTCTCACCTCCTTGTTTATATGTATAAATTCCTTTAATCAATCAGGGTTTGTAACTCTGATCCACCACTTGTTGGTTGTCTAATGGCACAGTAAATACAGATCAACCTAATGTATTTTCCTTTGAGTGTGAATAAAATTTGTCTTGAAATGAGAACAATCAAGCATCATCCATGTCATCAAAGCAAATGAAAAGTTTGAAATAAAACTCTCTAAAAGATGTTAAAGAATTTTAAAAGACATAACATGGGGTGTGGAAAGGGTAAAAAAAAGTTTATTGGAATGATGTAAAGAAAAAGAATGGACAACATCTTCATTTGTTAGTGAATTAGTAATATTAATATATAATGATGTTAATGGGAAAATATAATTTTAATGTGTTTCATTTCTCACATAGTGAAAGATAAGTTTCACCTATTATAGTTTGAAGTCTTTTATAGTAGTTTGTTTATTTTCTTATTATTTTTTAATGTAATAATGTTATGTATTGTTCCAAAAAATAAATTATTGATAGTTGAGTTATAATTAATATGGACATAAATTACATATTATACACTACTTTACAAAAAAAATCAAGTCAGGTGTCACATGACCTAATTTAATAAGCTTGTATTACAAATGTTATAAATAGAGCTCACAAATAAGCTCTTAACAAGTTTTGCAAATATGTTCATAAAATTTGATTAGGAGTAGAATATTAAATATTTTTGTGATAGTTGGATATAAAATAAATCTCAGTTCATTTCCTAATAACTTTTTACAGTTTTTATTACAATAATTAGAAGAGATATGTAAACATTTTTAAAATTTTAATTTAAAATGTAAAAATTCACATCATATACTGTATTTAAATACAGAAACTTAATGATGTTAATACTAGTGGAATATTACAATCTCTTTATAAACAAATAGTAAATAGAATTAATCCATGAAGGATGATCCCCATCTCTGTTCTATAAAACAATTAAACACAAAAAAAAAAAGAATAGAAAAATAAAAAATCCTAATCTCAAGACAAAATATTACTTCATTGTTATTGAATTCAAAAATGTTTCAAGTTTTGTTTTTATCAGTGCATTTTTTACTTGTCTTCGTCATATCTAACCATCCATCAGTCCAAAAGTCAAACCAATCTATCTCATTGTAGATGCATTTAAAAGCATCCACTTCACTCTTTTCAAGTAAGTAAAACATAGTTCATATTACAATTTAACTTCATATACACATTTTTAAAGTATACTTTAATTTCATATAAATATATATTTCAAACTTCTATTCCATCACATATTTCTGAAACAAATGATCAAATTCATGTGAAAAAGATAAATGATTCCCAACATGGGCATTTCATTCTGAACCAACACTCATCATTTGACCTAAGTCATTATATCTTACACATATTTTTATTATTTATTTAATATTATATAGATAGCAATTTTCTATAGTTTGATTACATGTGTTAAACTTTTTATACTCACAACATTGACAAAAATCACTTTATAGAAATATATTAATGATTTTTGCAGATCATTTATTAAATTAGAGATTACCCATAGCTAAAATATACTCTTTAAATCTCAATTAATAATATGTGTGTAGTATACAGAGATGCCAACATTTGATTTTTTCATGTTCATGTTGAAAGTTTAATGACTTTTAATTTTTTTTTTCATATTACATAAGCAAAAATAAAAAGAAAGGTCATGGGCATGTGATATAAAAATGAGGTTAGATTATTTTATATTTGATGTAGAGAGTTAGAGAAGAAATAATCATACACCTACAGACACTGGACCCATGTTTTCTGATTGGGATAAAAAAAATTAAGCTAATAATATTGGTAGTATTAATTAAAATAATATAGTGACAACATTTTCTGACTGAATACATTTTATAACTATTAAAACATTATTTAAGTTGTTAAATCTATTACTCTAAAGTACTTAATTTATATTTTAAAAAATCATTGGAAATCTTTTTAGTCTAAAGTAAATGTTTTCATTTACTTCAAGATAATCATGTAATAAAGATAATTTTGATGATAATGTCCTATAAAATTTAGATCAAATACATTTTGTAACCAAATGTAAATCTCAATACATTTTCTAGATGACTTAAAAATAGCCACAGATAGACTTCACTTCACACTTGAATTTTTTGAAGAAAAGATTCCAAAACATTTAGATATGAATCAAATCAAGCATCATTAAATAATCTTAAACACTTCTTACCTTCAGAAACCAAATTACACCCAGTAATTTAGTGAATTTCAATGTTTATAATAAAATTTTAGCTCTAATCAAGTAATAGTATCTAATTAGATGTCAGAAATTTATAACATCAACACTAAAAATATGTCTAAATTGGTGTAAAGTTCTATACAAAAGGTAGTTGTATGCTTATAACTATTCATTACAATATCAGTATCAAGATAAATCATGGGATGTATATTTGTAAAAGCAAAACACCTTTCTACCAATAGTGAAAGTCACATAATATAATTTGTACTTTTTGTTTTTATAGTCAGTACTTTGATCTTCATTTAATCAACCAAATTAATCTAGAACTTTTATCTTCTAGCAATAATAGCTAGATACCAATTAGGATGAATACTAAATAACCAACTGACTTAATGGTTATTTTTTTAAAAAAATGTTTGCTTCTGATCAAAAAAAATTCTAAGATTTACTTAACTTAGACATGAATTTCATTCCAGGTTATTGATGTGGCATCTGGACATACTAACTATAGTAATTAAAGATAATAATTACATTTCATTTAAATTTACCATAGTATATCTTTACTGCTTAACTAATGTAATGTTGATTGGGATTTCAAATTTTTGAACTAAAGAATTTTTATGTGTATGCTCAGAATATTTTTTAGGGAGTCAGTATATTAATTAAATTCATATCATTGCACTTGCTATTTAAAAACATAATAATACCAAACAGATATTTTTATTTAACTGAGAACAGATTCAACACCCTCGTGCCCACCACTGCAACAAATCATATACAGAGAAAAAGATAATCAAATTATTAGTTACTCAGGAAGTTATCAGAAATTCAAGTATTCAGTGAATATGTCTCATTTTAACTTAAAACTATCTCCTTTATTTATGTCTTACTTTTATACATATTAAAGCATTTATGACAACTTAATTTACAAGTGACACTTTTCCTGCAATCATAAGTTTCATATCATCCATTAAACTAAATAATGTCAATGTGGGTATAACAACAATATTGGCATCAACAAGAGCTTCGAGCATTTTATCAGATTTTCAATAATATCGATAGCTGAATAGTTGGAGGGTGAAGAAAATTGAAGCCTTTCCATTAAAGTTTGAAGATTTTCTATCTTAATATAAGCTGAGTGCTGCTGATTATATATATATATATAAGTGTTGGAGATGATGATCTGGACCAACCAATGAATGCTGGTTCAGCACGAAATATGTATATTGGAGATCATTAATCGTTTTCACATGTATGTTGTTATGTGATATCAGTTATATAAGATGGAGTGGATAGCTGAAAGGAGTTATCAGATCCTTTCTAATTAAACTAAATAAATAATAAACTGAATGATCTGTTGCTTGAGAATTCATAAGAAGTTCGAACACAGAAATGACACAGCTGGACTGTGATCTATGGATCTTGAACTCCAGAATGTGCTATTTTACTATTGCACGTACTGTATAGGAGTTCATTAAACTATTTATCAAATCCAACATCTCGTGTTTCTACCAATAATGGAATTACCATAAAAATAAAAAAATAATATTTTTTGTATTAGTGTAGATTTTTTAAATTGATATTATGCAAGATTTTGAAATTGTAGTAAAAGAATAATCCTTTTATAATCATAACAATAGTAAACAGTCTTCAATGATAGGTTCAATTAAGATAATTAAATATTTATAGCAAATAAAGATAATTAAATATTTATAGCAAATGCATATATCAGCGCGTGTAATCATGTCATTCTAAAAGGAATCGACGTTCAGGGCTTACGCGCCAATAGAACTCAATTTATATACACTATATACCCAAGCATTCACATATACCTATTTATGATTGCTAGATCTAGTATAGGAAAGGATTTTTTTTCTTTCTTATTCTTTTAATTTTGACATTGGTATCTTTAACTAATGGGCCTAGAAAAATGAATATTAATCTATTAATATCGGTTATATCTAATGTCATAATATATATACACGTTCATATGCGCTATTATATGTGGAAAGTAAAATGTTTCGCAGCCACTCCAGATCTTTTTCTAGATTCCTATCCTTTATTTTATTTTTCAAAATGCCGTGCACAAACATTTTTTAAAAATCATCAATCACTTTTTTTATATATTCTTTCCTTCCTGTCTTTTTTTTATTTTATATTATCCTTATCTTTCTACCTCTAAAAATTTGTCCAAACATTCTTTTTTTATTTAACTTTTCTCAATAGCCCTCTCTTCAATTATTTAGAATTCTTAATCTTATCTAAGCAATTTTTGAAAAACCGCATCTGTAGTATTTTATTTCTCTTAATTAAATTGACATTTCTGCTTTATAAAAGACTTCTAACCAATCTTTTTATTGCAAGTATAACCTCTTTATAAGCATAAGTAACATGTCTTACATCATAAAATATGGATAGTAATATAAAATACAAAGATGTAATTTCTTTTAGAAAATCATACATGCACTGCACATCTATTTTTTATAAACAATAATATTCTCAACAAGTTAAATATTTTACATACAATTTATTTTTTACATTTTAACAACTGACTTTTCTGCGCTGATATAATTGTTAAAAAAAAAGAGATTTTTTTTTTAAAGTGTGTTACTTTCTGGTGTATAATTACAATATATATAGTTAATCAAATAGATAATACATCGGATTACAAATTGCGAGGTTTTTTCTCTCTCTCGCAAAGTTGAAAGCCAAGTTAAAAGTTACAGATCTGAGGAGGAAAAAATCACTACGCTACCTAGTGTCAGTATATTTTAATAAATACTGTAACTTAGTGGAGGAGTTATACGATCGTAATAAAGCTGGCTGCAATGAGAAATATCGCACATCAAATTAAATAGCCCGGAAAAGTGAATTATTTGGGGGATTTTTTTAGGCCTTTTTTTTTTACATTAATTTTGGCGCATATGCTTTCGATGTATTTTATTATAATATCTAATTATTTGATGCGCTTTGAATTTCTTAAGATTCGACTATATATAAAAGCATGTTACAATACGTTCACAAAATCCTAGGATAAATATTTCAAATTTCATTGCGAGTTTCAAACGGAGGATATCCTAATTAAATTAAAGATTAGGATTTTGGTGATGGATTTATTACTTTCAAACAACGATTCTATAGCACAAAATTTCCGGAATGTAAGTAATCCAGCTATATCTTCTTGGACCGTAGAGATATTAGGAGGAAATACGGCAAAAATAGTTTCATTAGCAATATTGTTAATTCTTTCTATTGTTGGAAATATTTTTCTAATTTTGACGCTGGTATCTTTGAAGAATGGGCATAGGAAAATGATTATTTATCGGCTAATATCTGTTGTATTAACATCTAATTTGTTAACTGGTGTGTGGAGCATAACCTTACAGATTCCGTCGATAATTTATGGTGAGTTGAATTTTATTTCGTAATATATATATATTTAAAAAGTTGTAATTAATTCAGTAAAAAAAAATCCAAATCTCTTTTTTTTTTTTAACAGCTGACTAAAGATTTCTAAATAAGACTTCTTTTTTCTATCTTATAGCAATCTAGTTAAACCTCGAATTATTTATTTGTGCATAAAGGAAAAGTGTCTGAGCAAAACTTGAGGAATAAATCAAACAATGATTTAAAATGCAATTATATTATAAATACAGCCTTTACCACTGTAGAAGATGGATCATATTCTTATGAAATCTGAACTCATAGATTACCGTTACCTTTTTTTTGTCACATAGGCGCATAAATATAAATGTTACACAAATTAACCTTACAAGTGACTGCTTTTAACAAACCCTTCTTTAATAAATACACAAATAATCATTAATCATTTTATTAGATCGGTATCAGAAGCCATTAATATATATTTCTAATGATTGCAATTTCTATAAATATGTGAGAGGAAAGAATGTGTGTGGTTGTAAAAATCTTAGTGTGCACTGACATGATATATATTTATCTTTTTAAACACACGCATATATATAGAATAATGGTTAGTGCAGCCACATGCTATATTCTAAATCTGGATTCGAATCCGAACTGGGTAAAACTTGAAAAAATTTTCAGGTTTTATACTCTCTTTTTTTCCCCCTCCACTAAGCGGACTCACAATCAACCCAGCTAGTTTTGTAATCATGGACAGCATGTATTTAGAAGGTAAAACATTGAAAGAAAACTCTGTTAAAACCCCTCTGCATCTGGCAGTTAGCCAGCTTATGAGTGTTGCTTTTCCCTTCACTATTTTTCTAGAGAGAACTGTTGTAAAGACATTTGTTATGCAGGTGCTATTTAAAATTTGTTTTATTATTTTACTTATATATAAGAAGTAGTGTCTTTAAATTGGCTACTGCAGGCGCAAGTCTTTTAAATAGTCTTCCAAAGGATAATAATAAAAGAATTTTTTAGAAAATCTGTCAATTGGCGGTTAATGATAGTTTTAATGATTTTCCGTCTTTGTTTTATCCTCTAGTTAAGAATAGCTAGATACCCATTTACCAAATAATTTTGAATGGTTAGTTGGATTGGCTATATGAAATAAAAATTCTAAGCTTGTTTGAAATCTAAAAAATTTGCATGTGGGCTACCATTATCCCACGAAAGTTCTTGCTATATATATTTAAGTGTTTGTTTTTACTATGGATATGCCTGCATCTATGTGTATATGTAATTGCCTATACAATAAGACTTTTGATCAATCAATTAAAACATTTGATTACCCGGGCAGGTATTATCATAGAGACTTAGTTTGTAAGATGTCTAAATTTATTTATTTATTTTTTAATGTTTTTATTATTT
Organism: Epiperipatus broadwayi; assembly: GCA_028023455.1. Lineage (NCBI taxonomy): Eukaryota > Metazoa > Onychophora > Udeonychophora > Euonychophora > Peripatidae > Epiperipatus > Epiperipatus broadwayi. Next base: position 30,573 of record JAQFVV010000397.1, on the reverse strand, counting down.
CCCAGCAACGATTTTCTTATTGCTTCTGTGCCAGTCAGTCACACACACGTATGTATATAATAGCTTTCTGGCGAAGGCAGAAACAGCTATCAAAACATTATTATCTTTTGGCCATAGTTTGTTTAATGTTGTTGCAGTTTTCCAAATATAATTTATTCTAACCTTAAAAATAAAATTTATTGATATAATTAGGCGATACATATAATTGATACAGTAAGATGGATACATATAATTCTTATAAATCGTTTATAGTATTAAGAACCAGCAAAATAAAACTAATAATAATAACGAAACATTAAATTACGTTACATCAAAAAATAATAGTCTCAATAATTGTTAAAACAGTTTAAAATTTTTTCTCTATATATAAATAAAAATAAATAAAGGAAAGTAGTACCATAAAAAAATCTAAAACATTTTATACTAAAGAGAATTAAAAACCATTAAAGTTGGTATACAACTCAAGTTCTAAATAGCAGCAAAAATATCAGCAGACAGAAGTAAACAGTCTAAATGGTTTGATTTTTGTCAAAAGCATTTTAATTTTTGAAATATGGGATTAAAAGTAAAATGGCATTTCATACACCAAAAGTGAAAATAATAAAGATGATAATTTTGTAGCTAGAAATCTTTCTCTTTAAATATTTTAAATCTTTGGTATATGAATTAATGGCCAGATAATGAGCTTCTTACTATTTAACTTTCTTATGGAAAAAAGTATGAATATGTGATATACATTTTTTTAATAAACTTATTCTTCATCAAGGATAGAGTGCCCGTTGGCATTACCAAAAAGTATAGCTCAAGGTTAGAATAGAAGATGATGATTTTAACCTTTACATTAATAATTCTTTGTAAATAAAAAGAAGTCAATGATTGGACCATTGAATTTAGTATACTTTTGTCTAGTTCTTGTGTTTGTAGTAATTGCTTTTTTGCCCAAATTACTTTGCTCCAAAGCAAGTTAATTTTTTTAAAAAAAGATTTAATAAATTGGACAATGAATGCTTAATAAGTAATTTTAAGAAATATTAACATGTTAATAAAACTTTATATGTGTATGAAAAGATAAACATTTCAGAGAAAATTTGTAACATTTTCATTTGAGGCTACAACATAAATTTTGTATCATAGTCCTCAAGGTACTGGATGGATAAAGACGACCAGGTTTTACTAAAATCTTAAAAAGAACATGCTTTTGATGGCAAAAAGTTGGGTATGGAATTTCTTAGCCAAAAGAAAAATAACAAAATCATCCATATAAGACATGTGTTTGATTTACTGGTTAATAAAAGAATATGTATATATCAGGAAATTTATTTTAGCAGATCGAATTTAAAACTTTTATTAAAAACTGCACTGATATACATGTACAATTCGTTTTAAGTCACTGAAACTTACTTATATATATATATATGCCCTTTTTATTGTTATGGGTGAATATATAGTTTATGAGCAAAGAGGTACCTTAAATATTAAAAAAAGGGGGGAGGGGAATAAATCAAACAATGAAAAACAGGTATAAATTAAAATTTGAATGAGCTTTGACCTCATGATTCAAAATTTATATTATTGTTTTAATTTGTAGACTTATGGCATAAGAGACTATAAATTGGCTAGCTCTAGAATGAGTTCAAATTCAAAGAAAATTGTGATGGTTCTTTCCAATACTTAGATTAATAAAGCTCAGTATTTTTAACTAATCATCTAATATTAGTCAGTAAATGGATATCTAGAAATAAAAATCCAGGTTAATCTGAATTAGTCAGAAGAATGTGGTGCACTAACTGTAAAAAATAAAAATTATAATTGTAATATAAAGTGAACTTCAATGCTAATGGAGGAAATGTCATGCACCTGCACATGACCAGTCATACTTCCCTTTAAATGTTTGTTAAATAACATTGCAGAAAAATCTTGTGTGCATATATATATAATATCTAGATTCTCTGACATTATTAATATAATATGAAAATACTACAAGGGAAATTAAATATGTTAAATGAAATCAAGTAGATCAAGTGTGTGTCCTAATCATGGTTATTCTGTTAAGAATATGTTTCACTAATTGATAAGACAGACAATACAGTGAAGGTCTAATAAATATGGATAATAAATTTTCACCAACTAAATAATTCTTTGTAATTATGCTAAAATGTATACACATATAAAGAATCATAAATCTTTAGATCCAAAAAGCAATAATCAAAAAATGTGATTTAAAGTTTTGAACAAAAGAATGTAAATTAGAGACAACTAAATTATTTTATTCATGAATTATTACAGACTCTAATTAAAATATTAAAAAAATCAATGATGATGGCAATAAACAAATACTTAAAACTTCATTAAAATAAATAAATTCTATTGCATTCAAATCTAAAATGTGCAAACGCCCAAATATAGCTAAGAAGAAATTAGATACAAAAGAAAAAATACAACTGAAATAGGCAAGTTAATATTATATTTAAGGTAAAGTTAATCATGAGCTCAGTGCCTATAAGTAGTTGAAAATTCACTATCATTATAGTTGCCTCATATTATTTTTGTGTTTTTGCAATCAGAACATCAAAATATATATATATATGTAACACAGATTAACCTGAGATCATCCCATGCACCACCCACAATTGGATGATTTGGTATGATTGTCTATAGGCTATTTAAGTAAAAAAACTAATCTGGGCCTATTTTGTAATTTGAAAAAATCTCCAAGATTTATTGGGCCTAAGTCCATAAACAAGTCAGGTATATGTACTAACCACTATCCACAAGTCCATAGGCTGTACAGAAAAATCCCCATCTCATCTAACTAATAAAATAAAAACATACTGTAGTAAAGTAAGTTGATGAAACTATTTTTCAAAGTCAAAGCTATAAAATATTAGGTAGAGATTAGAAGAAACTATTCAACTAAAATCTGCTCATAAATATATCTTTTATTATTCAAAATGACGGATAAATGATTAAGATGTCCAATGAATCTAACACCGAATACTTGACTCTTTAAATCACACAATATGTAATAAAATAAGAGCTAGTCTCTACTCTATTGTCTTCTATAATAAGTTTGAATAATCAATAATTACTAAAAGATAATGCATTTTAAGCTGTATACTTAGATAAGTTTCTGGATTTTACATTTATCAATGAGGCCTGGGATTCAAAGCTGAAAAAAAGCAGTAATGTTATGCATCTAAAAACCATTATATAAGTCTATTTTATTAGAGATGCATAATTATATTGCTTCCAACTTTGAAACCTATCTTTAGTGATAAAGGTTAAAACCAGAAACTGATCTCAGGATGGAGACTTGAATTTATTATCAACTAATAATCACTGATTAGTTAAGTTTACTATAGATAATAATAGATTTATTTGTTTTATTTTTAATGCTTATTAAAATATTACAAAGAAAAATTACAGCAGCAGTTAGACATTCTTGAACATAATATACACCCATTACAGTATGCATTTTATTACCAATGAAACAGTATGTAAAAACTGAAAGACAATTTAACTAGTTCTAGATTTGAAATATCGTATGTTAACACTATAAACATTCGATTATAGAATCAATTATTATAGCAAGTAGTGATAAACTACCAGAACGATGATATAATTTATAAAACATTTTGTTTGTAGTAAATTGTGACTTTTACTGCTAAATTTGATTTTATATGAGAGAATTCATCATAAATTTAAAAACGAAACTTTAATAACAAATAAAAGTCTAAAAGTTGCTAACAGTGGGAAGGAAGGGAGAGGGGGATTTGACATATCTAAAACTTAAAATTCAAGGTCAATAATAATCACATTTATAATTAAAAACGTCATTAAGGGAATCTGGTGCTTAAATCCCATGGACCGCGGATTCAGCTGACCCTTTATCTACTCCAGCTTTTTATGAACTCCAGAGCAATAAACCATTCGATCACGTTTTAACATAAAAAAGCAAAAAAATATCTAACTTTATTTTCAGTAAAACTCAAAAACCTAATATACGTTTATAAAATTACCTTTTAAAAAAAAAAATCAGATATTAACTACAGAACTATGAAATTAATAACTTTTATATATTTGTTTTATTACTGACTTTAAACTAATTATTTTAAGAAAGAAAAAATCAACAATTCCAAATAATTCCTGTTCATGAGGGGTCAGATTGACCTTAGGTCAACATGGGTGTGACAAGTATCTCGGCCTCAGGGTGGCCCTTGAGCATTCCATCATCAGATTTTCAATTGGATGGACAGTTGAAGAGTTGGAGTGTGGAGTAGATTGAAGCCTGTCCATTAAAGTATGAAGATTGCATATCTTAATATATATCTGAATACTTCTAGCACATATGTGTAGAGATGGTAATCTGGACCAACTGATGATTGCTGGTTTAGCATGAAATTCTTTTCGACATATATGTGTTCAAGTGTATCAGTGTTAAGAGATAGATTGGAGAGTGATGGGTCGTGTGAAAGTCTGTGCTCATATATCCTACATATAAAATTGTTGTTTTTTTTAATAATTTGAGATCGAAAATCGCATGGGTCGTGTGAAAGTCTGTGCTCATATATCCTACATATAAAATTGATGTTTTTTTTAATAATTTGAGATCGAAAATCGCACTCTTGGTTTTAAAACTATATAATACGCATACTAGTTTAATAAGCCAAGGTTACTATGTTCGATCCCAGAAGATGTAATTGACCTGCAACCAGATGAAAGAATCGACTTGTTTAAGAAAATAAATTTATTTGAAAGTTTAATTATTTCTTTACGCTATTCTAAATCAATTGGCCATGTTCTGACTAAATTGTGGAAAGTAGGAACTTATTGAAATTGTGGCTGTTCTAAGAAAAGAACAGACTGAAATGTGTTTGAGAAGTCTTGAAATTATTTCATTCTTTTTAATTGTTGTCGATATTTAAAATGTTTCTATATCAGTACAAAAGAATTATGCAATTAAAAAAAGAGAGAAATTTGAAAAGATGTGTGTGCCTGTGCACATTAAGCAATCTTTTAGGAAAACAAAAAAGCAAGTTGGTGATTCAAAACAGTTTTTTTAAATAGACATGAAATCAAATATCAAAGACATCTGCTAATCATCAGTATTAGTATATGTTTTTGTAAAGTTTTTGCCATATCCAAAATCAATGTATATCAAATAATAGCATTAAATAAATGAATGAAAAATTGATGAGGATATAGAGATACATTTTCAAGGCTACACTATATTGGACATTATATGTGTACATAGATTTTGTATTTTAATTATGTCAAGAATTTCAATATTTTATACTGTATTTCTAAACATTAAATATTCAATTTTATGATATAATTTAAAAAAAAAACAATGCCAGAATAAAGAGTATAGTTAAGCAATAAATTACCAATAATTATATATAAGAGTTACGGCTTAAACGTTGAAACCTGTTCTTAGATTTTAAACCTAATTATTAGGAAGAGAATTTTTCATACAATCAAATAAATTAATACATATAAAAAAATAATGTTGGGAAAAATTGAGTTTAAATTTATATTTTTAGATTTAAATATTACTTGCAAGGAGATCACCCAAATCTTCTTGAAATCCATATTTCGACTATGAACTATGATTGAAAATGTGCTATATGTCCGGTTTGTATCTATCAGCAGTTAATTTAAATATTAATTACATCTGAAAATATATTTTGTCACTAATTCTTCCATATTTAATTAAAACTATATTAAAATAATAAAAATACTATAATGTAAATAAACTTATTTAATTAGAGTTGCTTATTTTCAACTATAAAATAAATACAACTATTATTGTTACTTATATTTAATAGTACATAATTAGACTGAAGATTTACAAGAATTATAATGTCTGAATGCTTTGTAACATGCCCTAAACTGCTTTTAGTAATTATTGATATTATTACAGAATTATGTTGAAAAATAGTGCAATTTTCTCCTTCTTTGGGGTGAGAGGTTAGTCTTATAGATGATAATGATTCTTGAAGTTTCAAGCTTTGTATAGAAATGTTTTACTTAAGCCAAACTTTTCTTGATCATATTCTTATAAGTGAGATCAATGTAAGCTCATTGCTGTTATTAGAGAGGTCATCTTACATAATAACATTTGAATGTGTGCATAAAATTAATACACGTGTACGTATATATGTGTGTGCCTAAAATCAATATACATACATATTGAATGTAAAATTGTTATTAATCGTAAATAAAGACAACATAAAATAAATATTTAAAATTTTTATTAGATGAAAAAATAACAAAATAATTTGAAAATGGTTAACAGTTTTTAAAATATCTATTTAGAATGAAAAATCCATCTTGTGGCTGAAATAACAAACTTTTGAGTAACCATGGTAACAGATTTATTGATAGCTAAGTGAAAATCTACATCACCAGATGATAATATTAACTTACTATCATTCTATTGTAATATAAATTGTCTTCAAATCAAAACATCATAAAATGGGCATCTCAGTGTATTAAATCTATTCATTTTTTGTTTCAAGAAATCAAGATTTATAAATCTTCTGCACCAGCCGGAATCTATAGGAATCTTCATCACAGAAAGCAAACTTTAATTACTTCAGTGGAAATTCTAGGATTTCATAGAGACCAATTTGAGTGATTACTTCATTAGTCATTGTAAGAATTTAGACGAGATCCAAATAAATAGAACTTTTAAGCATCTCGACCTTTAGATATTTACTATATAAAATATAGTTACTTTAAAACAATCCATTCTTTGGTTTTGTAATGACAAAAGGTGTTCCACTTCTGTCAATATATGGTGTGAATATTTGTCTAAAATCGGGAAAATATCCAAGTCCGGTTTTTAGGTATGTCAAAATCGGGGTATTAAATCACATTTCAGGATAAAGAAAATTAAAAGAAGTCTGTCTTTTATTACAAAGACTAACATTCTTTCTGGTATCAATTTGGTCTGAAGTACAGATGGCATTTTAAGAGATTTCATCTCAATTGGTACTATCAGTGGCATAGTGTAATAATTTCCATTTGATGTCACTGTTAAATATTGTTTACTTCAGCACTACGATACTCTCCAATGGCGCATCTTCACCAATATCAAACGGAAAATAAGTGCTCGATGGATCAACAAATAAGCCATCGGACATATCTACCTCAGAAAATGGTGGTTCCCACGATCTCACGAAAGTCAAAAAAATGGCAATCATGACAGGAGCCACATATATAAACACAACTGGCAAACAGTCCAAGAGACTGGAGTAAAAACTCATTTTCCAAAAACTTCTTTACTAAAAGTTTCTAGAAGCTGAAAAATATTGCTGCTTGAATCTGAACAAAAATACAGCTGTGACGTCATAATAGAAAGTCACTATTTATTATTATTCAATAAAATTACATACATTATTGTCTTGAATAAACATTTATTTTTTATAATTATTTATTTTTAAGTTGTTAATACTTTATTGGAATTTTTTTTAAAATATATATATATATGAAAAATTCTTTCGTTGTAGCAAGACGTTTTATTAGAGAATGATATGTATGCAAGTATAATAAAAAGAAAAACACACTTATCTAAATGTTATTAATAGACTTAATTTTGTCAATAAACTGATTATTTATTATTATTATTTTTAATCGCTTATCTATTATTTGAAGTTTAAATATTACCAACAACAAACTCTTGTAAACAAGGGTAGCAATTCTAATTCCACACACACATACACACCCACACACACATAGAGAAAAAGAGGAATAAAATATTAGGGATGTGGTTTAAGTAATAATACAATAAATAAGTCCGCATAGCATTTTTTTAATATATATATTTGATAATTTTCATTAGTATTTGTTACATCTCATCTTGCCTTTCAATAATGAACTACTCCAGATCATATCTTATCTTATCAGACTGAGCATTCACCATTTCGAACTAATGCATGTACAAATAGATAACACATAACTAATGGCAAGAACGGGCCAATACGTGATGATGCCCACTGAATTCGAATATTTTCAATTAAGGATGAAAATCTGGCAATAAATAGTCAAGATTTTTGAAATAGGTTCAGAGAATTACTGTCACGGAGCTGAAAGACAGACACCGATACCAGTCAAGCTGTCATATACGGCCGAAAGGATCGCCAGGCCTACTCATAAAGCAGGCTGTTACAGAACAGCTAGAAGTGATAGAAAATCTATAAATGTACATGAAGTCCCTTCTGCCGTAGTTCACCTTAAATTTAAGGGTTATATCTCAAGAACTGTTGCCTCTGGAATGTGTCCATTGTAAATATAATGTAAATGCACAAATAATTCCGAAGCGAAATATACTTTCTTAAGTATTTCAAACTTGACTTAATTGGAAACACCATTATGGTATTATCAATTATCTATCGAATAATAGTAAAGAAGATTGTATTTTAGTAAATTATCCTTGAGATAACCTTTGTAACATAAATTATAATTCTGCCACTCACATGAAATTTTAGTTTCAACTCAAAATAGAATATCTTTTTAGTAAGTTCATTACAGTTCATTCCCTTCTCAAGCCTAAAAAAATTGACATGAATTTATAAAAGTATAATACCAGGAATCGATAATCTGCAGCTCGCGAGACGCAAACATAATGCATTTTATAATTTCAGTAGTAATATATAAATATTTACATGACTCTAAAAAAATAGAGAGAAAAGCTATTTTTCTTGTTGCTTCTAAGATTTAGCGTTATTACAAAATAACGATTATTGGATAAGGTAATGTTTAAATTGTAGAAGTTTATGAAGCATTTAAACCGTCAATTTTTTCTTTTTTTATCTATTTCTTTTTTAAAAAATTTCAATTTTCGTACCACAATCTTTGAGAAGTCAATATATTTTATCATTCTATTTTTCATCTTCTTTGCCACACTTTTTTGATAGGCATGTTTAAAACAAATGCAACTGCAGATTTAGAAGGTTGTAAAATCCTGCATACTGATTCTTTCCATAATCTTGCTTTCAGTGATTTTAAAATTTTAAGAAAGCACAATTTGTGTGTGCATTATTAAACAAAGTAAATAAAGTTTATTATCTAATCATATAAATGCCATGTAGTCAATATACGAATAAAATATCTCATTATCATACTACTGTAGAAAGTCTGCATATGCATACCTTAAATTTAAATATGCTAATTACAAATAATTATTCATATACTCCCCTCTCCCTCCCGTTAAGACTTTTTCGTGTGTTGGTGTAAAGAAAGCTTAATAGTTGCGCATATGTTTTGTCTACTACAGAGCAGCCGAGTGTGTGCATACTGTTGATAAGTAATTGCCAAGGTTTAAGTTCAAGGTTTGCAACGTATATGTATATATTGCGGCATACCAGAATCAAGGGATGGAGAACATTCTTCGTTTAAAATATAAAATTAATGGATTATACTTATTTAGTGTGCACACTTACAAATTGACACACACGGAAGCAGAAGCATATTTATACACTTTATTCTTTTTTTTATTTGTTACTGATGTTTAATAAATCTACTTTGTTACTTCAAACTGTACTTGAATTTTATTTAATGTTACCGATGAATTGCCAATTAGCATTGAGATAATACCGTCAGGGCATAGCAAAGAGATTAACTTCAAATAGAATATTTTTAATATACTATATTTGGGAAGTCCGGTTTCAATTTCGATTTATTGGAAGATTCTATACACAACTAATTTCCCTGCAGTATTTATACCTCTTTTATATTCCTTTTGATTTTTTAAATGTAACAATAGAACATTGAAAACTGTGGTAAAATTTTAGCATAGAGTTCTTGGTCTATTTTTAAAAATTACCAAGATATATAAATCCATTTATATTCTAAAATTGATAACTATATTCAATGTTTCACAGATGTTTCTTCCAATATAGACTGTTAAAGCGTTTATGTATACTAATTACTAATAAAATATTCATACTGGTAGCATGAAGCAGATTAAATCATTTTTCAGATTAGCTTTTGAATTGAAAAAAATACCATAATCATATCATACTGTAAATGCAGAAACCAATATGATTTCTTATTGTGCTTTTAGTTACTTCAAATTGAAATTTATCTACCAACCTGAACCATAACTCTTTATGAAGCAACCTATAAGTATTTCAAATACCACTGTCAAAAGATCTAACCAATTTTGGAGATATTGCACACAATTGTTTACTATCAAATGTTTTGAAATGTCTTGCTTATAACAATGGGTGTTCTTAATGAATCATGTAAAAACTGCTTAATACACATAACCAACTTTACCAGTCATCGCTTAATTTCAAATCTTGCTAATGATATGGTTTCAAAATTTAGTCATTTTACATGACCAAATCCATAAAATCAATACATAAATCCTAATTTGGCTCCTATATTTTTCTCTTAATCAACGCTTAATTTCAAATCTTGCTAATGATATGGTTTCAAAATTTAGTCATTTTGCTTGACCAAATCCATAAAATCAATACATAAATCCTAATTTGGCTCCTGTATTTTTCTCTTACATGTCTTGACAACAAAACTTGATGTCTCTACTGTTCCTTGATTCTCTAAAACCAACCTAAATCACTGCAATATCTCTATATGAAAGCAAGTTATCCAGCAAATGTTTTTAAACTACTTGTTGTCATAAACAAGTATTAATCATTTAACAACTTTACAAGTCTTTTCTACCTTTGGAGTGTAATTAATGGAAATGATAATGGTAACTTTTAAGATAAGCATGAACCATATCCTGAACCATATAATTCTTAAAAATGATCAATGAATATGAGCCAAAATATGATCACCCATATTTAAACTTTTCAGGCATCTTCCTCAGACCCTGCTTCACTAAGCTAGATTTTTTGTTTGAACTATATCTTTAAATGACTCCAATTATGTATTATTATCCAAAAGATATCAAAATAATTTTTCTACTTGTTCGAAATTTCATTAACCTTTAGAAGACTCTCAATAATTAAATTTTTTTTTATTATAACAAAAGATTTTTTATTATATTATTTACTTTATATATACAAAATTAGTAATTTTAATGGAAGAATTATCACACATTTTAATTATTTCTATTGATTTGTTATGATTATTGTTTAATCTATAAAATAATAGCCTAAAGACAGTATATATCTATATAGAAAATAAAGCACTGTACATAGACTGAAGATTAATATCTATCATAATTAATCTTTAATTTCCAAAATGGTCTGCCCTCACCTCCTTTCGATATATATACATTCAAGGGTCATAATGATACCTGTCTATAAAAAATTCCTCATTATAACAATGAATGCCAATCAATGTTCTTTAAAATAAATTGTTCTATGCATCCGTGTGAAAAATCATGATCTGAGTGGGGGGACAGGGGAGAAGTAAAAGTTGGTAGTGTTAAATTGGGGTTGTATTGTTGAGTTGGTTGTGATATCTATCCATAAGCGTTTTTGGCAATAAAGTGGCACTCTAAAAAATTAAGGTATGGTATAATAATAAAAAATTATGGATGAGATTGAATATAATTTTTTAAGGGTTGAATTTGGTCCTCGAATCATCAAATTTGCATATCTTATATTAAAAAATGTATAAGTGATATATGATTTGATCATCATCAGCAATCTTAATTAAATCTAATTATGCTGTCTGGATAAGGAATACTTTAAGAAAAAACTAATACTAGGGTAAATATTTAGAATATTATCTTCCCATATATGTAAAATTAAATTGCAGGACAACAGAATAGGAGGAAAATGACATGTTAACCATATAAAAAAAAACCCTTTATTGAGCTAACAGAGATAATGAGTGGGAATATTAGCTCACTACTGTTCATGATGAAAATTCTTTAAATAAAAATGTAGATATTAAGACGCATGTGTTTACCAACACTAAGATAGAGTAGAAGAAAAATGCATAAAGTTGAAGGAAAAATTCTTAGTTTAAATTTACAGAAACCGTATACGTCTTCAAACAGTAAATTACCTATTGAAGCGGAAAGACCTGTGCCAATTAGGACAATAGTTAGACTATGAACAAAAAAAAAAATATTTTAAATAATATATCAATTTGCAAAATAAAAAAAGGGTCATAAACAGAAATAAATAATCAGAACAAAAGATTACATTTTTAGTATTCAGTTTAGGAAATGTATTTTAATGGAAAAATTTATTAACAACTGAATTCTGAAAAATAAATGTATTTGCAAAAAAAAATATTTGTTAAAATATTAAAATTTCAATTATTGTTGCAAAGAAAAAACAATAAAAAAGAGTGAAGACAGTTTTGGAAATGAGCATTATTTCATTTTTAAAGTTTCCTACTAAAAAACCGAATACATTCAAATAAAAGCTGAATTGTAAAGATATCACAAAACTTCTGAGGTAGAAATATTTAATTAAATTTTGCAAAAATAAAAATATATTGATAAACAAATTCGGTGTAAAGTTCTGCTTTCTGATATTACAAATAGCTAAAGTTAAATATATATACTAAAAACTTTTTCATTGACATCTAAGTATTTTAGATAGAAGTAAATTATTTAAGGATACATTTTATTTCGTTATTAGCTATCAAATAAATACAAAGTGTTGAAAAATATAACAGTAAACTGCAATTGGTTTCTTTGAGTCAAATTCATTCCATTTCCATGGTAGTCACAGTCAAAGTGATGATGTGTATAGGGAAATAATATTTAAACATGAGGTATTGGTTTTAATTATGCCTATATTGGCTTAACATCATCATCATCATCATCAACCATTATCAATCCACTGCAGAATGAAGGTCTCTCCAAGTTCAATCCATCTTCTCTGATCTTTAGCTTCTCTTCTCCACATCACCCCTGCACACTTTCTTATGTCATCCATCAATGTAACATGTAGTCTCTTTCTGGGTCTTTTACAATCTCTTGGAATCCAGTTTCAGATTTCATTTGCCCATCTATTACCATCTCTTCTAGAAATCTGTCCAGCTCAACTCCACTTCAATCTTTTAATTTTTTCAATGAGGTCAGCAACACCTGTTTTTTCTCTTACCCATACATTGCATTTTCAATCTCTTCTTGTTACTCCCAACATGCATCTCTCCATACTTCTTTGAGTGGTCTGATGTCTCTGTATTGCTCTTCTATTAAGTGTCCAAGTCTCAGATCCATAAGTAAGAACTGGTTAAACACATTTATTAAAAACCTTCCTTTTCAAACACATAGGCATATTTTCTTTTAGTATCAAGTTATTTCTACCAAAAGCACTCCAACCAAGTTTAATTCTATGATTAATTTCATTCATTATGTTTCCAGCTGTATTAATAATCTCACCAAGATATTTGTAACTGTTAACTTTTTCTAACTCATCATAATCAATCTTTATTTTTATATTTTGAGAAAATCGATTAAACCTTACTTTAGTCTTTTTAACATTTATCTTTAGTCCTACTTTCCTACTTTCATCTGATAACTCCTGCAACATTTCCTGCACCTTTAAAGCATTATTTGCAAAAACAACTACATGGTCTGTAAAATCTAAATGACGTAAATATTCTTCACTTATTTTTACTTTTTTTGCTTCCCATTCTAATCCACAAAATATTTCTTGCAGCACTGCTGTAAAAGTTTTGGGGATATGGATTCATCCTGTCTTACATGTTGACTTTCCCAGTATCATTATGTAATCTAAGTGTTGTTGTTGCATTTTTATAAATATTCTTAAAATATGACAATATCCTGGATCTATATCTTGATGATCCAAAGCTTTAATATCTGAAGAAATGTTTATAGAATCAAATACTTTTTTATAATCTTCAAATTCAAAACATAATGGTAACTCATATTCATTTGTCCTTTCTATAACTTCCTCTTAATACCTGGATATCATCTACTGTACTAAAACCACTTTTAAATCCAGCTTGTTCTCTTGGTTGGTGGAAATAATTAGCTTGCTAAAAATTTTGTGTAAAACTGATAAAAGGCTGATAGGTCTGTAATTTCTAGTATCTTCTTTATTACCTTTTTAAAATATTAATAATAATACTGCATTCTTCAAATCATCTGGTACATCTTTGTCATTTAGACATTTGGTATATAACTTTGCTAAAAAAAATTCTATTTCTTCACCTGCTTCTTTTAATATATCAATTGTAATTCCATCATTACCTGGAGCCTTTCCTTTCTTCATATAGTTAATTGCATGTCTCACTTCTTTATTTAAAATTCTGAGCAATTCGGAAGATGTAATAAATATAGAATGTACTTGTTCTTTATTACTATATAATTCTTGATAAAAGTTTTCTACCCATTTCATGATGTCATCTCTCTTTTTAGTAATAATTCCATCTTTTTTTCTTATTGCAGATATAAATTTCCTACCAATACCCAAATGTTGTTTTACATTCTTGAGACTTTTATTTTCTTCCACAACATTCCTCGCTAGTTCACAGCTATACTTTCTTATATAATTTTGAACTCTTTTCCGTACCATTTTACAATATTTGAGATATTCAATCCTTTTTAATGCATCATTTTTGTATATCTTCACATTTCCTTTTTTTCTTCATAAATTCTCTAGTCTCAGCAGAAATTGTATTGGTCAATTGCTGCTTTTTTCTACCAGCTATCTTTGTTGCAGTTTTTAAAAGTGTATCAGTTATTTTCATATTAATTTCATTCAAATCTGAATCATGTTCAAAATCTACTAATACTTGAAACCGATTTGTAAGTTCTAATTTAAATTCATTAGAATGTTTCTGAAGATTCAGAATATCAATTGTAAATATTGTTTTTCTTAATAATTTTTGTCTCTCTAGTTTTGCATTAACATGTATCTTACATCTTACTAATCAGTGATCACTTCCTGTGTTAAATTTATTAAGAACATTACAATCTTGAAATATGTATTTTCTGTTAGTCAAAATATAATCCAATTCTGCAGTACCTTTATTTGGATGCTTCCATGTCCATTTCCTTTTAACATTTTTCTCAAAAAAAAAAATTCATAATATAATGTTTTTCTTTTTCTGCAAACTCCACAAGTCTAAGTCCTCTCTCATTTCTATTACCATAACCAAAATTACCTACAGGACTTTCATCTTTCATTTGTTTACCAATTCTAGCATTAAAGTCTACCATAACAATTTTAAAATGTTGTTTACTCTGATCAAAAGCCTTTTGTACATCCATATAAAAATCTTCTACTACTTCATCACTATGAGAACTTGTTGGGGCATAGACCTGAATTATCTGCATTTGGTATCTGCTATTAAGTTGTATAACTAATCTTGCCACTCTGTCCGATACACCGTCAATCTCCACAATGTTGTTCTTCTACTTTTTATTGTAATGAACTCTACTCCACTTGTATTTCCAATATGTGTGCCTTTATAATAGAGTACATGTTCTCTTTTTAAATCATTTTTGTCTCTTCACTTTTTCTTCTAACTTCACAAAGTCCAATAATGTCCCATTTAATATATGACAGTTCTTCTAATTCTTGCAATCTTCCTTCACTTTAAAGTGAACTGCAGTTGTAAGTACCTAAATAAAGAATCATCATCAAATGGAAGCCTGAGGGATACTTAGCACCCTCTGCCTTCGGCCACCAACCACTGCCTTGGTTGGTGACTTTACAGCCTCCTGAGAATAAGGGTCATGATTTATTTTTGTCTGTCATAATTGTATACATGAATTGGAAAAATATGTAACATTTACACATATATTCATACTGCCTTATCAGGCAACTGAGAAGTAAGACCATGGTGTTTCTTGACCTTAAACTCAGAGGTAAAAAAACCAATAAACACACCATGCTGGATAATGCATGTTGGCGAGCAGCCCATCCATGTTTGTATACTATATGAATAAACACATAGTAAAACAGCTGCAATGACAAGAACGTATGGAGTGGACATTATAGGGTATTCAAAAAGTAATGTGTAATAGTTTCATTATGACCACATATGGAACATGTGGCATCGATTTGTATTAAACTGCTCTTGCCAATAAAAAAAAACATCAGTGGAAAAAGCTTTAATATTAATTTTATAATATTAATATAATTTATATTCTTTATTGCCTTTTACAATGCTTTTAACAACCCACTATTTTAAAACCCACTACTGGTTGTTTCAATTGCCCTGGCAGTTTTCCTCAGAACTATAACAAACACAAAACAGTAATAAAAACCATAATTGATATTAGTATTGTATGGATTTGGCAATGCAATAAGAAAGATAAAGTTTATAATATGAATTTTAATGAGATGTTCCAAATATTTTAGTTATAAGAACCAATTTATGAATTTTTGATAAGTGAGTAAATATTCGGAATTATCTTCCAATTTGAGAAGCCGAAGGTCATCATTACTTCATCTCAATATTTAAATTTGTTTTTAAACGAAGAAAGGAAGGTGATGATGTATTTGATCATAGATATTAGATATTTAAAACCATCTTTTATATCTGAAGACTTGGAAATATGGACTGACGTGTTTCTTTATCTTTAATTATCATTTTATATTTGTTTACATTTAAGTCATCCATAAAAATCTTGACAACAGTTCTTAATCTTACTATAACATGATTTACCTTCATGACCTCTCTAGCATTGTGCTATTTGAAATTTATTGTCTACCATATAAATTTGAATTTAAGCCAGTCTTAAATTTTAGCTGCAGTAGGATTTTAAAATTGGAAATTAGAAAAATATATATATAAGATTTTAGAACATACTTTAGTTTTAATCATAACCGTCTCTCTTGTTATTGGTAACTCTTAATATGTAATTTCTTTATATAGATAAAAGAACCGCATCATTTGTAAAATATCTTCCATTTTTAGGCCCCAAAAATGATTTTCTGTGTTTTTTTAAACTTAAACGTCTTCTCCTTCATGGCTCTTCAATGATGAAAATTTCTTTCATCAACTGTAAATCTTTTACCAGATGCACGATTTCCAATTTCTTCAGTGCACAATATAACTTTTCTTTTGAATTCAGCATCTTATGTAAACTGTTTTCCCTTCATTAAAGAGTAGGAGTAATAAAAAAAACTCAAAAATAAAATATGGCCATATATAATATGATTAATATGGTCAATTTACAATGAAATTAAAATAGATAACTCACTATAAATAAAAATATTATTTAATACATCAATCTGGTTTTTCATTCATTAATCACATGACCAATTACCTTACCACAACTCCCAATTGACATTATTTACATTACAATACATTAAATATAATTGTTAAAATACATACATAAAATATAATTAGTAAAATACATATATATACATAAAAATGATTAAACTTATTACAGTCCTTTTTCCCCTCATAATATATATATAAAAATAATCTAAAAAAAACCAATATTAATGATCCCTTCTATTTTTAAAATTGTAACTCTAACGTTTCCAATAATCTATCCCCTTCACCCCAATTGTGCTGGACCTTTAACCATGTTTACACATTTTTTTAAAATATTCTTGAATATACAAAGTGTCATAACATTTTTTCTTTGTAATATTTAACATACTCTTATTATCTGAATATTTTGTTCTAAATTCATTTTATGTCCAATATCCAAAAAGGGTATATATGGATCTGATCTTATATCTTTTCATTGCCCTATGATGCTCCTTACTTCTTTTCATGGCAGCCTTTCCTGCCTGATCTATATCTATATATATAGTAACCAGTTGGGTCACATAACACACACTAATATACTGTGTGCATATATATATATATATATATGTGTAAATAAAGGAAAAATAGAAATAAACACAGAATAAATTTTTGTAGATATTTTTCTATATTTACTAAAATAAAATAATAATAAGTAAAGGGTTAAATAACTCTGGGTTAAAGCAAAATTTCATTATGAAATAAGTATTTTAAAAAGGTCTGATAAATAATATTTGTAATTCTGATTTTGAAATTAACAAAAAAAAGCATAATTTATTTTTTAAAATCTTTTAATTAACACTTGTATAAAATATCTTTTTTAATTAATGCTTATTTGCATTTCTACTACCTAATTAAAAATCTTTGTAGATGAAAAATTCTAAAGGATTATCACACCTTTGGTCAAATTCCAAAGATTAAAGTAAATACATGAATATCACACTTTGATAGAAATTTCCAGCTTGTTTTCAAATGGATTAGACAGATTAAAAACAGCCACTGTGTTTTTGTCACCTGACATAACCAAGGTTATAAAAGACTGATAAAAAATATCAGTTAGTTCTGCTTGCAGTTTTGTAAAAGTTGGTCAGAAGAGTTTTTAATATTTTAAGCAGTGGCCACTAGGCCAACTGTAAATTCTGGGTAATGATTTTTGAAGAGAACAGTCTGAATTGTAGTTTTTTGTAAGAGCTGAACAGAATAGCTTGGCTACTAAATTTTTTTGAGTAAGTGGCAGAAATTAGCTGACCAAAATGGATAGCTGCAGTTTGTTGTTGGCTGTAATAGAGAGTTGGCAGTATAGTTACCATAAACTGAAGTAGCTGAATGCAGGACAGGAGATTCAGGAGCTGCTAATATTTCCTTGCAGGATTTTGAAATTTACATGGAGAAAAATGACCCATTTTTTTGTGTAGAAATTTATAGCCTTAAACGTGGAGGATGGTTGCTTGCCTGAAATCTATCAAACCAAGACAGCTGCTTGCCTGGAATAATCCTAGACAGAAAGAGACCAACTAAAGACCAAGATTTTACATAAATTACGTACTTTTACCTGATGATGACAACAAGCCTGAAATTATATTTTTCTGCTGGACCAAAAACCAAGCTTACCAAGAGAAAGCTTGAAGAAATTGGTGTACTTATGCTGCTGTTTATCTATACACTCAGGAACCACAGATAAACACATCTCGTGTATATTCAGTGAGTTATTTTATCTTAATATTTCTTAAAATGATTTTTAAAATTATAAATTAATAACTTAAAGTTAACATAAACAAGTAATTTTGCTTGAATTATAATTAACAGTCAAGAATAATTCATTGACCATCTGGTTTTAAAGTAAAAAGAGACGTTTTTGAACAATAATCCTTTTGGACATTATTTTAAAAAAGTTATAGTAAAAAAAAAAAAAGTAAAGAATCGATGATTCAATAATTTAATTTTAAAAAACGTTGATAATTAATCAACAATTACCTGTCAAAAATTGACTGTACCTTTTTTTAAGAAAAAAAAAGAGAGAACTTATAAACTGATAAATAATTTTAAATTATATCTATATTTTGTTTATACACACATATATGGGAGAAATTTATGTATGTTTTCCAAATGGAATTAATTATAAAAAATATAATATTATTATAATAAATTAAAATATGTAACTTTCTATCAGTGTGGAATACACACATATATAAAATTTTTAAACATTTATAATATTTTTTATATGCAACTGTAAAAGGTTATTTTATATGACAATTGTAATATAAGTCAATTGTAGTGCATATTTGCATGTGCGCATATATGTCAATGCTTGTCAAATAGGACATATATGCAAATTTTAATCTTTTTTTTTGACATTATTGAATACCAATTGACATACATTAATTTTATGTTATAAATCGCGCATCTGTGTGCACATATTGGTAAATCCATGTACCAATTTGAATTTTGACTAGTAATTATGTAAGTTACAAATGTAATTATTTTATTTATAATTGAAATGTCTTCATCCTATGTTATAAAATGCACGTCTGTGTATGGATGTATGTATGCGTTTATAGATACCCATTAAGAAATAATGCAATTAATGTAATAACTTGAATTTTGTAGTATATCTTGTAAATTACAGAGTGATGACTTTATTATTGTGTATCATTCAAAATCAGAACCCTTAACCTATAAGACCTTAAATATCTTTTTTTTGTTATTAATAAACTTGTATTTAATTGTTAAAAATTGTTTCCATCATCTCTTGGTCACATACAGTAATAGAGCTTGTGCTCTCTGAGCTAGATTCGAGCTCGGGATGAATATATAAATGGGGGGGTGTATTTAGTGCTTTGGGGCATCCAGAGATGATTAATCATCATCCTGGTTGGCAAAAAAAAGGATACTCTTTAAAACCCACACACTATATTTTATTTTAGTTTAGTCTTGTTAAAAAAATTTAAGTTTATAGTTGGCCAGTACATGTGGCCTGAGCATTGGTGATGATCAACATGTTTTAATGTCCCAGCATTATTGTTTTGATTTCTGATTATTGTGTATTTTAATGGATGGGCACTAAGCTGGTGCATCCAAGTTACATTTAAATAATTGCCCAAGGTGGCATAGGCTCAATAGTTAGCCTGGTCTACAGAAGACCCATTTCTGATCCAGTCACAAGGTTGACTGTTGATTTATATTTTTTATGGTTCAAATCCAGCCACAAGATGGTTTGTTGATTTTATTCTGATTTATTGTACCAATTTGTTTATTCCCCTCAATGATGATGATGGATGATTATTTCTCTAGAGTATTTACTTGTACTTATTTTTTAAATCATACAGCTGGTTGGTTTATAGTTAATCATAGTTGCTTTGAAGAGTGACTGGCTGATCTCTCAATGATCT
Source organism: Epiperipatus broadwayi (assembly GCA_028023455.1). NCBI lineage: Eukaryota > Metazoa > Onychophora > Udeonychophora > Euonychophora > Peripatidae > Epiperipatus > Epiperipatus broadwayi. Next base: position 10,006 of record JAQFVV010000397.1, on the reverse strand, counting down.
CAGAGATCTCTTGATCTCATGCTCCTCTTAAATATTTTTTACTTAAATATACTTTTTGTAAATATTTGATTTTAAATGGACTGGGAGTGATGATGATTTTTCCATCACCCAGTTCAATCTTTCTTTCCTTCCATTTAGATACCCCCCCCCATCCCATTACAATATATATATATGAAAAACAAAATACAAGTTAAAAACTTGCTAATGCTTGTATTTATGTCAACAGATGGCATTCTACCAAAAACACCGTCAAGCGTATGTGTACATAAACGTCAGAGCAAGCATTCGCTATTTCTAACTTTAATTTCCACTTTCAGATCATGATTTCAAGCTATTTGCTATCATCAGTGAAAGACAGGAATAAGAAACTAGATCTAAACACAAACTCTGAGCGTTTATGAAACAGTTTCTATTCAGCTTGCAAGCATGAATCTTTTAGAAACATAATGTCTTCAAACTCAGCATAGCAAGCCAGATAGCTATGCTGAGTTTGAAGACATTACGTGTCTAAAAGATTCACGCTTGCAAGCTGAATAGAAACTGTTTCATAAATGCTCAGAGTTTGTGTTTAGAACTAGTTTCTTATTTCTGTCTTTCACTGATGATAGCAAATAGCTTGAAATCATGATCTGAAAGTGGAATTAAAGTTAGAGATAGTGAATGCTTGCTCTGACATTTATGTAAACATATGCTTGACGGTGTTTTTGGTAGAACTCCATCTGATGACATAAATACAAGCGTTAGCAAGTTTTTAACATGTTTTTTGTTTTTCATAAATGTACCTTTGAGGTCTTTCTAGCAATGATATATATTGCAGAGGCTTCTACTATGTGGTGATGCTGAACTGATATCAGACCCATATAGCTATTTGGCTTGCTATGCTGAGTTTGAAGACATTACGTGTCTAAAAGATTCACGCTTGCAAGCTGAGTAGAAACTGTTTCATAAACGCTCAGAGTTTGTATTTAGATCTAGTTTCTTATTCCTGTCTTTCACTGATGATAGCAAATAGCTTGAAATCATGATCTGAAAGTGAAATTAAAGTTAGAGATGGTGAATGCTTGCTCTGACATTTATGTAAACATATGCTTGACGGTGTTTTTGGTAGAACTCCATCTGATGACATAAATACAAGCGTTAGCAAGTTTTTAACTTGTTTTTTGTTTTTCATAAATGTACCTTTGAGGTCTTTCTAGCAATGATATATATTGCAGAGGCTTCTACTATGTGGTGATGCTGAACTGATATCAGACCCATATAGCTATTTGGCTTGCTATGCTGAGTTTGAAGACATTACGTGTCTAAAAGATTCACGCTTGCAAGCTGAATAGAAACTGTTTCATAAACGCTCAGAGTTTGTGTTTAGATCTAGTTTCTTATTCCTGTCTTTCACTGATGATAGCAAATAGCTTGAAATCATGATCTGAAAGTGAAATTAAAGTTAGAGATAGTGAATGCTTGCTCTGACATTTATGTAAACATATGCTTGATGGTGTTTTTGGTAGAACACCATCTGATGACATAAGTACAAGCGTTAGCAAGTTTTCAACTTGTTTTTTGTTTTTCATAAATGTACCTTTGAGGTCTTTCTAGCAATGATATATATTGCAGAGGCTTCTACTATGTGGTGACACTGAACTGATATTAGACCCATATAGCTATCTGGCTTGCTATGCTGAGTTTGAAGACCTTACATGTCTAAAAGATTCACGCTTGCAAGCTGAATAGAAACTATTTCATAAACGCTCAGAGTTTGTGTTTAGATCTAGTTTCTTATTCCTGTCTTTCACTGATGATAGCAAATAGCTTGAAATCATGATCTGAACGTGGAATTAAAGTTAGAGATAGTGAATGCTTGCTCTGACGTTTATGTAAACATATGCTTGACGGTGTTTTTGGTAGAATGCCATCTGTTGACATATATATATATGATATTGCAATAGTAAACAAACCCCAATGGACTGGGAGTGATGATGATTTTTCCATCACCTGATGATGATTTTTCCATCACCCAGTTCAATCTTTCTTTCTTTCCATTTAGATACCCCCACATCCTGTTACTATATATATATATATATATATATATTGCAATAGTAAACAAACCCCACCCTACTTTTAATATTACCCATTCTTTTTGAGTTACACATCCATTTCTCTAAAGATTTATTATTTTTCCATCCTATCTCAATGTCATCAGATAACTTTTCTTTTATCAATGTCTTAGGTAAATGGTCTGAATATGGAATTGAAACCAACTTTCTATTTTTATGTCTATGCATTACATTATTTTTTGTATTATTATTATTTCTGAAAAAAATTAATACATTTTTTTCAGATCACATACTATAATAATCATTCTCAACTTCCAATTTCTGTTCAAATGTTTCTTTTATATTCAATGTTAACCAATTATTTCTTAAATTAAACCCTTTCAAAACTGCTATTTTCTGTTCATGGCCAATAAGAATTTGGATCAATTCATAAAAGTGATAACAGGGAATCCCCTGAATAAATTATCAACAATAATAATACTATGTGCATGCATAGAATGTAAAGCAAAGACTTAATTGTTAGGGAAAGGGAGATCAGAAAGATGATATTAAAATATTCGCTTTGAATTTAAGTTGCACCCTAATTTTATGATTTCAAAATTTGAATTAAAATCGCAGCTTAAATTCAAAGTAATATGGCAAATGCTTATGAATAGCAAAATGATTTGAAAAAATAAATAAATTTAAGACTTTGATAGTTATGTAATTACAAAGGTGAACTGAGGTACAGCACAGATTATTTTATTACAGGAATATAACCACTGCAACTAAGTTAGCTGCATATAAAACTGTTATTTTACTTATTGTATGGATGTGAAACTAGGACATTTTATTGACACAATACAAAGGCATTAGGAATTTTTTTTAAAATGTACTTTAAAATTTTTAAAATATGAGAACATTATAAAACCAATCAATATATTCTTCAATTTGGTGAATTTGATATTATATAATCCACTATTACCAAATCATACCTTCATTTGATCGTACATAAGAAATGAATGATCAACATATACTAAGATAATGTTATATAGTAAATTTTATTATGTTTTCAGGCAGATCCTGTTCGTTTATAAAGAACAAATTAATTTTTGTTGTTATTTATTGTTATTCGATTTCGGAATTAATTAGAAATTGATTAAAAATCCTCAAGAAGTGAAGCTAAACAAGAAATTAAAAGCTTTTAATATATTTAAGCTTTTAATATATTTTGTAACACATTCTGGCAAATTTGTTACTGTATATTATAATTAACACATCATTCCAATTCCATTAATACTATATATTTAACATACACAGTTAGATTGACCAACAATATTTTCACAGAGGCAAAAGTCTCCCTAGTGTCATGCCACTCGGTGCATGCCAGAGTAATCACTGGATGCAAGAAGGTTTGTGCATAAAATATCTATCTAATGCCTACTCATTCAATATTCCCACACTGGTTTCTAGCTTGTGGCTTTCATCAGTGAGGAGCCTAGTTTGGGGATATTAGATGAGTAGGCACTAGATAGCGGATTCTATTCACCCTCAATGCTCGTCATTGATAAAAGTCACAAGCTAGAAACTAATCTGGGGATATTGGATGAGCTGCCACTAGATAGGAATTGCATGCATAAAGCTTCTTGCATCCATTGATTACTCGGGAATGCACTGAGTGGTGCTACTGTATGGAGAGTTTTGCCTTTGTGAAACACAGCTTGTGTAAGCATAAAGAAGGGTGATCATTTAATATTTCTACAGCTTGACCCCATGAGTGATCATAAGATTTATTCCCTTTCCTGCTCTCAATAAGATTGATAGGTTTTTTTTTAAATTTAAATTTTTTGTGCAGCTTGTAATAATTGATTTAATTAAGGAAGAAATACTGAAAAACTCAGTGAGCTGTATGTATATTAACTGTCAGTGAATGGTATACGGTCAAAGCTAAAGTATAGATGATCTCATTCCATACTTGCGTTTTCAGACGGTTAGTTTAAGTAGAGCTCCCTGCAGTTTCCGTACTTGCTCATTAATTTCATCTACATTCAAGGTATCATAAACTTGTATTTATAATAAATGACTTAACACTTCTTTTTTTTCATTTGATTCCACAATCATCTATTTAAACTTCTTCAAAGTATATGTGTTCACATCCATATCCTTTTCCTTAGTTAAGGCATTTGAAAATTGTAAGCGGTTAATATATCATTTGCATATATTGAGGATTAATTAAAACTATTTATTTCTTCACTTTTGCCTTTATTTATTAATGGCTTCTATTGAGTGAAAGAATATTGCCATATTTGTTCTATGCTTCCTTAATTGATTAACGTCTTACTATTTCTTTGATTAAATTAATTTACTCTTATTATCTGCCTTGACATTGATTTGGTCAACGCAATACACATATATATTACTACTACTTATGCTACTTTCTTGCATTTACAGCCTTGACATTTTTCATTTCGAGTAGTGATTGTAATATCGTACCTAGACCAGATATAAATTATGAATTAAAGTTAGGAAAGACTAACATTATTTTAGTAAACAAAAAATATATAACGAATTCTAATTCAGACTTTCACATGGCTCTCAACTCTCCAAGCCATCTCATATGTGATCAGGTGGATCGGCAATATGAGATGGCTTGGATAGTTGAGAGTCGTGTAAAATGAGGGTCGTATGAAAGTCTGAGTTCGAATCTCTTATGTATTACATTATATGTGCAGGTGTGTGTGAGTTTGTACAGTGTATTACACAAGAAATAGTAATGGAATTAGGTAACAATATCAGGATACAAACATTTACCAAATAATAACTAAGAGATGGGAAGAATTTGAGGCTCTTTGCATCCCATATTGCTTTATAATTGTTAATCAATTAAAAATTGATATATTTTTAGGAATGATATCATTTCTAATCTTTAACCTAATAAAGAATTAGTAATAATCATTAACGTCTTTATCTAAAATAAACTGTATCCATTTTAGGAATAATATATTTTGTCATTTATATCTATTTCTATATTTTAAGAATAAAACAGCATGTTAATGTTATGTGATGCACTGTGGCTTCTTTATCCGAGTAAGGAATCTCGCAGCCACAGCAAACTATAGTACTTTCATTCTGTGTACGCTATAGTTATCAATGGATGCAAGAAGATTTGATCATAAAATACCTATCTGCGTTCTATTCATCCAATATTTTCAAACTAGTATCTAATTTACACTGGGAGATTGTGGAGGCATAAGAAATGTTGGTCATTTGATGTTTAATTTTTAAGAATGTATGGTAGAATAGAAGTTTTAAATTAGTATTAAAAAAAAACCCCCGTAGATAAATTTGTAAGCATGTCGGTAAGAATTTATTATTTAAATAACATTTGCATGTGTGCATAAAATTAGTACACGTTTACGTATATATGTGTGTATCTAAAATCAATATACATACATATTGAATGTAAAATTGTTATTAATCGTAAATAAAGACAACATAAAATAAATATTTAAAATTTTTATTAGATAAAAATATAACAAAATAATTTGAAAATGTATAACAGTTTTTCAAATATCTATTTAGAATGAAAAATCCATCTTGTGGCTGAAATAACAAACTTTTGAGTAACCATGGTAACAGATTTATTGATAGCTAAGTGAAAATCTACATCACCAGATGATAATATTAACTTACTATCATTCTATTGTAATATAAATTGTTTGTCTTCAAATCAAAACATCATAAAATGGGTATCTCAGTGTATTAAATCTATTCATTTTTCTTTTCAAGAAATCAAGATTTATAAATCTTCTGCACCAGCCGGAATCTATATTTACTATATAAAATATAGTTACTTTAAAACAATCCATTCTTTGGTTTTCTAATGACAAAAGGTGTTCCACTTCTGGCAACATATGGTGTGAATATTTGTCTAAAATCGGGAAAATATCCAAGTCCGGTTTTTAGGTATGTCAAAATCGGGGTAATAAGTCACATTTCAGGATAAAGAAAATTAAAAGAAGTCTGTCTTTTATTACAAAGACTAACATTCTTTCTGGTATCAATTTGGTCTGAAGTATAGATGGCATTTTAAGATATTTCATCTCAATTGGTTCTAGCAGTGGCATCGTGAAATAATTTCCATTTGATGTCACTGTTAAATAGTGTTTACTTCAGCACTACGATACTCTCCAATGGGGCATCTTCACCAATATCAAACGGAAAATACGTGCTCGATGGATCAACAAATAAGCCATCGGACATATCTACCTCAGAAAATGGTGGTTCCCATGATCTCAGGAAAGTCAGAAAAATGGCAATCATGACTGGAGCCACATATATAAACACAACTGGCAAACAGTCCAAGAGACTGGAGTAAAGACTCATTTTCCAAAAACTTCTTTATTAAAAGTTTCTAGAAGCTGAAAAATATTGCTGCTTGAATATGAGCAAAAATACGGCTGTGACGTCATAATAGAAAGTCACTATTTATTATTATTCAATAAAATTATATATATTATTGTCTTGAATAAACATTTATTTTTTATAATTTATTTTAAAGTTGTTAATACTTTATTGGAATTTTTTTTTAAAATATATATATACGAAAAATTCTTTCGTTGTAGCGAGACGTTTTATTAAAGAATGATATGTATGCTAGTATAATAAAAAGAAAAACACACTTATTTAAATGTTATTAATAGACTTAATTTTGTCAATAAACTTATTATTTATTATTATTATTATTAATCGCTTATCTATTATTTGAAGTTTAAGTATTACCAACAACAAACTCCTGTAAACAAGGATAGCAATTCTAATTCCACACACACATACACACACAGAGAGAGAGAGAGAAAGAGTAATAAAATATTAGGGATGCGGTTTAATTAATAATACAATAAATAAGTCCGCATAGCATTTTTTTAATATATATATATTTGATAATTTTCATTAGTATTTGTTACATCTCATCTTGCCTTTCAATAATGAACTACTACAGATCATGTCTTATCTTATCGGACTGAGCATTCACCATCTCGAACTAATGCATGTACAAATACATAACACATAACTAATGGCAAGAATGGTCCAATACGTGATGATGCCCACTGAATCCGAATATTTTCAATTAAGGATGAAAATCTGGCAATAAATAGTCAAGCTTTTTGAAATAGGCTCAGAGAATTACTGTCATGGAACTGAAAGACAGACAGCGATACCAGTCAAGCTGTCATATACGACTGAAAGGGTTGCCAGGCCTACTCATAAAGCAGGCTGTTACAGAACAGTTAGAAGTGATAGAAAATCTATAAATGCACATGAAGTCCCTTCTGCCATAGTTCACCTTAAATTTAGGGGCTATACCTCAAGAACTGTTGCCTCTGGAATGTGTCCATTGTAAATATAATGTAAATGCACAAATAATTCCAAAGCGAAATATACTTTCTTAAGTATTTCAAACTTTACTTAATTGGAAACACCATTATTGTATTATCAATTATCTATTCGAATAATAGCAAAGAAGATTGTATTTTAGTAAGTTATCCTTGAGATAACCTTTGTAACAAATTATAATCCTGCCACTCACATGAAATTTTAGTTTCAACTCAAAATAAAATTATTTTTTAATAAGTTTACTACAATTCATTCTCTTCTCAGGCCTAAAAAAATTGACATAAATTTATAATAGTACAATACAATATTTTTTTAGGAAGTTTATTACAGACAGTTCATCTCCTTCTCAGACCTAAAAAAATTGACATGAATTTATAATAATACAATACCAGGAATCGATAATCTGCAGCACGCGAGCTGCAAGCATAATGCATTTTATATTTTCACTGGTAATATATAAATATTTATTATGTCTCTAAAAAAAATAGAGAGAGAAAAGCTATTTTTGGTACTTGTGTATTATTCCTGCAACCTAGGATAGATAGGACGACTATTCACATACTCAATAAAACGTGTAATCTTGTGAACGTGAAATAAACACACGCTTTTTCCATCTTGAAAAATGTGTTTTGAACATGCACAAAATGTGTCAACAAAACACAATTTCTTACGTGTCAAAACTTTTTAGTGTCTTTTTTTTTTTGAGAAATTATTGCATTTGCTGATTGAAAAATTTTATTTTTTACATTTTAAAGTTGCTCCTTGTTGTTAGTGTAATTTTGTTTGATCATTTTTAATTTCATCTTCTGAGTTTTTATTCAATCTGATCAAAGTGCTGAAAATAACACTTATTTTTTGATTTAGTAACTGAATTAAAATGTTGATTTTGTTAATACTCCTTTGTTTCATTTTATCTGCTAAAAGTGCTACATTTTAAAGTAATTTTTGGATGTACTAATTGAAATAATCCATTGACAGATATTTCTTTATTTAAGAATTAAATTAATATGTTAACTTTGTTAATATTATTGCTACTTCCTTTTATTTATAAATAACTATTGAAAAACCATATGAAATAATGATACAATTGTAAATCAAAAATAATATTTATCCATGTTACTCAGGCAACCAGATGTTCTGATGTGGTCACTGGTGTTGTTTAATCCAGCTTGATCAGGCTCCACGTGTTGTCAAATAAGAATCTGGATGAGATGATTCTGTCCTTATGGTGAAATTCCTTCAGCTTGGAAATAAATGGGTCTTCAGGCTTGGGATGAGGAAAGGTAATCTTGTTGCGACATCTGGCTATCCAGGTGGCATAAGTGATAACGATCGAGAATCTTGTGGTGACATAATCCCTGAACAGGAAGCAGCTCTTGATATTTAAGATTTTGTTCAGGGAAATGTGGCAGTTGTGAGTAATGAAAGTTCTGATTTTGTCATATGCTGGGCAATCATTTATGCTTCAATCCCAACAATACTTTATTTATATCATATAATTGTGAAATCATTATATGTATATTGTACCGATTCGACATCCACAATTGGTCTTATACACCTAGACCCACATACGCACCGAGCATGAAGTGACGTATGTTACAAAAATGGAAAATCGATAACAATTCTTCGAAAATATTGTTGATTAAATATAAATATAATATCTCTAAAGAATTATTAGAGGAAGTAGATTCAACCTAAAATTAGGTCAATCGAAGCCTTCCCTGTTAAATTATTTCACAATCGTCCGATTAATTGTACGTTGATCATTTTGAGATTTTACACACTTTTAAGAGCGCTGAAATGTTTTACTTCAGCCTCTAGCACCACCCTCGCTCAAGAAAGATATTGTTTATTATCCTTTTCTCTCCTGAGAGAGTGTGCAAATATGAATAGTCATTATCGTATACAGTATTAATAATTTAATAAGTTCGGACTGGAATAAATGAAACAATCCAACTCCCCGGTAAGTTATCCCTGTCTAGCTCAATTCTATGATTTATTTACATCTCAGGTTACTAAGTGGGTTAGCACTTTGATTAAATAACTACAATCCTATCTGCTAATGAATCAATAATACCTCAAAACTAAGTAAAAGGAAACGGCAAACGATTTAAATATGAAATTTAATATTTATTATTCCCAGATTATTTTATATCTCTCTCCACCAATTACACACACAAAAAAAAATATTTAATCCAGTTCATATCTCAAATAACGAAAATATAATATTAATGAGATACTACTTGAGTAAATTGAAAATTCATTTACAGAAACAAATTTGTATATATAACAAAAATATTTAAAGGATTGCACAATGGGTATGATCTATATCCCTTCCCCCACTTTACAATAATAAATTCAAAATCAAATGTATGCAGCAAATATCATATATTACAAAAAAAAAAATTTAAATACAAAGGTTAATCTTGATAATATACTTAAAACAAACTTTAATATTATATAAAAATATATATATAAAAACTATATACACTCATCTGATCTTGTACTTTCATTAAGTTCAACTTCAATGTGGACCACATGGTTACTCAATAGGGTATATAGAGCTTCCTTTCACCAAT